>JBBWWR010000101.1:0-226073 GCA_039583875.1 Platanthera guangdongensis
ATTCTTGAGTTCATTTTTGTTATAACGGTATGCAAAAACAAGTACTCCCTCAAAAGAATTTGACCACGAATTCGCTGAAGGAAGACCGAGGAAGAAGTTGATATCATATTGTAACACCTCCATCTATCAATGTAGAATATAATAGAAGGTCTGGTCGGGGTCGCATGCGATATACCACGGACAGTCAGCGAGTTACAAGTGAATATCAAAACTACCAAACGAATCCTAACTTAGAGCATTCTAGCAGAAGCTTCATGGGTTATTACAACTCAAGTAGCATGAATGTCAACTATTACACCACATAAAATGTTACATAAAATACACCAAAAGTGCAGCCTTAAGAAATTACAGATGTTCTTCATAAGAGTAATTTACAGACATCGGTACGTAGGCCGACCACACAAGAAAAACTATAATAGTTCTTCCCTTGGCCTTCAAGGGCCGGTATAACATCAAAGGGCTTCAACCCACTATCTCACGCTCGGATCTCCAGCACCTGCATAGGGTCATTCCACCATAAAGATGTCAAATAAGGTAACGACCAACTTTAAACTGAACAATTTATAACGACCCTACCCATTCCCGGGGCAGCGATATTTCTTCCCTGCAGGCATAACATACATATATAGATATATCACACGAAGATACAACTTAAGCACCATTCAATATATCACAAACATTTGCATCAACTGCCAAACATTCCGTGCGCTCAGGGCACATTATCGTGTATTGGAAATGCCCAGCCCCACCACCATCCAAAAGTCGCATACTTGAAGGTAACATTTTATCCTGGCACATATCGCGTTACAGCCACGACACTCGCCCTATGGCAACAATAAGTGCCATGTACTTTAGGTCTCTTTAATCAAATCACATAGAGTGGGTACAGTTCAACTCTTTCATGTTGCACAAATCGCTATGTCTTTGCAGAAAGCTGAAACCTTCATGGCCAATCTACTTGACGTGGGTTAGACTCCCCTTTCCGTAATTCAAAACATAGCCTACGTTATGTACAATGGCTCTCAAGGACAACAAAGTTGGGCACCCAGGCTCACAGCTCACCTGCTAGCCATACGGTCTCCACGAGATAGGCTTCATAAGCATAATACCATCTGGGATCTATCACCAGTGATTGCGACTATCACCTACCGTTAATAACCAAATATCTCTTTTATCTCATGACTCAGCCACAATTGGAACATCTTTCTAGAAAAACCGACAACATCCAGCAGTGCGAGAAACTAGACTTTAACAACATATAACTCACCATGAGCCATCTCCAGCGATATCTACAATCTCCTGGTGATACCCACAATTATCAAAACCATGGTATTCTTTGGTATTTTCCTGGAGGGAATCTCCGATACTTCCTACCACTCAATTCACTGGAACAACCCCTTGGACTCCGTAACTACACGGTTATACTCGAGAGTCTACTCCGATAGACAAATCAAAACATTACCAATCTATACCAACCTGTCCGGATGGGCTTCTCAAAGCATGCTTATTCCGTACTACAATTTCCATATTCTATATGCAAGACTACCATAGGGATATCACGTATAAACCGATCAGAATTCCCTTCACTTTCCACCCTTTGGTGTGGGATTCCATGCACATTCAAAATAGGACTTCACTTATCCAGAAGGAAGATCGTTACCCTCATTGATCGCTTAGGAGCCATTCTCTTGCCCTTGATCCGGATAGAACTGATCACCACAGCTTCATTTTTCGCGGATCTAGCGTCGACTCGTGAACTCGATCACACGAACATATCCTCTATAGGGATAGAACACCCTTGCTCTTGTTTCTTGTTTTTTCCCTTCTCCTTCCTGCAGAAACAAGAGAGAGAGAGTGAATGAGAGAATAATCTCATCCATAGCCTTTATCAGGAAGCTATCGCCGTGTGCTATTTACTACAACCGCGCGCTATCGTAGGCATTAGCAGCTTAACCCAAAAGGCATTGCTTTGCCTCTCAAAAACATATTCAGCCTTACTGACACGTGGCCAGCTACCACCGTGTGATAGATCACTACCGCCCCACGGTAGGTTCTCAATGCTTCGTTGAGTACGTCGAGTGTTATCGCCATGCGTTAGCTTTCTACTGCCATGCAATACATACCTGAAATGAATGTTGAATTAATTTATCTGGATATCACCAACGTTAACACTACCACCTAGCGGTAACTTCCATAAGCCAACTCCTTCTATTTTCAGAATTTTTGGGCCATTAAAATTCAGCTCAATTGGTGATGAGAGGTGGAAAAACTCCATAGTTAAGCATGCTCGGGCTGGAGTAGTACCGGGATGGGTGACCTCCGGGGAAGTCCCCGTGTTGTCCACTTAACCAGAGAGTTCCAGTCATCAAAGGGATGTTGTGGCTACCAACAACCCTCCTGTGAGCTTGAGAGGGGTTGGGGTGCTTGGATGCAGCCCGATAATGGTACGCGTAAGGCCTAGTGGTGTTGTCATCCACAAAAGGTGGAATGATACTTACACTTGGAGACCATTGAGATCTCTTATTTTGATGGGATATATAGCACAAATGCATGCTTGAACTGGATGGAGGTGCAATATGACTTCGTGGATAGGATTCAACAGGAGTTTGAGCTTGATGGCAGCATGAAACACTACTTGACAGAGACTGTAGATGGGTCAAATTCCCAGTTTTCTATTTACAATGGCCTTTTATGTAAAGATAAATGGTTATGCGTCCCGAATGCCGGAAAATTATAGGAGGAATTAATGTACGAGGCATATTTCACAAAGTACTCATCCACCTCGGGAGCACAAAGATGTTTAAGGACATGAAAAAGCTATTCTGATTGCCAGGTTTAAAGAAGGGCATACTCTTTATGTGGCAAAGTGTCACACTTGCGTCCTAGTGAAGGCTAAATGTTAGAAGCCTGGTGGATTCCTGAAGTCGTAACCAATACCAGAGTGGAAGTTTGACGAAATATCTATGGATATCGTGCAATGTTTGCCAAGATCGCAACACGAGAATGATATCATTTGGTGATTGTTGACCGTTTGACAAATGTGTCACACTTTATTCCAAATCGGCGAGATAATTCAGTGGAGAAATTAACAAAGCTTTATATCGATAATATCGTATGATTGCACGGTGTGCCCCGTAGCCTCGTAAGTGACCAAGACAATCTTTTTAATTTGAATGATTGGAGGCTAATCCACCAACTGTTGGGTACCAAGCTGTAGTTCAGCATGCCCTTTCATCCTGAATGGATGGTCAGACTGAGAGGGTAAACATGATAATAGAGGATATGCTCCAATGTGCTCTCTGGATTTCAGGAAGAGGTGGGAGAACCATCTCTGTATGATCGAGTTCACCTACAATAATAGCTACCAAGCAAGTATTAAGATGACGCCTTTTGAGGCCTTATATGGTAGCAAGTGTCATACTCCATTGCCTTGGGTAGAAATGAGTGAATCAAAGCTGTATACGCGTTAAGATGTGAAGGATTGGACTTTGATGATACGTTTGATTCGAGAGCGACTGTTGATTTCTCAGACATGCAGACAAAACACTACAATGCTAAACACAAAAACATTTAGTTTGTAGTTGTCGATTGGGTTTATCTCAAGATCTGCCACAATATGCATTTTCTCTACATTTAATAATATATCAGAGTAAGGGAAAATGCACATCATAATGCCACGTCAGCAGGGGATAACTGCAGATGCTCTGGCAAAACCTTAACTAAACACTTTTACAAAAGATCTCTGAGTTATCTAATGAAAATCCACTTTAAGTTAAGTGGTTAGCCATATCCTCAGCTCAGTGGCTCATCTAGTACACAAGAAAAAGATAGCTATACGCAGCAGAAAATACTTATTTTCAAGATTAGACGTCCTGCATGAGTATAAATATCCTAGAGGACAACTCATGGTTTGCAAGACACTAGATTTATAATAATAAAAAGTTTGCTTTTACGTTCGTTTAAATATAAAGATTTAGATTACAAATATGTTATGTATGAAGCATTAATAGTACTCTT
This sequence comes from Platanthera guangdongensis, assembly GCA_039583875.1. Lineage (NCBI taxonomy): Eukaryota > Viridiplantae > Streptophyta > Magnoliopsida > Asparagales > Orchidaceae > Platanthera > Platanthera guangdongensis. The sequence continues at coordinate 4,018 of JBBWWR010000101.1, forward strand.
TATACATTAAAATATCTAACATGCAACCTAGCATAAAGCCTTTCCAGAGAACAAGTAAAAACAACCATAAAGAGGTAATCTTCCAGCTAGGAGAGTATTTAATATTCCAAAGAAAACTACCATGGGCGTCAACAACCTCACACGAACCGACTGAATGTATGCAAGTCTGAAATAAAAACCCAAACAACAAACTACCTTACGACGGTGAGGAAAACTACCGCAATAATTACAGTTCAAAAGCTACCACCCAACGCAGCCGTTCCACCGGCTACAACCCTTAACCTGAGGTATTCAAAAGAAAAACACCACAACAAGTAAATATAAGTGACTGGGAAATAATCAGGTAAAAGTTGAAAGGCAAGAAAGGGTTTACCAACCCCAACTATAAGAAATGCTGAAAATCACAGCAGATTAGTCAAATAAAATAGGTAAAGTAAACGTCTGCAATTAAGATGTTACGTGAACATATGCACCAAGTGCGGAACAAAGCCATGCTTCGACAAAACCTGCAAAGATTAAAATAAATAGCATAGACTGATCCAAGAAGCAAACTGAGCACAAAACAGCTCAAAAACGTGAATCATTAACACTTTGTAAAATCAACCGGGTTGGAGTTGGTGACCAAAATGTCCAACCCGAACTGCCAACCCCAAACATCTCAAAAGGGCACAGCGGTGGTGGCCACCTGGCCAAACATAACCCAATAGTCCACAAAAAAGAAATCAAAACCAAACCACCAAGTGTAATGATCCACAAAACAGTGTCCAGTTGGTGGTCCTTTATCCACTGCCAACCTACTTTGCTGAAGAAACATCATAACCGAAGTCCCAACCAAAACCCATGTGTTAACCCAATGACAAACCTTAAAAATCCCTAAAACCATTCTACGGACCAAACAAGACGAACCCTACACGAAACGACGAAAATATTCTAAGTCCTGGACAAAGTCGACAAGTATACCCGATGAATTACGATGATACTCGATGAGTTGAGAACACTCATCGAAAAAGACCGGCAATACTTGACGAATCAACCAACAACACTCACTGATTTTCACTGATACAAGCCGAAAATTCCTTGGCTTTATCGGCCACTCGACACTTATAAGCCTATACTATACTTGGCTATTCCTCGACTATACTCGACGAATTCTATACTACTCGATGAAATGAACTAGCGATACTCGACGAATTCCTATGATATACGTCGAATTTTCTTAGCAATTCTACGATACTCGATGATTTACCGATGGAACTCGTCGAGCTCTTCTTGGGCTCATCTATGATATTTGACAGATTTAACCTCACGATACACGCCGAATCTACCTTAGACTAAACTCCACCTTACACGACGAAAAAGCATTAAGGAATTTTGGCGAAACTTAACGATTTCTACCCTACTGATACTCGACGAATTGGGCTAGCGATAATCGCCTAATTCTACTTAACGACTTACGACAGATTCTTACCTGTCTAACCTACCGTATTCGATGAATTGTACCATCGATACCCGTTGAAATTTATAATCTAACTCGCCGAATAACACTTAGTCTCCATCCCTATTTTCCGAACCATAGCCGAAAATTTGCCATAACCTAGTGATTTGTTTCATAGATCTACCTACACAACTTTTATTCTCTAAAGGAGGAGGGAAGAAGGGAAGAATAACAACAAGAAAATGGACATGCAAGGGTAAAATCCACTTGCCTTGGAACTTCGGAGAAACGTAGCTCGCTCGCACCGCGATAAGGATATGCTGTGAAAAAGGCCGTAACAACGATTCCTGAAACTTTTGGAATGGAAAAGGCCAAAATCACGCACCCTAACTCCTAAAAATAAAGGAATCGGGAAGATCTTACCACGATCGCGTAGCTTTCAGCGAGAGATTTCTGAATCTCTACTCCTTCGTTGAATCCGACTGCTGGAACTCCCTCTATCGTCGGACGAACGCACAATCGTCCGCCGCTCCTCTTCTATTTTGCGAAAACTGTCCGCCGTCGGTTTAGGAAGAAGATGAATAGGATTATCGCATGACCTAATATTCGATCTTATATATGTATATACATAAATAATTAATATAATATAGTATAATTATTAAACAATAGTCCAAACACGACCCGAAATCCAAATTAACTCTGAATCTTTCGAAAATCGCACCGTAGCTAAATACCAACGCTACGAATCTAACGACGAAGTCAGAATCTCAATCGGACAAACCAAAACTGGGAAAAACACCACTTGAAGACAAAAAACCACCACATCCCTATAAAAAGCTCCACCGAGTCACCAAAACAGACACGGCTCGTGCGGGAAGGTGCACAACCAAACCAAAAACCAACCACACAAGAAAACCCACCGAGCAAACCCATGCTACAATGATGCGTTGAACGGTAAGTGTACCGGTCGCACAAGTAATATAAAATGGGTGGCTTTCCCAAGTATCGATCTCTTCAAGGAACACAGTAAGGGGGGAGTTAATATCGTGGAGGATTTGAGATTGAAGTCCTTTGGTAGGAGTTAACTAAGCGGGGTTTTGGTATGTTGCGGATTTGGAAAATAAAACACTATCGACTACTCCTATGTAATGCCGCTATGCGATTCTTCGCCAGGCGGGATGGAAGACTACACGGGCCGCTATGCACTAAATCGCTAGGCAAACGGACTAGTAGGAAAGCGTAAGAACCAGGATTTGAGGGCCGTAAGCACCTCTTCGCTGCACATGCTTCTAGCAATTGCTAGAACGATAAGAACGAATGGATGGTGGATGGAAAAAAATGGCGCACCTCAAGCAAATAACATAAATATGAAATCACATAGACATGATTGTATACATATGATTTACAAAATAAGCACACTTCATCAAATAAAAGAGATTAAGCTACACAATCAACAACATGAGAAGAAAATGTGCGAAATCGACCGGATCCGAAGTCTTGCGGAGGATACACGGAAGGATTCGTCGGGTTATCAATCCGCGTCCTAGCTCGGTCCTCAACTGTGTTCGGCGTGGAGGAGGCTGTCACTCCCTCCAAATGTACCCGTCTTCTTAGTGTCACGAGCCGGTGGAGGATGGCACAACTTCTCAAGCTTGGTGGAGAAAGCAAGATAAAATCCCATTTTGAAGCTCTTGGATGAAGGAGGAGGCCGAGAGGAAGCCCCGACTTGAATTTCACGTTGAATGCTTGCCCGGATCTTCTCCCCTTAGTGGAACGGCGGATTTCACCGTAAAAATGCGGAGGAGTTGGCATAGCAGAAGTATCCGCCTAAAAACCTGGAAAATCTGCACTTAATTAGAAAAAGATCAGAAAATTGGTCACGCACGGTCTATCGCACGACTGTGCATCAACCGTGTGATATTCGAGCGCAGATAATAATTGATTAAGAAGAAGCGTTGACCCGTGCATTTTCCTCGCGCGTGATTCTGCCCGTGCGTGAAGGATATCGCACGGGTAGCGACAGAAAGCTGGAAACCAGGAAAAGCAGGTGGAACCGTGTATTTTACTCGCGCACGGGCGCTTCCGCCAGTGCGTGAACAAATCGCACGATTAACCACAGATTGCAAAAACAAGAAGCTACAGGAAAACCGTGAGTTTCCTTCACGCACGGTTTCGAAGAAACCATGCATCAACCGTGCGAGACGATATTCGTCGAGCTCAGTTCGACGTTCTTCCAGCAGACTACAACACATGCTTTCAAGCAAACCGTGCGTGAAAGAAACGCACTACCGTGCGTTTTCCTTAAGATAGAATTACTGCCATGGGAAAAATGCACCACCTGCAAACAAACCCCTAAAACTAAATAGAGCCCTCCAGCATCACAGAAATGCAACGAAAATAGCCCGAAAGGGACATGGGGAGCACTATGTGCTTACCCCCAACAAAAGAATGAGCAATTGCGCACCGCAATGGCCAAAATAGTGCACTTAGCGTGAAAAACTATATAAATGAAATATCAACAAAAATATAATAAAATTGAAGTGCAAGTGCGTGAAAAACTATATAAATGAAATATCAACAAAAATATAATAAAATTGAAGTGCAAGTGCGTGAAAACTAGCCTAGATGAGTCAGAAAAACCCTATATAAATCGGACTCATCATACAACAAACGACACCCGTTAACTATGCATCAACGTAACCCCTTGACGTCAAAAATACATCACTACGTGAAATAAAATAAACACCGAAAAATCAGGTACATTACAGCCACCCCTCCTAAAAGGAAGTTTTGTCCCGAAACTTAACATAAAGCATCAAATCCAAAATAGAAGAAAAGCAATCATAGGCTAACAAAGTAAACACTTACCCAAAACATAAGGAGAATAGATGAGGGTGAGCCTCCCTCATAGCTGAACTCAACTCTCAAGTCGCGCTCTCCACGTCTTGGTTCTTCCACAAAACTTTGACCATGAGTATCCAAAACTCGAACAGGCACTTGCACATATGAAAGGTTAGGCTCCAACTGGGGCACAACATCAATAATTTGCCTCTCGCTCAGTACACACTTCCGCAATTGACTCACATGAAAAACATCATGGACACCAGGAAAATTTGCTGTCAAATCAAGTCTTTGAGATGATACACCAATCCACTTAACAACCTTACCTAGGGTCCAACTTATGGTTCTTACCAAACCTCTTAACACAAGATATCGGGGAAACCTTAAGAAGCACAATATCCCCAACAACAAATTCTAACTCAGTCCTTCAATGGTTGGCATTACTTTCATAACACTCTTGTGCTATCTGAAGCTTCTCTCGAATATTCCTAACGAAAATATCCATCTCTTCTAATGCTTCTGGTCCCAATAATGGTCCCTCGCAAACCTCGACCCAAAATAAGGGAGTTCTGCAACGTCTCACATACAAATCCTCAAATGGAGCCATCAGCAAACTCTTGAAAACTGTTATTGTATGCAAATTCCATCAATCTCAAACACTCATCCTACGCTCCTACGTGGTCCAAAATATAACATCTGATCATATCCTCTACGATCTGATTTACTCTCTCTATCTGACCATTTGTTTGTGGATGATAGGCAATGGAATACCTCAAGTCGGTACCCAACCCCTCCTATAAACTCTTTCAAAAGCGAGATGTAAACATGGAGTCTAGATCTGATACAATACTGACCAGCACTCCATACAACCTGATGACCTCATCCAAATATAATTCAGCTATTTTCTTCATGAAGTTGTCTATCTTGAATGACACGAAGTAAGCACATTTCTTCAATCTGTCCACTATAACCCAAACTGAATTGTTTCCTCGTGGTTATCTCGGCAATCCAGAAATATAATCCATCTAAATAATATCCCACTTCCAACTCGAAATTTCTAAGGGCGTCAAATTGCCTCTAGGCCTTCCATTATTGGCCTTAACTCGCTTGCAAGTAAAACATTCTGATACATACTTAGCTATATCGCCCTTCATACCATTCCACCAAACAATCTGATTCAGATCCTTATACATTTTAGTAGAAGCGGGGTGGTAGGAAACACTATAACCATGCGCCTCTTTGCACAACTTAACTCGAATGTCCTCCACTACAGGAATGTAAAATCTGCCGCGGTAATTTAAAGCACTAGTCCAGCAAATCAGTTTCATCCCTTTGATGTGTCCTTGTCATAGTAATCCATGAAGGCTCTAATACTTCGAAACTGATGGGCGAGTCGCTACTCCCCACCGATATATCCATCAAAAGAAATTCTTCTACCAGCAAATCTATAGAATGTTTGAAAATTTTCTCTGACTTCCTACTCAGGGCATCAACTACCACATTAGCTTTGCCCAGATGGTATTAGATCTCATCATCATAATCTGCAACATATTCTAACCAGCTCTACTGACGCAAATTCAATTACTTTTTAGTGAAGACGTAGTTCAAACTCTTGTTATCAGTATAAATCTTGCACAAAGCGCAAAACAACATATGTCCCCATAATTTCAAGGCGTAGATCACGGACGTGAATTCTAAATCATGCATAGGGTAATTCTTTTCATGAGTATTTAACTGTATCGACACATACACGATCACTTTGCCCTCCTGCATCAACACGCACCCAAGTCCAACGTGTGATGCATCCACATACACATCATTCTATATCCCTTCAGTAGGTAAGACCAACACCGGAGCAGTGTACAATCTCCTTTTTAATTCCTGAAAAGTCTCTTCGCACTTATTGCTCCAAAAAAAGTTATATTATTCTCCGTAAGCTTAGTCAGTACCCCAAAAAATAAAGAGAAACTTTCCACAAATCTCCTATAATATCGTGCCAACACTAGGAAACTTCTTATCTCTTTGGGTGTGTTAGGTCTGTTCAAATCCATAACAACAACTATCTTCTAAGGGTCCATAGAAATTCCATCCTTATTAAGCACATGACACAGAAAAGAAACCTGAAAAAGCCAAAACTCACACTTGCTTATCTTGGAATATAACCTATGTTCCCTCATGGTAGAAAGAACTAGACGCAAGTGCTGGGCATGCTCTTCAGCACTGCGGGAGTATTCCAGAACATCATCTATAAACACAACCACAAAACGGTGCAGGAAGTCCTTAAACACTCTGTTCATCATATCCATAAAGGCAGAGGGTGCATTAGTCAATCCAAAAGACATCACCAAAAAAATGAAATGTCTTTGTCGTGAACGAAAAGCTGTCCGTGGAATATCCTCCTCACAAATCCTCAACTGGTGGTAGCCTGAACGATGATCGAACTTTGAAAACACAGAGCTACCACGGAACTGATCAAACAAGTCATCAATCCTCGGCAGGGGATATCTATTTTTGACGTTCACCTTATTCAGCTATCTATGATCGATGCAATGCCTCATTGATCCATCATTTTTTCTTTACAAACAGCACGGGAGCACCATACGGTGAAGAACTTGGTCTATTAAATCCATTCTGCAGCAACTCATCCAATTGGGTACACAGCTCCTCCAGCTCAAGTGGGGCCATACGATATGGTGCCTTAGTAATAGGACGGGTACCCGGATCCAAATATATGATGAACTCTATGTCTCTCTCAGGTGGAAGACCCATAAGATTATCAAGAAATACGTTAGGAAACTCGTGCACTAAATCAATCTCCTCAACTCGTGGCAAACTACTATATGTCGCCAACACTGAAACCAACAGGCAAAACATCAGGAATTTATAAGCGTCTGAGCACATACAGTAGAAATAATCGGAGAAACTTGGCACGAGAAACTTTAAACACTCCTGGGGTGAAAGATGTCCATCGTGAAGTCCAACCGCTTAACCTTGCACTAGATGACTGCATCATACTTGGACAACCAGTCCAGGCTCAAAATCACATTAAAATCTTCCAAGTCTATCACCTTCAGATCAACAATGGCTAGAAAATCTCCTAACATAATCAGACAACTCTGAATGCCTTGGTCCGATAGCACAGAATCTCTAGAGGGAAACATGACACAAAATGCATCGCTAATAAGAACGGGGGTCAAACTGTGACGCTCTACGAAGGTACTAGCCACGAATGAGTGGGTACCACCAGAATCGAATAGAACGCTCGCCCAATGATTCTTGACCTTAAACTTTACTATAAAATTGTACACGCAACTAAGGGAACGAACGTCGAAACTACAGCTACATCTAAAAGCTAGAACAAGATTATGATCTAACTTGAAATCACTTGAGAATATGTCTGAGCTTCCTCCAAAGACACCATGTTTAGCTTGCCCTACCCCTTATACAATAACTGCGGTGGTGACAAGGCCTGTAGTGGAACAGGTTGCAACGAGGGCTGAGTCTACGGGCACATCGACCTGAAATGTCCATTCTATCCGCACTGGAAGTAGACCATCTTCTTTCCTCAAAAATTGGCTACGTCGTGACACCTCCACTTATATGCAGAACAAACCAAATCTCCCTTAGGAGCACTTTAAATTGCATGAACTTGCTCCTGCTTCTTAGCTCCAATCCTCTTGAAGCATTTCTCGAATGAATGGCCTGTCCGGCAACAAAAACTGCATATCCCTTTACTCCTTTTCCTCGAAGTAGTACCAGTTTCTTGGGAACTCTTACCCTCACCAGTTGTCACAACCCGCATTTTCACCACTTTTAAAGATGTATCAGAGTAAGGGAAAACATGCGTCATGATGCCACGTTAGTAGGGTATAACTACGGATGCTTAGGCAAAACTAGTACTTAACATCTAAAGAATGATCTTCAAGTTATTTAGAGACAAATTCAGTTTTAGTGAATCATTTAACCGTATCCCTCGGCTTGGTGGTTCATCTAGTCCAAGAAATCTTTGAACACTCTATTCATTAAATATATGAAAGCAGAGGGTGCACTTGTCTAACCAAATGACATCACCAAAAACTCAAAATGTCCATGCCGCGAATGGAAAGCAGTCCATAGAATATCTGCCTCACGAATTCTTAACTGGCGGTAACCTGAATGAAGATCGATCTTTGAAAATACCGAGCTACCACGCAACTAATCGAACAAATCATCAATCCTCGGAAGGGATATCTATTCTTAATTGTCACCTTATTCAATTCTCTATAATCGATGCAAAGCCTCATCGATCTATCCTTTTTCTTTACAAATAATACAGGAGCAGCCCACGGAGAAGAGCTCAGTCTAATAAATCCACACTGCAGCAACTCGTCGAACTGAGTACGCAACACATCCATCTCACATGGAGCCATACGGTATGGTACCTTAGCAATAGGACGAGTATCTGGCTCGAGGTCTATCACAAACTCTACCTCTCTCACAGGAGGATGTCCGGGAAGCCTATCAGGAAAAACTTCTGGAAACTCTCGCACCACGAGATATCCTCAAGACGTGTTGTAACAAAAGTTGTTTCCAAAGCAGAAATAGAAACAAGATATGCCTCACAACCAGACTCTATAGCACGACAGGCACGTACTGCAGAGATAATAGGGGAAACCTTGTCCTGAAAACCATAGACACTCATAGGTTGGCCGTTGTCCATCTTGAAGTCGAGTCGCTTTACCTTGCACTAGCATCATACTTGAACAGACAGTCCAAGCCCAAAATCACATCAAAGACTGCCAGATCCCAAACCATCAGATCCGCAAAGTCTAGGAAACCACCTAGACAAATAGGGTACCTCTGAATCCCTTGATTTGATATCACCAAATTTTCGTATGGATGATTGACGTTGACAGAGTCTCCTAATAGATCTACGTTCAAATGATGTCTATCTACGAAACTCAGTGCCACAAAGGAATGGGTGGCATCCGAATCGAAAAGAACACGCGCCCACCTATTCTTCACCTTAAACTCTCCTAAAAGCATAGCATACATAACTTAACGAACGAAAATTACGGTAAACAATGCAGATTAAAAGCTATTCAAAAATCTAACCTATTATCACTTGGGTAGAGGTCTGAGCTTCCTCCCTGGTGACCACATTCAGCTTTCCTTTCCCTCTGTCCTAGTTTGGTTGTGGCGGCAGAGCCCAAAGTAGGGCATGCTGTAGTGGGGACTGAGCCTGGGGGCATGAAGACTTTAGGTTCCCCTTGTGCCCGTACTGGAAGCAAGTCTTATCTTTCAACCTTCAATGACTCATGTCATGTCCCTTCCTTGTCAAGAACGTGCACACCAGACCTCCCTTGGGTTCATCTTGGATGGTGAGCACCTACTGCAGCTTCAAACTGGCAGTCCTTTTGAAACACCTTTCGCAAGGGTGGCCAGATTGACCATAGAAGCTATATATATCTCTACTTTTCTTCTTCGAACAAGGGCCAGATGCCCTAGAGCTTCCAACCTCATCACCCTTCCTCTTCTCTTTTCTCGCCACAACACCTCGATTCTTGGCATTTTCAATCGCCTCAACCTTCAGAGCGGCTTCCACTACCTCAGCATAGCTTTTAGCTCTATAAGCGCATGCAAACTATTGGACATCGCTTCGTAGTACTCCGAGAAAGCGCTTCACACTTCCTGCCTTCGAAGCTACCTTATTAGGAGAAAATCTGCTCAACTTACTAAACTCAAACTCATATTCGCTCACCGTGAGCTGTTTTTGCTTCAGATGTAGGAAATTATTCATAAGACGGTCCTGCTCGATCGCGGGTAGAAACTTCTTAAGCACCATCTTCTTGAAGGACTCCCAAGAGCATCCTTCCTCCAAACTTTCCTTTTCCCGATTCCACCAACTCTTTTCCAGGCCTTTTAGTTGGTAGGCCGCAATCATCACCTTCTGGTGTTCAGAAATCCACGAATACGAGAACATTTCTTCGATATCGATGATCCAATCATCTAGAACCATAAAGTCGGCACTCCCATCATAAGTAGGACATTCCAATCACTGGAAATGTGATATAAAATTCATCTCTGGTTACAACATCACAGGGGGCACCAGAGGAGCAGGAGTCACGGGTACGGCTTGACACGCGATAGAATCTTAAGCTAAGGGTTATTTTGCGGGAGAGGCAGATAACAAGGACTGAATCTATGATTGTGTAACAACTAAATGTCTCGACAAAGCCTCGTTACTCTGACGCAGACTCTCGATCACCGCATCACTTTATGCACCAGATGTCTCACCCTCCTACTTGGGAGTCAACCTCGTCGCAGGACTTATAGCTGGCATTTCTAGTAAAGTAACGAACGACTCGTCAAAAATCCTAGATTACAGCTAGGCCACATAACTAGTTCAGACCATACATAAAGATACTTGCTTATACTGCAAACTTGCTCTGGGATTTTATAATGATGTTATGTCCTATTTAGGATGATATCCTCTCATCCTATTTACTCATGTGCCTATGATATGAATGCATGAATTCTTTGTTTCAATTTAGAAAATCATGTGTGTACATGTGTTATCATGTAAACCTTAACTTAGCACACTTGCTTTTGCGATGATATACTACGTATGTAGTGTTATGCATTCTAAAAAAATCCTTAATGCATGTATGAGCGACGTACACATGAAATGTTTTGCATCCTATACTACATAACATCGCATGCAACAAAAAAATAAAATATGCTACTGGGCACCCATTTGATGGTGGTTATGCATCACATACTACATAACCGTCACATGTTGTCTCCTTTGGTGGATCCATATACAAACACATATTATGCATCCCATACTACATAATATGCCCCGTATAATTCTTATCATGCTGTGAGTGTAGTGACTATGCTTCAGTTAAGACGTACTGATGAGACATCAGTGTGTGTATGCAAATGAATGAAGGGAAATAAACAAATATGAGATTGGCTGGTTCGACCAACTTGTCAAACCAGCCTCCCTCTGAGACAAACTGTCAAAACCCGCATTTTCACAGCCTTTAAAGATGTATCAGAGTAAGGGAAAATGTGCGGCATAATGCCACGTCGGTAGGGGATAACTACGGACGCTCAGGCAAAACTCCTACTAAACATCTAAAGAATGATCTTTAAGTTATTTAGAGACAAATTCAGTTTTAGTGAAGCTGTTAGCCACATCCCTCGGCATGGTGGTTCATCTATTCCATGAGAAAAGTAGTTATACGCTGCGGAAAATACTTCTTTTTACGAGGTTAGACAGCTTACATGAGTAAAAAGGTCCCCAAAGGATAACTCATGACAGGCAAGTTCTAGATTTACAATAGAAGTAAAAATAGATTTTTTTATGGTCGTTAAATATAGTGATTTAGCATTTAAAAACATGCAACACATGAAGTAATAATAGTAGTTTTATACTTGAAAATACCTATCATGCAATCCTAGCATAAAAAATCCTAGAGAGAAAGTAAACTAAATAATTAGAAAGAAAGAAAGTAGCAGCTAGTAAAAGTAACCAAAATCAACCATCATGTGGGCGTCAACAATCTGACACGAACCAACAGAGAACAAAAGTATGTCTGAACTAGGTAAAAAAACTGTTGGATCCCTAGTTGATTTGGGCTAGGTTCACTGACTTAGGTTGTGACATATCTTGTATAGCCAGTGTCAATTTGTGTCCTAGAGTCTAGGTTAAGTCCTTAGGCTCAACTCAAAATGGACCAGCTTTCAACAAGACCCTCAGAGACTCCAGACTCACAAGTTTTCAAGACTAAGTAAAGTGAGTTCGACATTCGTCGAACTCAGCTCGACGAAAGGAGTTTTGCGCTCGACGATCGTGAGACAATTCTTAGTGCTGAGCTCGATGATCTATGTCCTCTGTTCGACGAAAACTCAGTTTCCACATCAAGCCAAGGTCAGGAGGACTTCAAATTTTTCTAAGTCCAGCTTCATACTTCGGTCGACGAATTATATTCTGAGCTCGACGAACTTGGACGTCAAGTTCACAGCTTCTAAGGTCGACGAATGCTATTCTCTACTCGATGATTTCTGGACTCAGAGAATCTGTGTCGACACTTAGGGTTTGTGTCGACACCAGACGATTTGTGTCGACACCAGGATTTCAGTCGACACCAGCTTATGTCGACACCAGGATTTCAGTCGACACCAGCTTATGTCGATACCAGGATTTGTGTCGACACCAAGATCAATCTGTCGACACCAATTTATGTCGACACAGCACTTCAGCAGATGCAGGATATTTTGTCTAAGTCCAGAACTTTTCTCAGGTCGATGATTCAATTCCTAGCTCGACGAATGAATAATGTCTGTTAGATGAATGAAGATTGTCTGGTCGACGAACTCTCTCAAGCTCAGCTCGATGAACTCAATCTCAGCTCGACGAACTCAAGCTCAGATCGACGAACTCAAGTTCACCTCGACGAATTGTTTTCTTTGTTCGACAAATCCAGATTAGGTTTTCTTCAAGGTTCCCGTCTCGTTTCTTGGCGCTGATTCCTGAAAATTTAATGCCAGATCTTCTCGGAATGTTACCGTTAGAACGTGCATTGACTATGGACGATTACATGCCGTTTTCTCATGGGACAGTTAGGAAAGTCATTGATTCCTAATTCTTTCCAAGGCCGACTGTAATTACTGCTCGACATTTCAAAAGTTTTAACATTCCTCAATCAGTCACAGATAGACACAATAGACATACAGATACACAAAAAATAGTGATACAGTAAGAGAACAGAATCAAGCAGAGTTCAAGAATCACAGTACAGAAAATAATCTGACAGACACTCTGAAGTTGCAGAAGAACAATACATTCTCAAATCTAAAGTTCTTGACTGCAATCAGCCTTGACCAGAGAACTTTTGAAGAAGAAGAAGAACAACCCAAATTCAATCAGGAGTCTTCTTCTTTCTATTCTCAGGATAACTTCTAAGGACAACAGAACTTTATCAGTCAAAAGAAGTTCCTGAAGCAGTTCTGGTCCAGACATTCTAGGTCATTGAAGGCCTATCACCCTGAAGTAGTACTCCAGCATTCCTGACCAATTCAAGATCTCAGGGGGAGCAAGATCTGATACATCAATCCACAAGTCTTCTCTCAGACTGTTGACAGAGAAGACACTATCACCCTCTCTCTAATTCTTGTACAGGGTTTTAAATCCCTTCAAAATTATTCTCGTTGCAAGTCTCCTTCCAAAAGACTTGAGGGTCTGGTTTTTGGGGACCTGATCAAAACCCATTGGTGCCCAGGACACCTGATCAACTCATCCTGCAGTGGATTCCTACCTAGGGTGGTAGAAGAGTGGATGTACCCAGATTGATTGGGGAACCACTATACCTCCTTGTGTCTTCTGGTTGCTTATTTCTTTTGTTTTCTAGCTGTGGTCTGTGATTGCTCTGTGTTTAGTTAGTTGTTGTGTTTAATTTATTTCATTTGCTTCCCTGTTCACTTAGGAATACAACAAGAGTTGTAAAGAGTTTTTAGCAAGCACCATACTCGATTCACCCCCCCCTCTAGAGTATATCAGATCTAACCTGCACTTTCAATTGGTATCAAAGCGAGGTTGGTTAAAATACCACACCTTAGTGGTTGCACATGCTAACACCTGAACCCAAAGATCCCTCTAGTTAGATCTGCTTATTTTAAGTTTGTTACAAGATTTATTTCTTCATAGAACATGGCCCAAAACAAAGATTATTCTAGCACCAGACCTCCAGTGTGCAATCTATCTAAGTTTGTACTTTGGAAGGCAAGGATTAGATTGTACATGAACTCTATTGATGAAGACATTTTCAATTCTGTTTTGACAGTGTGTCCAAGACCTCCAGAAAATAAAATTACAAGTGCTGTTCCACCTCCTTCAGGAACAGAAGCAGAAATCAAGAAATGGAAATTGGCTGTTGCAAAGGCTATGAATATTTTAGCCCAGACTATGTCTGATGAAATATTTCAAAAGGTAGCTGAATGCAACTCAGCAAAGGATATCTGAGAGAAGTTATCTGATATAGTCTCAGGATCTGCTGATGAGAGAAAATATAGAAGATCTCACCTCATAACCCAATATGAGAACTTCAAGAAAGGAGAAGCTGAGTCAGTAGCAGATATGTATAATAGACTCAGTCTCATAGTTAATGAGCTGAAAACATTGGACAAAGAGATCTCATTGACTGAGATCAATGATAAAATCCTAATGTTCTTCCCAAGCACTTGGTACTCAAGGATCTGGCCAATCAAGGATGCCAGAAGCTTAAATGAGATCACAACTGAAGCTCTTTTGGGCAAGCTCAAGTCTTATGAGCTGCTCATCAAGAATAGAGAAGAAGAGCAGAAAGCGGCCTCACTAGCTACAAGAAAAGAAAAATCAATAGCTTTCAAAGCCATTGAAGATAAGCCTGAAGACAAAGTCACAGGCAATGAATAACTGCTAAGTCTACTGGCCAAAAGATTTTACGAAATGGCCAGGAAAGATTTCAGGAAAAAGTTTGCTAGAGGGCATGACAAGCCAAGGTATGACAAATCAAATAACAAAGAGATTATTTATTTTGGATGCAGGAAAACAGGCCATATGGTGTCTGACTGTCCAGAAAATCAGTATAAGGACAAAAAGGACAGTAAAGAAAGAAGAAAAGACAAAGACTTCAGGAATAACAGCAATAACAAACCCTCCTCCAGCAAGAACAAACACACTAGGAAGGGGTTTGTTGCTGAAACTTGGAGTGAGACAGAAGAAGAATCTAAAGCTTCATCCAGCTCAAGTGATGATGAAGATGATGCTGAAGAAAAAGAATTATGCATGATGGCTATCAATGCCTCACAACAAAATTCTGATGCAAAAGAATCAGAGTCAGAACCAGAGACTCAATCTGAAAAGGACCAGGTGAAGACCTATCGAACATCAAACAAGCAATGGTATCTGGATAGTGGGTGCTCAAAGCACATTACAGGAAACAAGGAAAATTTCACATACTTCAAAGCCAAGATTGGACCCAAAGTAATATTTGGTTATTCAAACTTTGGACTAACAAAAGGATATGGTGCAGTCCAGATTGGCACAGTCATATTCAAGAAAGTAGCCTATGTGGAAGGACTGAAGCACAACTTGATCAGTATCAGTCAACTGTGTGATGAAGGCTACCAAGTGACTTTCAGTAAATCCTCATGCAAGATCAAATCAGAGGACAACACCACTGTGTTGACAGGTAAAAGGAAAGGTAACATCTATTTAGTAGACTTTCTTTCAACTAAAGTAGACATATGCTTGTTCAACTCTATTTGTAGACCTAATGAATTATGGCATAAGAGATTAGAACATATAAACCTTAGAACCATTGCTAGGCTATCCAAGGACAATCTTGTTAAAGGACTACCTTCTGGCACCTACAAGAAGGAAGGACTTTGCAGGGCTTCTCAATTAGGCAAGCAAACCAAAAATAGCTTCAAGTCACTTAATAAGAGTGATTCACCAAGAATTTTGTATCTGTTACACATGGATCTCTTTCGACCCATTATAGTACAAAGCTTAGGAGGGAAATCTTATACCTTAGTAGTTGTAGATGACTTCTCTAGATTCACATGGGTGTTCTTTCTGAGGAAAAAGTCTGATAACTTTAAGTGTTTGACAGAGTTTCTCAAATGCATAAAGAGTGAGTTCAATACTCACATTGCCCTGATCAGAAGTGATCATAGGACAGAGTTTGATTCTCTTCTTATGCAAGAGTTCTATCAAAGTGAAGGGATCAGGCATACTTTCTCAGCTCCTAGAACTCCTCAACAAAATGGGGTAGCTGAAAGGAAGAATAGAACCCTTATTGAATCTGCTACTACATTGTTGTCAGATGCTCATCTTCCTCTATCCTTTTTGCCAGAGGCAGTGAACACCTCCAACTATGTGTTGAATAGAAGCTTGATACATAAGCTGAAGGGAAAGACTCCCTATGAATTGCTCAAAGGGAAGAAACCTAAAGTAGATTACTTTAAAAGTTTTGATTGTACTTGTTACATTTATAATAATGACAAGAGATACATAGCAAAATTTCAAGCTAAAGCTGATGAAGGAGTGTTTCTGGGATACTCCATGGTCAGTAAAGCTTATAGGGTATATAATAAATCAACTCTCAAAATTGAAGAATCTGTTCATGTATCTTTTGATGAGACTAACATGTCATACAAGGAGAAAGAAATTTCTACCATAAGCTCTTTGCAGGTTTCACAATTGTGCAAGTCTATGGATGGACTAAACCTTACCTAAGAGGTATCAAACCATCCCACTCCACAGGATGCTGAAGATAGTGATGAGGAAAGTCAAGAGGAAGTGGCTGAACTTCCCCCAACATTTAGTATCATTCCATAAGAGGAATTAAATACTGAAGCTGTTACTTAACCAACTCCACCAACTGATCTTGTCACACTTAGAGATCACCCCAGATCTCAGGTGATTGGAGACATCTCAGTAGGTGTACAGACAAGGCATCAACTCAACCAAGACTTGATGCATGCCTGTTTTCTCTCTCAAATTGAACCTCTCACCATACATGAGGCAGAGCAAGATCCCCACTGGATCATTGCAATGCAAGAGGAACTCAATCAGTTTGAGAGATGTAGAGTTTGGGATTTGGTTCCAAGACCCCATAACTACCCAGTTATTGGAACCAAATGGGTCTACAGGAACAAGTTGGATGCTCAAGGCAACATAGTGAGGAAGAAGGCTAGGCTTGTTGCTCAAGGCTACAAACAAGAGGAAGGAATAGACTATGACCAAACATTTGCCCCTGTTTCAAGGTTAGAGGCCATTAGGATATTCCTTGCCTATGCAGCTTACAAGAGATTCAAGGTCTACCAGATGGATATCAAAAGTGCATTTCTGAATGGAATACTTCAAGAAAAGGTTTATGTATAACAACCTCCAGGATTTATCTCTCCAACTCAACCCTCTTTTGCTTTCAAATTGCATAAAGCACTCTATGGTTTAAAGCAAGCTCCAAGAGCTTGGTATGAGAACTTTGCAAGCTTTATTTTAGAGCATGAATTTACAAGAGGAACCATAGATAAAACACTTTTCAGTAGACATCATAAGGACCAAATATTGTTAGTACAAATTTATGTGGATGAAATTATTTTTGGGTCTACTGATCCCAAATTGTGCAAGAGGTTTGCTGGCCTCATGCATTCAAAATTTGAGATGAGTAGTATGGGTGAGCTTTCCTACTTCCTTGGTCTCCAAGTGAAGCAGCTCCCAGATGGTATCTTCCTCTCCCAAGCTAAGTATGCTAAAAAGCTTATCAAAAAGTTTGGGATGGGTGATGCTTCAGGGATGAAAACCCCAATGGCTACAAATGCTGTTGTGGATTCTGATGCGGCCGGGAAACCAGTGGATCAGAAAAATTATAGGGCAATTGTTGGATCCCTATTATACCTCACAGCTAGCAGACCTGATATAATGTTTGCCATATGCCTTTGTGTTAGTTTCCAAGTGAACCTTAAAGAATCTCACCTTATTTTCCTAAAAAGAATTTTGAGATATATAAAGAGTTGCCCTAGTCTAGGACTCTGGTATCCTGCAGAGTCAGAGTTAGAGTTAACTGGATACTCAGATGCTGAATGTGCTGGATGTATAGTGGACAAGAAAAGTACCTCTGAAACATGCCAGTTCCTTGGTATGAGACTTGTCTCCTGGTTTTGTAAAAAGCAGACATCTGTGTCTACATCAACTGTAGAAGCAGAATACATGGCTGCTGTTAGTTGCTGTTCACAAATGCTATGGATACAAAACCAACTCTCAGATAATGGTGTCAACTTAAATAATTCAACATTATTTTGTGATAATACTAGTGCTATTGCTATAGCACAGAATCCAGTTCACCATTCTAGGACTAAACATATTGAAATAAGACATCATTTCATTAGAGATAATGTGGACAAAAAGAAAATTAACTTGATCCACATTTCTACTGATCTACAAAGAGCAGACATTTTCACCAAGCCATTGGATGAGAAAACCCATCTGTTCTTTATAAATCAACTAAGAATGATTGATGGAGAAGAGTTAACCTAGTTTCTGTCTGCATTCGACGAATTTTCCAGAGTTCGTCGAACGAAGTTCGACGAATTAGGGAAAGTTTGAGAGATTCTCGTCGAACGGAGATCGACGAATTCTCAGTGTGAGGAAACAAGTTTCGTCGACCAGAGATTGATGAACTTTGCTTCAGAAGACATTTCGTCGAACGGAGTTCGACAAACTGTTTTCGATTCTTCTGGATGAGATCGACGAATTATCTGTCTATAATTTATTTCGTCGAGCTCAGTTCGAAGAATTCTTCTTTTTCATGGAACAGAGTTTGTCGATTTATATTCTGAAAATCTTATATCTAGGTTTTCTTCGAACTCCGTCCCACGCTTTCAGTTCCTTTGCTCTTGATCGCCGTTTCTCTCTGTGTTTTTCTTGCAGGACATCAATGGCGATTCCCTCAGGTGCTTTGGTTGCAATGAAGTTTGACACTGGATTCGACATGGACTTTGAGACGTTTCAACATTCTGACCCCATCTTTCTATACATCTTAGAACTATTGGAAGAACTAAGTTTAAAGGATTTCATGATCAGGCGCATTAAACTTCATGGAACAGAAATACGAGAATGGGTTTATACATCTACAGTTTCTGAAGAATATGTTTTGACCGGGAATATAGGAAACACTGTTGTTTCCCTCTCTCCCGCAGTTCTCACTGAGATATTTGGATTAGTGAATGGAGAAGACAATCTGGAAATGGATTCTGAGGAATTCAGTGATATGCTGAAACTAATGGGTTTCTCTGGGAACAACCCTAATAAGTTGTTGAAAAAGCAATTATCCGACGCCTATCAATTTCTGGCAGATATTACGGGAAAGATTCTGAGGGCCAAGAACTCTGCTCATGACTATATTACGCGTCACCAATTTATGATAATGTGTGCAGTAGTGAATAAGAGACAGGTTGATTGGAGTAAGGTGTTCTTTGAATTGATCAAGAAGAAGAACAACAAGAAGGAAGTCTGCTTTGGCAGAATATTGGGTATATTTCTCAAGGAGAAGGCTGCTGATTGTATGGTCTCCCCGACCATCTCCATAAACGCCAGCAAGCGCCTCACTTGCGCTCTGTTTGGCAGATGGGAGAGGACCATCTCCAAGCCCTCAAAGGCTTCTTCCTCCTCCCTCCAAACTTCTGAGAGTACAAGGGCTTTAAAGGCCGCTCCCCACCCTGGTGAAGAGGCTCCTTCATCTCAAACATCTCTTCCAGCACCTCTTCCTCGAAAGAAGCCTCCTCTTGTCCCTACCCCTCCTTCATCTCCACCACTTGACCTGACAAACATTCCCTCTCCACCTCCATCTTCCCCTCTACAAGTTCATCAACAACGCCCTCCTCCAGATTCCCCTCATGAGACAATACTTCCTACACCTCCACAGTCTCCTATCCCCCACACTAATCCACCATTGCATCTTACATTATACCATCAGATACAATCATGCAAGATGCCCCCAGTCCATCTGTTATTCATCCTCCCATTCCATACCCTTCCCCTTCCCCATTGGATCCATATACCCTCATTTCTTTGCTCACCCCTCTCATAAAATCTTTGATCCAAGAGGCAATTACACCTCTTGTGACCTCCAACAATTCCTTATCTGCCCAGCTCTTTCTTCTATCTGCTGTCCCCTCTTCATCTAGGGGCCTGGATCCAGGTATTCTTGAACCCAGGCAGGGGGAGATGATCTGTGATGAAGTTGCAGCAGATGCAGATACAGCAGCAGTAGCAGCAATCACAACAGTTCCCTCTCCAGCAGATTCAGATTCAGATGAGGATACAACAATTTTGCCAGACTTTGATGCTGAGATGTTTGAGCTAATTCAATTCATGGATACTTAAATTGATTTGGATGAGTCAGTTGCACAAATAACTCCTGTTGGTGATTTCTATTTAAATCCCACAGTGAATTTATACGTTTTGTTGAGAAGTTTTGATACTGTACATATGCAATTCCCTCCAACAGTTTTCTCTAAGCCATGTTTGGCTATGGTACCTTATACCTCTCCAGCCAGTCCAGCAGTTGCCAAGCAACTCTTTGACAATTTTGCTCTTTCAGCTTCATCCTCCTTCTCAGCTTCCAGCCCAGAAGTCATTCCAGAAGATACTACAGTGCCAGTTTTAGCACCGGACTTTATTATGGATGACTCTCCAATGCCTACTCTAGATGAGCTTATTCAGGCAGACATTGAAGAAGAGAATAAGGCAGTAGATGATAGCTCTGTCTCTTTTGTTTCTGAATCTTGTATAGATAATTCATCTCATGTTGCTGATACCCCTTTTCCTGAACCTTCTGCCTCTCCTCCAACAAAGGCTGTTGTTTCTGTTAAAGCTTTAAAAGCTTTGATTGCATTGTATGATACCCCTCAGGATTCAGAATCTGATGATGATGATATTGATTCTGATGAGGATGCAGCTAGTACGAAAAAGATACTATTGGCAAAGAAAAGAAAGGCTGCTCCTCCTCCGAAGTCAAATCCGACTGCAGACACTACCTATTTTATTCTGCACAATGTAACTCCATATAAGGGAATGCCAGCATGGATGTGGCTCTCCAAAAACCAGAAAAAAGATAGAAAGAGAAGCAGGAGATACTCCCCTCCTCCAGTGCACAGATATAGGAAGGATCCTCCTCCTCCTCCTCCTCCTCCAGCAGCTGGTGCCAGTGGCTCTAGCTCCCAGAGATCTGCCCCAATGCAAACTTATTAGATACAATCAGGGAAATCTTCTGGAAGCAGCCAGCAGAGGCCATCCTCCTCAGGTAGTCAACATCATAAGCAGCAGCAGTAGAAACAAAGGTCTGAAGTACAAAAAGCTGAAAGCCCAAAGAAGCCAGACTCCCATCCAATTCCTTTTGAAGATCCAGAGACTGCTACTACTGCAAGAATGGCTAGGTACCAAGAGCTGATTGGTCTATCTTTGACAAATAAAGACAAAGCAGAAGGAAAAGATATCTCTGGTCTTTCAACAATGTCAAAATATAGAAAGGAATAGCTGAAAAGGTTTGACAAAGGTAATAAATTGTTTAATGTTGATGATTATATGAAACTTCACCCAGAAGCAGTTGTCCCCAGAGCAACATCATTAAAAATTATTGGGGTAGCTGATATGATCATGGCAGTGGCTCAAGCTCAAAATCCTAATAGAGAAATCATTTTCAAGAAGTCAGGAGAAAAGAAAGCAGAAGACAAACCTCAGCAGAAGAAGCCAAAGAAGTAACTTTCTTGTTGATTCATTTCTGTCTGTTTTTGTTTTTAAACTATTCTATCTGTAACAAAGCTGTGTATATATATATCTGTTTCATGTATTATAATTCTCTGCCAGATATATCTCTTCTCTTGCTCAGTTTTTTTTGTTTTGAGTCTCTGTTAGTGACCTCACCCAAATAGGGGGAGATTGTTGGATCCCTAGTTGATTTGGGCTAGGTTCACTGACTTAGGTTGTGACCCATCTTGTATAGCCAGGGTCAATTTGTGTCCTAGAGTCTAGGTTAAGTCCTTAGGCTCAACTCCAGATGGACCAGCTTTCAACAAGACCCTCAGAGACTCCAAACTCACAAGTTTTCAAGACTAAGTAAAGTGAGTTCGACGTTCGTCGAACTCAGCTCGACGAAAGGCGATCGACGATCGTGAGACAATTCTTAGTGCTGAGCTCGACGATCTATGTCCTCTGTTCGACGAAAACTCAGTTTCCACATCAAGCCAAAGTCAGGAGGAATTCAAATTTTTCTAAGTCCAGTTTCATGCTTCGGTCGACGAATTATATTCTGAGCTCGACGAACTTGGACCTCAAGTTCCCAGCTTCTCAGGTCGACGAATGTTATTCTCTACTCGACGATTTCTGGACTAAGAGAATCTGTGTCGACACTTAGGGTTTGTGTCGACACCATACGATTTGTGTCGACACCATGATTTCAGTCGACACCAGCTTATGTCGACACCAGGATTTTAGTCGACACCAGCTTATGTCAACACTAGGATTTATGTCGACACCAAGATCAATCTGTCGACACAAATTTATGTCGACACAACATTTCAGCAGATGCAGGATATTTTGTCTAAGTCCAGAACTTTTCTCAGGTCGACGATTCGATTCTTAGCTCGACGAATGAAGACTATCTATTAGATGAATGAAGATTGTCTGGTCGACGAACTCTCTCAAGCTCAGCTCGACGAACTCAAGCTCAGCTCGACGAACTCAAGCTCAGCTCGACGAACTCAAGTTCAGCTCGACGAATTGTGTTCTTTGTTTGATGAATCCAGATTAGGTTTTCTTCAAGGTTCCCGTCTCGTTTCTTGGCGCTGATTCCTGAACATTTAATGCCAGATCTTCTCGCAATGTTACCGTTAGAACGTGCATTGACTATGGACGATTACATGCTGTTTTTCCATGGGACAGTTAGGAAAGTCATTGATTGCTGATTCTTTCCAAGGTCGACTGTAATTACTGCTCGACATTTCAAAAGTTTGAACATTCCTCAGTCAGTCACAGATAGACACAAGAGACATACAGATACACACAAAAAATAGTGACACAGTAAGAGAACAGAATCAAGCAGAGTTCAAGAATCACAGTACAAAAAACAATCTGACAGACACTCTGAAGTTGCAGAAGAACAATACATTCTCAAATCTAAAGTTCTTGACTG
Organism: Platanthera guangdongensis; assembly: GCA_039583875.1. Classification (NCBI taxonomy): domain Eukaryota; kingdom Viridiplantae; phylum Streptophyta; class Magnoliopsida; order Asparagales; family Orchidaceae; genus Platanthera; species Platanthera guangdongensis. The sequence goes on from JBBWWR010000101.1 coordinate 27,019, forward strand.
CAATCAGCCTTGACCAGAGAACTTTTGAAGAAGAAGAAGAACAACCAAAATTCAATCAAGAGTCTTCTTCTTTCTATTCTCAGGAGAACTTCAAAGGACAATAGAACTTTATCAATCATAAGAAGTTCTTAAAGCAGTTCTGGTCCAGGCATTCTAGGTCATTGAAGGCCTATCACCCTGAAGTTATGCTCCAGCATTCCTGACCAATTCAAGATCTCAGGGGGAGCAAGATCTGCTACATCAATCCACAAGTCTTCTCTCAGACTGTTGATAGAGAAGACACTATCACCCTCTCTCTAATTCCTGTACAGGTTTTAAATCCCTTAAAAATTATTCTGGTTGCAAGTCTCCTTCCAAAAGACTTGACGGTTTGGTTTTTGGGGACCTGATCAAAACCCATTGGTACCCAGGACACCTGATCAACTCATCCTGCAGTGGATTCCTACCTAGGGTGGTAGAAGAGTGGATGTACCCAGATTGATTGGGGAACCACTATAGCTCCTTGTGTCTTCCGGTTGTTTATTTTCTTTTATTTTCTGGCTGTGGTCTGTGATTGATCTGTGTTTAGTTAGTTGTTGTGTTTACTTTATTTCATTTGCTTCCCTGTTCACCTAGGAATACAATAAGAGTTGTAAAAAGTTTTTATCAAGCACCATACTCTATTCAACCCCCCTCTAGAGTATATCATATCTAACCTGCACTTTCAAAATCTACAACAACAAACTACGTAGCAACGATGAGGTAAAGACCACAACCAACATAGTTGCTTAAGAACTCCAAAACCAGCTCCACTACCAGCTACATCTTTGAACCTGAGGCATTCCAAAGACAGAACACCTCAGCAAGAAAGTACAAGTGATGGGAGGAAAAGTAAGCCAAAATAAATAGAGGTCAAGGGTACCAACCCAAGACTAGAGGAAATACCGGAATAAAATACAATAGTAAGGTACAAAAATAAACTCAGAAAGGAACACTTATGCAAATTTTCACATAAAACAAATGTACCCCCAGATGCACAAGACTATAAGGGAAAAATCATGATTAAATCATCAGGAAGAATATCAAAACTCTATTAGCCACCTGTGGGCAACTCCACCAAAAATAATACGGGCAAGGTGGTCAACTCATCAGGACACACCCCACAGACATATTATACATCTAATTGCGGGGGGGGGGGGGGGGGGGGGGGTACTGGATACTCCACCATACACCGCAAATGCCCAAACGCCCGGTAGAGTTCCCTAAGTTACTAATAGAGGGATCAAATGTTACGGTGGTGGGTTCGGCCACTAATAACACCCGCAACGAAGAAAAACTATCACCGTCACAATTCGTAACGACCCGGGTTTAGAGCTCAGAGTCCCACCACAACCCTTCCTGGGTCTGGCGGGTTGTCTCGCCCTACGACATTGCCATGAAGGAAACAATGATATAAATCTCAAGACTGGGCACATCATATTCTACTAGACATTTCTAGATTTAAGAAACGATTGATCAACCTTTAGGAAAGATTTACAATCCTAGATAAACTCTAACATGTCCTACGTAATAGTTATGGAACTGATAAAAGAGCAAGATTCAACCACATCATCAAAACATATGTCACTTTACATGGTTAGATTAGCAAAATCAAGAACATAAAAACACAGGTAGATTCAAACTAAGGATTTATACAGCACTATAATCAGCAAGTTATTGATGATAATGACAAAAAGATGTTAGAAATTTCAGCAGATCGGGAGAAGAAGGGAAGAGGTGAGAAACCATCACTTGCCTTGGTTTTGCGGGAGAAGACCTCTAAATCACACCACGACGTAGATCGGGACTAAGGAAGACAGGGGAAACCGAATCTGAACAAAAATGGCCGAAATAAAGGTTAGGGCCAAAACCCTAACGAGAAAAACTCAATAAATGGGTAAGATTTTATCACGATGGCGTAGCTCTAGTTTAGAGCTTTCCGGATCTATATTCGGTTGAAGATTTCGAGCATCGGAGCGCAGTCAGTGGCCACCAGAACATTCACGAATGAACGTTCTATCTCTCTCGCTCACACCTCTCTGGTTCAGGAAGAAGGAAGAAAATCGGCATAAGGAGTAGAAGAAGAAGTTTCTTATATATATATATGTATTTATAAAATGAATATAATATAAAGGTTAGTACACTTAAGAGGAGAAACAAGCTTCGGATGAACCGGCCTTACCGAGAAGTAGTATGAATTCCTTGAGAAGAACAGAAGGGAGCTTTACTCGGGTAGAAGGTAGGACCACTCGAGTACAAAAATAGACTTCTCGAGAGCTAGACGGGCAGTTATCGAGTACAGTAAAATTTCTTGAGAACTAGGAGGAATGTAACTCGAGAACAAGTAGAAGTATAACTCGGGAATAACGAATCATGTTCTCGAGTACACAGTAGAGTCTTCTCGAGAACAAGACAGACTTCTAGAGAACAAGACAGCCTTCTCGATTACAAAGAAAGGGACTTCTCGAGAATGAAGGACAGATCTCGAGTATTAGTTATAAAGTTTTCCCGAGTACAAATAATGACTACTCGAGAACAAGGAGGGAGTTTTCGAGAGCCAATAAGATTACTCAAGAGCTAGATAGACTGCATTTCTCGAGAACAATAAGGTACTCCTCGAGAACAAAACAAGTCTTCTAAAGAATGAATAGGCTTCTCGGGAGTAACTCTCGGTCGCTCGAGAAAATGAAACTGTCCATGCCGATTATAAAGCAAGTTTCCGAGAACTGAGCAGGTTACATTCAGAAAAATTCAGATAGTCTTTTATTCCGGGACGAACATCGATACGGACTAAACGGATTCTGATTAGAACGAAATTTGTAACATAGGCGAATGACAGCGCTAAGAATCTAACGACGAAGACTAAACTAGAATTTGATGCACCATTCTTGAGACACTAATACCAAATTCTTACACAAGCAAAAATCATCACAAAGATCCACACACACACCAAGACTCCAAAATGCTCGGATCGCAATAAAATTGGATAATTCCAAAACCTCAAAGCTTCATCCTTTCAATCATGGAAAACATTCAATCTAATCAAAAACCCAAAATCTGGTCAAACAGACCAAAGAGTTACAAAAACGGACAAACAGTGCAGCGCCGTCAACAAAACGTAAAATGGGTAACACCCTGACGTAATAAATTTGACGACACCAAATCAAATAATAACATCGGAAAATCGGGGGTGTTACAGTCACTCCCCCTAAAAAGAGTTTCTTGCCGAAAATTATCACAACTTTAAAACGAAACCAAAACGAAAAACCAAATACTACCAAAAACATGAAGACATACCTGAATTAAAGGAAGACATGCGGATGAGATTCCCTCATCGCCGACTCCAATTCCCACGTCATGCTCTTGATGTCTTCATTTCACCAGAGAACTTTAACCATGGGGATGGTCTTTCTCCACAACTCTCGATCCTGAGATTCCAAAATACAGATAGGTTCTTACACATACATAAGGTTGGGCTGAATCTACGACACTGAGTCAAGGACTTGACGATCACTACGAACACACTTCCGCAGCTGGCTCACATGGAACACATCATGGACACCATGAAAGGTAGCAGGCAACTCCAGCCTATAAGTTGACACTCCGATGCGCTCCAGAATCTAAAATGGTCCCACGTACCGGGGGTCTAACTTGTGGTTCCTTCCAAACTTTTGATACCTGATATCGAAGAGACTTTTGGAAAAACCAAGTCCCCAACGATGAACACCAGATCGACCCTTCGTCGATTAACATATTTCTCATTACATTCTTGATATACACGAAGATTCTCCCGAATATGAGTTACAACACAATCCATCTCTTCAAGGGTTTCCGGACCTAATAATGGCCTCTCAACAACCTTAGCCAAAAAAGAAGAATTCCTACAATGCCTCCCTTATAAGGCCTCAAATGGGGCCATCTACAAACTCTCTTGATAATTATTATTGTATGCGAATTCCATATGTCTAAGGCGTTCACCCCAAGCACCACCGTGATCCAAAATGTAACACCTGATCATATCCTCTATGATTTGATTTAACATTTCCGTCTAACCATTTGTCTGTAGATGATAGGTGATGGAATACCTCAAATCGGTACCCAACCGCTCCTGTAAACTCTTCCATAAACGAGAGGTAAATATAGAGTCTCAATCCAATATGATGCTGACAGGCACTTCATGTAATCTGATGACCTCATCAAGATATAGCTCAGCTATCTTCTTCATAGAATACCCAATCTTAAAAGGCAAAAAGTGAGCACACTTAGTCAATCTATCAACTATCACCCAAACAGAGTTGTGCCCACGAGGAGATTTCTATAAACCGGTGATGAAGTCCATTGAAATACTCTCCCACTTCCAACTTGGGATATCAAGCGGTGTCAATTAACCTCAAGGTCTTCTATGGTCTGCTTTAACACGCTGACACATAAAACATTCCGACACAAACTTTGCTATATCATTTTTCATTCCCAATCACCAAACAATTTGCTTTAGATCTTTATACATTTTGGTGGAACCAGGATGGTAGGCAACATTGGAACCATGAGCTTCAGTACAAATCTTAGCCCGAATGTCACCAAAAGCGGGGATACAAAATCTACCCCGATACTTCAATGTACCTAACTCATTCAAAGAGAAATCAGGCAGCTCTCCCTTCTCAATTTTATTCCGGAGATGCAACAAATCCGGGTCATCCTTCTGGTGCGCTTTAGTTAGGGAAATCCAAGAGGGCTCTTCTGCTTCCAAACTAGCAGGCACGGTACTACTCCCAACCACAATATCCATCAACAAAAATTCCTCTACCAAGGACTGTACAGACATATTGAAAATTTTGGTGGTCTTTCTACTCAAAGCATCGGCTACTATGTTAGCCTTTCCCAGATGATAAAGATCTCCACTTCATAATCGGCCACATATTCTAACCACCTATGCTGCGAAGATTTAGCTTCTTCTGAGTGAAGACGTACTTCAAACTCTTATGGTCTGTATAGATCTTGTACATCACGCCATACAATAAATGTCCCCAAAGCTTCAGCGCATAAATTGCAGCGACAAACTCTAAATCATGCGTAGGATATTTTCTCTCATGAATCTTTAATTATCTTGATACATACGCGGTCACTTTTCCTTCTTGAATTAAAACACAACCCAGTCTAATATGTGATGCATCCACATATACAACGTACTCAACTCCTTCTGTAGGCAAGGTTAAAACTGGAGCAGTACACAATCTCTTCTTCATCTCTTGGAATGCTTCTTCACACTTATCGCTACAAATGAATGCGGTGCTCTTCTGCGTAAGTCTATTTAGAGGAGTAGACAATACTGAAAACCCTTCTACGAATCTTTTATAATAACTGGTCAGGCCTAAGAAGCTTCTAATCTCCTTAGTTTTAGAAGGTCTCTTCCATTCCATCACGACAAAAATCTTGGTCGGGTCTATAGAGATACCATCCTTGCTGACAACATGGCCCAGAAAGGACACCTGAGGTTGCCAGAACTCACACTTTCTCAACATCGCATATAACTTATGATCCCTCACGGTCGACAAAACCAATCTCAAATATTGAGTATGCTCCTCACCACTGTGGGAAACCACAAGGACGTCATCTATAAACACAATCACAAAACGGTCCAAGAAATCTTTGAACACTCTATTCATTAAATCCATGAAACTAAAGGGTGCATTTGTCAAACCGAAGGACATCACCAAAAACTCAAAATGTCCATGCTGCGAACGAAAAGCGGTCTATGGAATATCTACCTCACGAATTATTAACTGGTGGTAACCTGAACAAAGATCGATCTAAAAAACTTCTGAGCTACGACACAACTGATCGAACAAATCATCAATCCTCGGTAAGGGATATCTATTTTTAATGATCACCTTATTCAATTCTCTATAATCGATGCAAAGCCTCATCAATACATCTTTTTCTTTACAAATAATACATGAGCACCCCACGTAGAAGAACTCAGTCTAATAAATCCACACTGCAGTAACTCGTCGAGTTGAGAACGCAACTCATCCAAATCACGTGGAGCCATACAGTACGGTGCCTTTGTAATAGGATGAGTACCTGGCTCGATGTCTATCACAAACTCTACCTCTCTCTTAGGAGGATGTCCTTGAAGACTATCAGGAAAATCATCAAGAAACTCTCACACCACCGAGATATTCTCAAGACGTGGTGTAATAAAAGTTGTTTACAAAGTAGAAATAGAAACAAGATACGCCTCACAACTAGACTCTATAACACGACAAGCACGTACTCTAGAGATAGTAGAGGAAACCTTGTCCTGAAAACCATAGACACTCATAGGTTGGCCATTGTCCATCTTGAAGTCCGGTCATTTTGCCTTACAATAGATGACCACATCATACTTGGACAGGCAGTCCATGCCCAAAATCACATCAAAGTCTGCTAGATCCAAAACCATCAGATTCGCAAAGGTTAGGAAACCACCTAGAGAAATATGGCACCTCTGAATCCCTTGATTTGATAACACTGAATTTCTGGAGGGAAGCTTGGCGTTGAAGGAGTCTCCTAATAGATCCATGTTCAAATGATGTCTATCAACGAAACTCCGTGCCACAAAGGAATGGGTGGCACCCGAATCGAAATGATCACGCGCCCACCTATTCTTCACCTTAAACTCCCCTAAAATCGTAGCAGACATAACTAAACGAACAAAAACTATGGTAAACAATGCATAATGAAAGCTAGTAGGAAAGATAAATAGTTATCACTTGGGTAGAGGTCTAAGATTCCTCCCTGGTCACCACATTCAGCTTTCCTTTCCCTCTATCCTGGTTTGGTGGATGCGGCAGAGCCCGAAGCGGGTCAGGCTACAGTGGGGACTGAGCCTGTGGGCATGAAGACTTCAGGTGCCACTTCTGTAGGCACTGGAAGCAAGTCTTATACTTCGATCGGCAATGACTCACGTCATGTCCCTTCCTTGCACAGAACGTGCACACCAGATCTCCCTTGGGTGCACATTGGATGGCGAGCACCTGCTACTGCTTCCTAGTGCCATTCCTTTTGAAACAACTTTTTCAAGGGTGACTAGATCGACCACAGAAGCTACATATATCTCTACTTTTCTTCTTCGAAGATGGGCCAGATGCCCCAGAGTTTCAATCCTCATCGCCTTTCCTCCTCTCTTTTCTCGCCGCAGCACCTAGATTCTTGACATTTTCAATCGCCTCAACCTTTAGAGTGGCTTCTACATCCTCATCATAGGTTTAAGCTCTATAAGTGCATTCCAACCGTTGGACATCGCTTCTTAGTACTTCGAGAAAGCGCTTCACTCTTCCTGCCTTCGAAGCTTCCACATTAGGAGCAAATATGCTCAACTTACTAAACTCAAACTCATATTCAATTCGCTCACCGTGAGCTATCTCTGCTTCAGATATGGGAAATTATTCATCAGACGGTCCTGCTCGACCGAGGGTAGAAACTTCTTAAGCAACATCTTCTTGAAGGTCTCCAAAGAGCATCCTTCCTTCAAACTTTCTTTTTCCTGAATCCACCAACTCTTTGCCTGGCCTTTTATTTGGTAGGCCGCAATGATCACCTTCTAGGCTTCAGCAATCTTCGAATATGAGAACATTTCTTCGATAGCGATGAACCAATCTTCTAGAACCATAAAGTCGGCACTCCCATCATTAGTAGGAGGTCCCAATCGCTGGAAATGAGATATAAAATTTATCTCTGGTGGTAGCGTCACAGGGGGCACCAGAGGAGCAGGTGTAACGGGTATGGCTTGACCCGCGACAGAATCTTGCACTAAGGGCTATTGTGCGGGAGCGGCATACAATAAGTACTAAATCTATGATTGCATCACAACTAACTGTCTTAATAGAGCCTCGTTACTCTGACGTAGACTCTCGATCACCGCATCACATTACGCACCAGGCGACTCACCCTCTGACTAGGGAGTTGACCTCGTCGCAGGACGTCTAGCTGGCATTTCTAGTAAAGTAATGAACGACTCATCAAAAATACTAGATTACAGCTAGGTCACACAACTAGTTCAGACCATACTTAAATAAACTTGCTTATGCTGCAAACTTGATCTAGGATTTTATAATAATGCTATGTCCTACTTAGGATGATATCCTCTTATACAATTTACTCATGTACCTATGATATGAATGCATGAATTCTTCATTTTAATTTAGAAAATCATGTGTGTACATGTGTCATCATGTAAACCTTAACTTAGTATGCATGCTTATGCGATGATATGCTATGTATGCAGTGCTATGCATTCTAAAAAAGGCCTTAATACATGAATGAGCGGCATACACATGAAATGTGAAAGTGAGCTATTAGATCAAGAATACTCTAGATGGGGGGGGGGTGAATAGAGTATTTAAAGCTTATAAAAATTTTCTGGCTATTGCAGACAAGTCCTAGTGCTGTAAGAAATAGATTAAAAAATAAAACACAGCAACAACTAACTAACAATCAAAGCCACAACAGAAAACAAAAGAAATGGCAACCAGATGACACAAGAAATTTGTAGTGGTTCCCCAACCTGGGTACATCCACTGTTCTACCGTCCTGGTAGGAATCCACTCAGATTTTTGATCAGGTGCCTGACACCAATGAGCTTTTGATCAAGTGCTCAAAAACCAAATCTCAAGTCTTTTGGTCAGGTGACTTGTAACCATGAATCACTTTTTAAGGGAGATGACAACCCTTTATACAGAGAGGGATGACAGGTGATGGTGTCTTCTCTGTCAACAATCAGAGAGAAGACACGTGGATATGATATTAGCAAGTAGCTCCACCTAAGATGTAGAATAGTTCAGGGAAATCTAGAGCTTTGCTGCAGGGTGATAGGCCTTTAGTCTTTAAGCCTTTATCAGAGAAATCTGCAGGAACTTCTTGACAGATGGAGTAGCTATTCTCCTTTAAAGTTTCCTGGAGTGATGAAGAAAGAAGACTCTTGATTTAGATTGATTGTTCTTCTTCTTCAATAGCTGATCTGTTTCTGGTCTCGGTCTTCTTTTTTGTATCAGAAAGCTGTGAAATAATGATGGAGCAAAGAGACTCTTGATGATAGACTGACTATGATTCTCTATGTGTCTATGTGTCTCTGTGTATGTTGTGTTCTTCTCTATACTGTGTTCTTGTCTATACTGTGTTCTTGTGTTGTCTTGTTCAGGAAAAGAGAAAAATCTCTTTTTATGTTTTCTAAAGGAATTTGTCTTTCGAAATTTGAATTTCTCTGCTGCAATCAATGCTGACGGCCTAGAGAATGAATTGTATTGATTTATTTCCTCAACTGTCCCTTGAAAAAATGGATAACAATAATTCTGATGAAAGCCGTGATCAATGCACCATCCAACGGTAATATTCAGAGAATATTTTATCATTAATCATTCAGAAATTATTGCCATAGAGTGAGGACAGAGGAAAGAAATACTAAGTCTGGAATCGTCAAACAGATGACAGAAATCGTCGAGCTGAGTCCACAGTTCGTCGAGCTGAGTTGCTGTGTTCGTCGATCAGATAACTTCTATTCGTCGAGCTGAGTTTCAAGATCGTCGAGCTGAGTTGCTGTGTTCGTCGATCAGATAATTTCTGTTCGTCGAGCTGAGTTCCAAGATCGTCGATCTGATAATAGAACTGTATGCTTCATAAACTTTGCCTTTTCTGTGTTCGAAGTTTGTCGAGCTTATAACTGGCTTCGTCGACTGGAGATGATTCTGGACTCAGAAAAATTTAGAAGCTTTTGGTTGAAGTAAAGGATCCAGAAATCGTCGACCAGAGAACTAAGTTCGTCGACCTGAGTCTAGAGAACAACTAAACTTGGAATACTGAAGGTTGAGTCCAAAGATCGTCGACCTGAGAATGAAGTTCGTCGAGCTGTCTTGAGTGTGTCGACACAAGTCCTGTGTGTCGACACAGTTGGCTTCAGGTGTTGATCTTGAGTGTGTCGACACAAGTCCTGTGTGTTGACACAGCTGACTTATTATGTCGACACAATTGGTGTCGACAGTTATTTTGTGTGTTGACACAATTCCTCTGTGTGTCGACACAGCCTTTCTGAAGTGTTGAAGTGAAGTGTCCAAAGTTCGTTGACCTGAGCACCAAGTTCGTCGACCAAAGTATTATTCTAAGGACTTAGAATATCTTGATGTTTTCTGAACTTGAAATGTTATTGTAGCGTCCAAGTTTTCGTCGACCAAAGAATAAAGTTCGTCGAGCTCAGCTTAGAGAATTTTCTCTGAGATCATCGAGCTAAGCACGACAATCATCGACCTGAGTTCGACGAACGTCAAACTCATTTTACAGTCTTTGAATTCTTCTGAGTCTTGAGTCTCTGGCAGTCTTATTAATAGCTGGTCCATGTGTTGTTGACCCTAAGGACTTAGCCTAGACTTTAGGACAGAACTATGACCCTGGCTATACATTGTGGGTCATATGATCCTAACTTAGTGAACCTAGCCCAAATCTTACTAGGGATCGAACAATCTCCCCCTATTTGGGTTAGGTCACTAATTACAGACTCAAAACAAAATTGAAAATAAACAAAGCAGAAGAATTATATATCTGGCAGAGATCAATAATACATGCAGCAGATATATATATACATAAGCTTTGTTAAGAATATAGAGCAATTATAGATAATTGTAGAAAACAAAAGAGTTCAAAATTTACTTCTTCTGTTTCTTTTCCTTTGGCATTTCTTGCTTGCTCTTCTCTCTAGGCTTTGTAAACACAATCTCTCTGTTTGGATCTGAAGCTTGCACTTTTGTCATAGTCATATCAGCAGCCCCTATATTCTTCAAAGATGTGGCTCTGGGGACAACTACTTCTGGGTACAACTTTATGTAGTCATCCACATTGAAAATCTTGTTTGCTTTATCAAATCTCTTAAGTTCCTCTTTCCTGTACTTTGACATTGTTGAATATTCAGAAGGATCCTTTCCTTCAGCTTTGGCTTTGTTAATCATAGAAAGGCCTATAGTTCCTAGAACCTGGCCATTCTAGCAGTAGTAGCTGTTTCATGATCTTCAGAAGGAACAGGAGGAGAGGATGGTCTTTTAGAGCCTTCAACTGGTTGATGTTTAGTGAATTGTTGCTATTATTGTTGATGTTACTGCTGCTGTTGATGCTGCTTTCCTGAAGAATACTTCCTATGCTGGCTGCTTCCATATGATCTCCATTGGTGTCTTTGATATGTTTGAAGTGGGGCACATCCTTGAGAAGATGTGCATGAAGCACCAGCAGCTGGAGGACGTGGAGGAGGTGGATCTTTTCTGAATCTTTGGACTGGAGGAGGAGAGTACCTTCTGCTTTTCTTCCTCTCCTTCTGCTGATTTTTGGATAAACACATCCAAGATGGCATCCCTTTGTATGGAGTTATCTTTTGGAGATTATAATAGGGAGTGTCATTGTTTGGATTTGGCTTTGGAGCAGGAGGAGGAGGGGATTTTCTTTTCTTGTATACTTGCTTCCTCTTGGGTTCATCATCAGAATCATCATCCTCATCCTCATCATCATCATTATCAGATCCCTGAGGGTTATCATATAAGTCACTTAGAGCTTTCAGAGGCTCAGCAAAAATGATAGGCTTTTTAGGATCTGGAGGTAGAGATAGAGCTTGAGTAGGAACTTCAATAAGAGCTGGAGGAGAATCCACAGGAGAAGCTGGAGAACAGATTCTGACAGTGCTTTCAACAGTTGCCTTTTCTTCTTCTTCAATATCAGCCATGATCAAGTCATCAAGAGCTGGCTTGGGATAGTCATCCATTACAAAAGTTGGAGCAGTGATGACCGCTTCTGGAGATGGCATGACTACTGGCTTTGAAATAGCAAAAGTGTCCCTGAGTTGCTTGGCAACATTTGGAGAGATTGGGGAAGTATATGGAACAATAGCCAAGGATGGCTTAGTATATACTGCTGGAATAACTTTCAAAAATGCAGTATCAAATACTTTCAGTAATTGAACTAAGTCTACTGTGGGATTTAACATGAAATCACCAACAGAAAGAATTTCTTCAGTAACTATTTCTTCAGAAACTAACTCATCAAAGTCCATGTCAGTCTCAATGAAATGAATCAAATCAATTAAATCTGTATCATCTAATATAAATTCTGTATCTGCTGTATCTGCTATTACTGCATCTGTATCTGCTGTATCTGCTACTACTGGAGCTAGAGAAATTGATACTGAAGCTACTACTGGAGCTGCTTCAGCTTCTTCATTAAGCATCTCCCCCTTCCTGGTTTTAGTGTTAACTGGAGCCAGACCCCTAAATGAAGAGGGGGCTGCAATGAAGGCAGAGAGTTGAGCAAAAAGGGTGGAGATAGAAGTAACAAGAGGTGTAATGGCCTCTGCTATAAGAGATTTGAGTAGACGAGTGATGAGAGTAATTATAGAGGTAACGGTGGAGGGATCCATAGATGGAGTAGTAGATGGTTCAGTAAAATGTTGGGTGGAGACATTTTGAGGGATGGTAGATGTTGGAGATGGTGGAGGAGGGACATCTGTCATGGGGACATCCTGAGTGGATGGATGTGGAGGAGGAGGAGAATTGGGAGGAGATGTCAGGAGATTGAAGGATGGTATGGAGGATAAGTTGGGTGGAAGAGGAGATGAAGGTGGTGTTGGAGGTGGTAAATCTTTGGGAGATTGAGGTGATTGAGGTGGAGTGGGTTGATGGTATTCCTGAATAGGAGATGAGGGGATGTTGTTAAGATCTAGGGGTGGAGTGGTGGTAGAAGATGTAACTATAGTAGAAATATGAATAGAGGGTGTTGGTTGTTGATGTGGTGGAAGTTGTTGTTGGAGTTATTGTGGTTGTAGAGTTTTTGAAAGAGATGGAGGTGTGGGGATGATCTCTTCAGTAGGGTAGGGTGTGGCTCTTACCGCCCTGGTGCTTTCAGAAGCTGGGGTGGAAGAGGTTGAAGCCTTGGATGGCTTAGTTATGGTCCTCTCCCACCTACCAAACAAGGTGCATGTGAGCCTCTTGCTGGCATTAATGAATATGGTCTGTGAGACTAGGGATTCAGCAGCCTTCTCCTTCAGGAAGATCCCTAGGATCCTTCCAAGGCAGACTTCTTTCTTATTGCACTTTTTCTTAATAAGATCAAAAATGATCTGTTCCCAATCCACTTTCTTCTTATTGACCACTACACACATGACCAGAAATTGATGCCTGGTGATGTAGTCATGGGCATTATGATTGCCCAGCAAAACCTTTCCCACAATATCTGGCAGAAATTTGTATTCGGCAGATAAGTGTTTCTTTAACAACTTATTTAGGTTATCTCCAGTATAACCAATCAAACCTAACATCTTATCATATTCTTCAAAATCAATGTCTAATTGTTCTTCTTCATTAACGAATCCAAAAATTTCAGTAAGTACGACGGGAGATAAAGACACAGAATTACCCACAATTGTTCCTGTCATGGTGTTCTCCTTTGAGGTAGATGACATGTAAACTCATTCTCTAATTTCAGTTGCAGAGAGTTTGATTCTATTAGTCATCAGATTTTTCAATTGTTGTTCTTCCAGAAGTTCCAGAATATATAGAAAAATAGCATCTGATTGTTGAAAAGAATCGAAGTCGACGTCAAATCCATTGTCAAACTTCATTGCGGCTAGTGCTCCTGCTTGAATCGCCATGAAATCACCTACAAAAGAGAGAAACGACGATCAAGTGCAAAGGGAACAGAAAGCGCGGGACGGAGGTCGAAGAAAACCTAGTTATAAGGTTTTTTGCAATAGGAATCGACAAACTCCATTCCACGAATAATAAGAAGTTCTTCGACCTAAGATCGACGAAATAATTGATAGTGAAATAATTCGTCGAGCTCAGCTGGAAGAGTTGATGACATTTCGTCGAGCTCCGTTCGACGAAAGTTTTCTGAAGTGGATTCGTCGATCTCCATTCGACGAAAATAACATCACTCTCGGAGAGTTCGTCGTCCTCCGTTCAACAATTATCTCCCGAACTTTACCTAGTTCGTCGAGCTTCGTTTGACGAACTCCAGACAATTCGTCGAGTGTAGATAGAAACTAAACTAAGTCTTCTCCATTTATCATTCCAAGCTGATTTATAAAGAATAGGTTATTTCTCGCATCCAGAGGTTTGGTGAATATATCAGCTTTTTGTAAATCAGTGTAGATATAGACAAGATTAATTTTGTTTTTTGTCCACACACTCTCTAATGAAATGATGTCTAATGTCTATATGCTTTGTCCTACTTTGATGGACAAGATTTTGTGTTATTGCTATAGCACTTGTGTTATCATAAAAGAGAGTTGAATTATTTAAGTTGAGACCATAGTCTAGTAATTGATTTTGAATCCACAGAATCTGGGAACAACAGCTGCCAACTGCAATATACTCAACCTCAAAAGTTGAGGTAGACACAGATGACTGTTTCTTACAAAACCTGGATACCGACCTCATACCAAGGAACTGATAAGTCCATGAGGTACTTTTTCTATTAACCCTGCATCCAGCAAAGTCAGCATCTGAAAATCCAGTTAAATCAAACTCTGACTCAGCTGGATACTATAGGCCTAGACTAGGATAACTCTTTATATATCTCAAAATACTTTTTAAGAAAATTAGATGAGATTCTTTTGGGTTCACTTGGAACCTAGCACAAAGGCATGTGGAAAACATAATATCATGCTTTCTTGCTGTGTGATATAGTAGGGACCCAATAATGCCCCTATATAATTTCGGATCCACAGGTTTCCCATGTGCATCAGAGTCAATCACAAAATTAATAACCATAGATGTTTTCTTTGCTGAGGCATCAGCCATCCCAAACTTCTTTATAAGCTCTTTAGCATTCTTAGCTTGAGATATGAAGATGCCATCAGGCAACTGCTTCACTTGGAGACCAAGGAAGTAGGAGAGCTCACCTATGCTACTCATTTCAAATTTTGAATGCATGATGTCAGATAACCTCTCGCACAATTTGGAATCAGTAGACCCAAATATAATGTCATCCACATATATTTGTACTAACAGTATTTGATCCTTATGATGTCTAGTGAAAAGTGTTCTATCTATAATGTCTCTAATGAATTTATGCTTTATCAAAAAGCTAGCTAGGGTTTCATACAAAGCTCTTGGAGCTTACTTGAGACCATAAAGAGCTTTATGCAATTTAAAAATATGATAAGGGTGAGTTGTAGAGATAAAACCTGGAGGTTGTTCAACATAAACCTCTTCTTTAAGTACTCTATTGAGGAATGCATTCTTCACATCCATCTGATATACTTTGAATCTCTTGTATGATGCATAGGCAAGGAATATCCTGATTGCCTCCAACCTTGCAACAGGCGCAAAGGTCTGGTCATAGTCAATCCCTTCCCCTTGCCTATAAACTTGATCAATAAGGCTAGCCTTGTCCCTCACAATCACTCCTTGGGCATCCGTTTGTTTCTGTATACCCATTTGGTTCCAATGACTGGATAGTCTTGGGGTCTTGGAACCAAATCCCAAACTCTACATCTCTCAAATTGGATTAATTTCTCCTGCATTGCAATGATCCAGTGGGGATCTTGCTCAGCATCATGGATGGAAAGAGGTTCAACCTGAGAGAGAAAACAGGCATGCATCACATCTTGATTGAGTTGATTCCTTGTCTGGACACCTACTGATATATCTCCAACCACTTGAGATCTGGGGTGATCCCTAAGTGTGACTAAATCAGTGGGTGGAGTTGGTTGTGCAACAGCATCTTGAATTAATTCCTCTTGTGGAATTGTGTTTGCTGTTGGAGGAAGGTCAAGTCCATCATTGCCTTCATCTTCACTTTCTTCAATTACTTGTGGAGAAGGATGTGTTGGAACCTCTTGGGTAAGGTTTAGTCCATCCAAACTCTCACACAAGTGAGGTACCTGCAAAGGGCTATTGGTAGAAATCTCTTTCTCCTTGAAAGCCATGTTAGTTTCATCAAAAGATACATGAATGGACTCTTAAATTTTTAATGATGATTTATAAAAAACCCTATAAGTTTTGCTTACTTGGGAATATCCTAAAAAAATTCTCTCTTCAGCCTTAGCCTCAAACTTTCTAATATATCTTTTGTTGTTATTGTGAATATAACATATACAGCCAAATACTTTAAAATAGTTGATTTTAGGTTTCTTCCCTTTAAGTAATTCATAGGGAGTCATATTCTTCAGTTTATGTATCAGGATTTTATTCAGGACATAATTTGCAGTGTTTACAACCTCTGACCAAAAGGTTAGTGACATGTAAGCATCTGCAATCAATGTTCCTACAGCTTCAATGAGTGTCCTATTCTTCCTTTCAGCTACCCCATTTTGTTGAGGACTTATAGGAGCTGAGATGCAATGCCTGATACCTTCCTTCTCACAGAACTCATGCATAAGAAGAGACTCAAACTTTGTGCCCTGATCACTTCTGATCAATGCAATATGAGTACAAAACTCAATCTGTATGGTCCTGAGAAAATCTGTAAGAACCTTGAAGGTATCTAACTTAGGTCTCAGAAAGGATACCCAAGTGAACCTGGAGAAGTCATCCAAAATAACCAAGGTGTAGGATTTCCCTCCTAGGCTTTGTACAACAATGGGTCCAAAGAGATCCATATGTAGTAAATATAATATCCTAGGTGAATCACTTTTATTTACAGATTTGAAACTAGATTTAGTTTGCTTGCCTAGTTGACAAGCCCTAAAAAGACCTTCCTTCTTATAGGGGGCAGAAGGTAGACCTCTAACAAGGTTGTCTTTAGATAGCCTAACATTATTTTTCATATTAACATGACCTATTCTTTTATGCCATAAGTCATTCTGGTTACTAATTATATTAAGTAAACAGATATCAGAATTGGCAGATAAAAAATTAACTAAATATATATTGCCTTGTCTATTCCCAATTAAAACTATTTGGTTTTCATTATTAGAGATAATACATGAAGATGAATTAAAATGTACTTGATAACCTTCATCACATAATTGACTTATGGAGATGAGGTTATGCTTCAGTCCTCTGACATATGTCACTTTGTTGAATGTGACAGCTCCAATCTTCACTGCTCCATAGCCTTCTGACTGGCCACATTTGGAGTCACCAAAGATGACATTTAGCCCCAACTTGGATTTGTAGTTTGATAGAATGTCCTTACTGCCTGTCATATGTTTGGAGCAACCACTGTCCAAGTACCAGGTCTGATTCACACTTGGACAGCTCTTCAACTGTAATGAAAAACAGTTAAATGTTGTTGACCCAGGTTACCTTGGGTCCTTTGTTTTCCTGGTATGAAAAGCTGGAAATAACAGAATATTCTGGTTGGGATTTATATCCTAGAGGGTGATATCTCCTAGGTGGTATGACCCAATCAGCTAGTGGATTGAAAGCTTTACTGGAATTATTTAAGTTTCTATTATAATTAAAGTTTTGGTTATGTCTTTCTGGGTTCGACGAATTTCTGTGAGTTCGTCGACCAGATTTCGACGAATTGGGTTGAGATCGTCGATCTCTGCCCAGAGAATGAATGTATTCATTTTTTGTGCCCCATGTTCGTCGACCTCTGCTTGATGAACCATACAAAGTTCGTCGATCGCAGTTAGACAAATAATTATAACTATAGTTTGCGTTTAGAGTTCGTCGATCTGGGTTCGCTGAACTGGCCACATTTTGTCTATCTAAGTTTGACGAATTCTGTTGAACCTTGTTTTTACTTAACGTTTTCTGATTTTTGGTTTTCTGACCAATTGAGTTTGGAACATTTTCTGTTGTTGGTTTATTGTTCACTTTTTCTTTCCCTTTAACAGAGACAAATTTGATGGGGGTAGTTCAAATAGTTTTCCTAAGGATGGTGGGCAAACTTGATGAAGCACCCAAGCCTAGCTTTCCATTAAGTATGACATTAACAGTGCTTGTGATGTCCATCAGCTTGAGGCTTCTTCCATTTAGAGTTTCCTCAAGTTGTTTAGCCTCACAAAGCTTAGTTTTTAGCAGTGTTATTTGTTCATTAGGTAAACACAACTCATCCTTTAACCTATTATTTTCAGAGTTAATATTTTCTAAATTTCCTAGTTTCTCCCTAAGAATTTTAATCTCTTTTTCTGAGTTAATTAGGTCAATACACATTGTTTTAAATTCAACTTTAAAAGAATCTGAATTGTAATCAAAGGAAGATAATACCTTGTCAGCTTCAAAATCTGAAGCTTCTTCATTGTTTGAGTCCTCCTCTTCTGAATAGCTCCTGGAAGCATCAATTGCCATTAGACAAACCTCCTTGGCCCTTGATTCTTCCTCATCTCCACTTGAGCTGGAAGATGTTGATTCTTCTTCAGTCTCACTCCAGGTTTCAGCCACAAAACCTTTCTCCCTCTTCTTGTATTTACTGGAAGAAGGTCTGCTGTTGTACTGTCTCCTGGTATCCTTTTCTCTTCTCTTTTCTTTCTTCTGATTCTCTGGACACTCTGAGATGAAGTGCCCAGGCTTCCTGCATCCAAAACACACAACTTCTTTGGTTGGTGTCTTATCATATCTAGGCTTGTCATCCTGCCTTAATGAATTCCTTCTGAAATCCGGTCTTTCCATCTTATAGAATCTTTTGGCAAAGAGACTCATGAGTTCTTCATTTGTTGAAGGAGTCTCTGTCTCATCAGCAGCTTTGAAAGCAATGTTATGCTCTTTTCTTGCTGGAGGGGGTGTTCTTTGCTCAACTGCCTCCCTGGATTTAATCAGCTGTTCATAGGACTTTAGTTTGCCTAATAGAGATTCAGTGGATATCTCATTAGGCTTCTGGCCTCCTTGATGGGCCAGATCCTTGAATCCCATGAGCTTGGGAAGCACATAAGGATCTTGACATTTACTTCAGTCAAGGTGATTTCTTTAGCTATCGTCCTTAGCTCACTAATGATGGAGCTAAGTGTAACGCCCCAAAACTCTAAGGAGCGAAGGGGGACGTTTTGGGCCAGTTTGGGTTCTGGCTGCAGGCACACGGCCTGGGACATGGGCGTGTCCCAGGGCGTGTCAAGCGTGTGTCGACACTTAACAGCGAAGTCGTCGAGATTTTCTCGACGATTCGCTGAGAATGGGCACACGGCCTGCGACACGGGCGTGTCGCAGGGCGTGTCGACCAGTGTCGACACTTAGCCGTGAGTCGTCGAGATATACTCGACGATTCGTCGAGAATGGGCACACGGCCTGCGACACGGGCGTGTCGCAGGGCGTGTCGACCAGTGTCGACACTTAGCCGTGAGTCGTCGAGATATACTCGACGATTCGTCGAGAATGGGCACACGGCCTGCGACACGGGCGTGTCGCAGGGCGTGTCGACCCGTGTCGACGATCGTCCCAGGGAGTCGTCGAGATTCACTCGACGATCGTCGAGACAAGGCACACGGCCTAGGACACGGGCGTGTCCAAGGCCGTGTCATCAAGTCGTCGATCTTCCCTCGACGAAGTGTCCCGTGTACACGGCCTGGGGCCCAGGCGTGTCAAGGGGACATGGGCAAGGACACGGGCGTGTCCTATAACCCGTGCAGTGCTCGGGTTGAAAATGGGGAAAAATCATGGGGTACACGGCCGGCTACACGGCCGTGTGAAGTGGAACACGGGCGTGTCAGCTCGAACACGGATGTGGTCGATACCCGTGTGAGGTTTCAAGAGATTCGATTTTGACGGAGAATGCGGCACACGGCCCTGGACACGGGCATGTGCCAGGCTGTGTTCGGTCCAGATTGGGCATTTCAGCCCCGAATCAAAGCCGTTCGCTTCCTTGTTTTGAGATCCAACGGTTGGGGGATGTTCCTGAAGGGATATACCCGTGGGTTGACTTAGAAATCCATCACTTTTCATACCTTGTTCTCTTTCTAAATCCTTCGAGAGAGAGGAGAGCTAAGGGAAGAAGAAGGATCTAGATCCGCCATTGGAGGAGCTTCGGAGCTCCAAATCGCAAGCCGACTCCGTATCCACGGAGGCAACGCTAGTGCGGTGATTTCCATCCGATTACTTTTCAATGGCGCCAAAGAGGAACTCAAGGGTAACGATCCTCATTTTGAGCACGAATAGCTCTCTTTCCTAGCATAGGAATCCCGCTCTCGCGAGTTTGCGGAGAGTTGGAGGCGTTCCTTCGGGTAGATATGTAAAGTCCCCGTTGTTTAGAGTCCGTATGCGAGAACGGACATAGGCATGATGTGTGAAGCCTACCCGGACATGTTAGTCTGGATCGGTGATGTTGCATTGCATAAGGCCGGAGAAGACTCCGTGCTATTGGTTGTTTTTCGGGTTTTCTACGCGGTAGATTGCAGCAGGGAGGCTTGGGGACTAACCCAAAGGTGCACCCGGAAAACTGGGCGGATACGAGATCTTGCCAACTTGGTGGCTTGAGAGCCAACTTGAACATAACGGGGTTATGTGACTTGTGATGGAAATGGGACTCGGTGGAAGTTTGACCCGCGCAAATGGCTTAAATTGCCGTTGCGATGTGAGCACGGGTTAGATGGAACCGTACCCGTTCTATGTCGTTCGGTTAAAGAGACCTAAAGGCACATGGCACTTACCGTTGGCATAGAGTAGGGTCTTCGACGGTTAATGGCTTAAATTGTCGTGACCCAGGCCAGGAAGACAAATTGCTCATAGGTTTGGCCGTCTAAGTGGCGGTGGTGAGTCCGGAATGTTAATGGCTTTAATTGATGTGACATCGACCGGTTCACCGAGAATGTGCCCTGAGTGCACGGGGCGTGTGGCCGTACGAGCCAACGTCTGTGATGACATGGCTATGGTTATTTATATGGCTCGCTTATGCTAATGAAATGCAGGGAAGGAGCATCGCCGCCCCAAGTTAGGGGCGGGATCGTTATAATTTGGTCAGCATTGCTGACCGTTGCCTTGTTTTGCCATCGTACGGTGGTTTGTTGCTTGCAGGTGTAGCTGGACCAAGCGGTCAATAGCGGGCTAAAGCCCTTTTTTGCGAAGCCGGCCCTCGAAGGCCCAAATGGAAATGTTTATTTCTTTATTCATGTATGACCGGCCTGCGTGCCGTGGTTTGTAAATCATGTAATATTCAAGTGAAACATTTTGTAAGGCCTTAAGGCTTGTTTTGAGTATTTTGTAATAACATTCCTGTTTTGTACTAGTGGACATTCGTGCTCTAATGCTGGGTTCTTTGTTTACAACTTTTATAAACTGCTTCCGCTAGAATGCTCTGTGTAGGACGTTGAGATTGGTTGGATGGTTTCCATAAGTAACCACCCGGTCTGTCTGTGGTATATGGCGTCGGGCCCCGGCCGGACCTACTGCTATATGCTATGCGACGGATAGGGTGTGTTACACTAAGCCTGTTGTACATTACTTCAACTGTTTTTGCTTCATCCTTTTTGAAGTTTTCATATTGTGTGAAGTGGTTTGATCTTCTATCTTTCCTCTCATCTGCTGAGACAACAATTATTTGGTTGAGTGAATCCCAGATTACTTTTGCAGAGGCGCACTCAGCCATCTTCTAAAAGATGTCATCTAACATAGTCTGAGTCAATATGTTCATTTCCTTGGCATCAGCAATCTTTGGTTTCTTCTAAGCCTCAGTCCACTCAGGTGGTGGAACTGAAGTAGTGCTTGTAGATGTTGTAGAAGTTGAAGCTTGAGAGGGACTTATCAAGATAGAGTTGTATATATCCTCATTAATAGAATTCATGTATAATTTAATTCTTGCCTTCCAGATGGCAAACCTGTTTAGGTTCCAAACTGGAGGTCTGGTGCTTGCATAATCCTTGTTCTATGACATTGCTGTGTATATAAATCTAAATGGGAATAAGAATAAAATTTAGATCTAACAAAGGATCTTTTGTTCAAGGGTTAGCTTGTACAACCAAATGAACCTGCTCTGATACCAATTGAAAGTGAGCTGTTAGATCAGGAATACTCTAGAGGGGGGGGGGTGGTGAATAGAGTATTTAAAGCTTATAAAACTTTTCTGGCTATTGCAGAAAAGTCCTAGTGCTGTAAGAAATAGATTTAAAAATAAAACACAACAACAACTAACTAACAATCACAACCACAACAGAAAACAAAAGAAAGGGCAACTAGACGAAACATGAAATTTATAGTGGTTCCCCAACCTGGGTACATCCACTCTTCTACCACCCTGGTACGAATCCACTCAGATTTTTGTTCAGGCGCCTGACACCAATGAGCTTTTGATTAGGTGCTCAAAAACCAAATATCAAGTCTTTTGGTCAGGTGACTTGTAACAAAGAATCACTTTTGAAGGGAGATGAAAACCCTTTATACAGAGAGGGATGAGAGGTGATGGTGTCTTCTCTGTCAACAATCAGAGAGAAGACAAGTGGATATGATATTAGCAAGTATCTCCCCATGAGATGTAGAATAGTTCAAGGATATCTGGAGCTTTGCTGTAGGGTGATAGGTCTTCAGTCTTTAAGATTTTATCAGAGAAATCTGCAGGAACTTCTTGACAGATAGAGTAGTTGTTGTCCTTTGAAGTTTCCTGGAGTGATGAAGAAAGAAGACACTTGATTTAAATTGATTGTTCTTCTTCTTCAATAGCTGATCTGTCTCTGGTCTAGGGCTTCTTTTCTGTATCGAAAAGCAGTGAAAGAATGATGGAGCAAAGAGAATCTTGAAGACAGACTGACTGTGATTCTCTATGTGTCTGTGTGTCTTTGTGTATGCTGTGTTCTTCTCCATACCGTGTTCTTGTCTATACTGTGTTCTTGTGTTGTCTTGTTAAGGAAAAGAGAAAAATCTCTTTTTATATTTTCTGACAGAATTTGTCTTTCAAAATTTGAATTCCTCTGCTGCAATCAATGCTGACGGCCTAGAGAATAAACTGCATTAATTTATTTCCTCAACTGTCCCTTGGAAAAATAGATAGCAATAATTCTGATGAAAGCCGTGATCAATGCACCGTCCAACGGTAATATTCAGAGAATATTTTATCATTAATCATTCAGAAATTATTGCCATAGAGTGAGGATAGAGAAAGAAATACTATGTCTGGAATCGTCGAACAGATGACAGAAATCGTCGAGCTGAGTCCACAGGTCGTCGAGCTGAGTTACTGTGTTCGTCGATCAGATAACTTCTGTTCGTCGAGCTGAGTTCCAAGATCGTCGAGCTGAGTTGCTGTGTTCGTCGATCAGATAACTTCTGTTCGTCGAGCTGAGTTCCAAGATCGTTGATTTGATAACAGAACTGTATGCTTCAGAAACTTTGTCGTTTCTGTGTCTGAAGTTCGTCGAGCTGATAACTGGCTTCGTCAACTGGAGATGATTCTGGACTTGGAAAAATTTAGAAGCTTCTGGTTGAAGTAAAGGATCCAAAAATCTTCGACGAGAGAACTAAGTTCGTCGACCTGAGTCTAGAGAACAACTAAACTTGGAATACTGAAGGTTGAGTCCAAAGATCGTCGACCTGAGAATGAAGTTCATCGAGCTATCTTGAGTGTGTCGACACAAGTTCTGTGTGTCGACACAGTTGGCTACAGGTGTCGATCTTGAGTGTGTCGACACAAGTCCTGTGTGTCGACACAGCTGACTTCTGGTGTCGACACAATTGGTGTCGACAATTATTATGTGTGTTGACACAATTCCTCTGTGTGTCGACATAGCCTTTCTGAAGTGTTGAAGTGAAGTGTCCAAAGTTCGTCGACCTGAGCAATAAGTTCGTCGACCAAAGTCTGATTCTAAGGACTTATAATATCTTGATGTTTTCTAAACTTGAAATGTTGTTGTAGAATCAAAGTTTTCGTCGACCAAAGAATAGAGTTCGTCGAGCTCAGCTCAGAGAATTTTCTACGAGATCGTCGAGCTGAGCACGACAATCGTCAACCTGAGTTCGACGAACGTCGAACTCATTTTACAGTCTTTGAATTCTTCTAAGTCTTGAGTCTCTGACAGTCTTATTGATAGCTGGTCCATGTGTTGTTGACTCTAAGGACTTGGCCTAGACTCTAGGACACAACTATGACCCTGGCTATACATTGTGAGTCATATGATCCTAACTTAGTGAACCTAGCCCAAATCTTACTAGGGATCGAAAAAAATGTTATGCATCCCATACTACATAACATCGCATGCAATGAGAAAAGAAAACGTGCTAATGGGCACCCATGTGATGGTGGTTATGCATCACATACTACATAACCATCACATGTTGTCGTCAATGAAGACTTCCAATATATCCTCCACTAGATCGTCAAAAATCGCTAGCATACACCTTTGAAAGTTGTCGGCGCATTGCATAAACCTTTGAAAGTTGTCGGCGAAACTGCCGAACGGACAAGTGAAGGTTGTTTTCTCTTAGTCCTCGGACGCAATTGGGATTTGAAAATATCCCGAGAGACCATCAAGAAAATATTAAAAAACATGCCAAGATAGCCGTTCAAGGATTTGTTTAATGAACGGTAATGGAAAATGATCATTTCGGGTTGCATCATTTAATTTGCAGTAGTCAATGCAAACCCGCCATCCGGTAACGGTTCTAGTAGGGATTTATTCATTTTTTATTATTAGGTACTACCGTTAACCCTTCTTTCATGGGCACCACTTTGATCGGAGTTACCCAAGTTCTATCCGAAATAGGATAGATGATGCCCACATCTAATAATTTTATGACCTTTGCCTTAACTACCTCCTTCGTGTTAGTATTTATTCGGCATTGAGGTTGAATAGTTTTGTTCGAGTGCTCTTCTAATAAAATTTCATAGGTGCAAAAGGATGGATCAATCCCTCTTAAATCCATAAGCTTCCACGCAATTGCACGACGATGAAGTTTTAAAATATTTGACAATTTCAAATTCTCTTCTTCGGTCAAAGAGGCCGACACAATAACTGGAAGCTTTGAATCCTTCGATAAAAATAAATACACCAAATGACTAAGCAATTGTTTTAATTCTAAAGTGGGAGGTTCATCATAAGAAGTTTTGAAACAATCACTACCTACTTCCAAAATTTCAAAAAGAAGTGCGCGAGTGATCGAATCGATATCACTATTTTCATTAGTAATTAAATCAAGATTTTCAAAATTGTCTTCTTCAGGAGAAGTTTACAAAAAGTAACATGAGTTTTCATTAGAGAGTGAATGTTTCATATACGAGCCAATAGTAAATGTAACTTCCTCATCTCCGACTCTAAGGAGAAGTTTACCATTACTAACGTCTATAATCACGTGCGAGGTGGCAAGAAAAGGGAGACCGATAATTAGTGGTACCTCAGTGTCCTCTTCAATGTCAAAGATGACGAAATCTACCGGAAAGATAAATTTGTCAACTTTGACAAGCACGTCCCCAATAATCCCAATAGGGAGTTTGATAGACCGATCCTCCAATTGAATGCTCATTTTTGTGTGTTTAAGCTCTCCTAATGCTAATTTCTTAGCTAAAGAATAAGGCATTAAATTAATAGAGGCGCATAGATCGGCAAGCGCATGTTTTACTAGTAAATCGTCAAATAAACAAGGAATAGAGAAACTACCCAGATCATGTAATTTCTTAGGCAATTTATTAAGTACAACTGGCGAACATTCCGCATTTAATTGAAGCATGGAGATATCCTCAAGTTTCGTTTTATTGGATAAAAGATCCTTGAGGTACTTGGCGTACTTCGGCATTTGTGCTATCACTTCGCAAAATGGTAAATTAATTTGAAATTGTTTAAACATATCTAGAAATTTACTGTGATGCTCATCAATCCTGTCGTTTTGCATTCTACTCGGATAGGGAAGAGGCGGTTGATAGGACTTTGGTTTATTATCATTAGAAGGCTTAGGAGGAGGGGAAGGTGAAGAAATTGGTACCTCCATATCATCAAGATTTGAAGAAGTAGTTACCTCTTTCCCGCTCCGTTGAGTGATGGCTTTAGCTTGCTCCTTTGGGTTGTGCTTCGTATTGCCCAGAAATGCCCCTTGTTGGCGATTAGAGAGCATTTTTGCAATTTACCCAATTTGATTCTCCAAACTGCGAATAGATCCGGAAATATTCCGGATATTGGCATCATTAGTAGCCACATATTTTTGGAATGCCTCCTTGAGAGCGGGACGGTTGGGAGCTTGTGGTGGAAAGTAACCGGGTGGAATTGTGTTTAGTGGGCGAGCATCATTCCTTGGATTACTCGAAGAGAATTTGGGGTGATTCCTTAAACGCGGGTGAGAAGTGTTACCAAAATTATTACCCAAATTCAAAGTTGGCCGATTAGGAATACCCATGTAATCCACATGTTCAGAAATGGTGGAAGGTTGCCAATATTTGTGTTCACAGGTAAATGTAGACGAGGAAGCAGACAACTCATCCATTTGTTTTTGTATTTTCTTAACTGGAGAGATAAACTAGAAACTGTATCGAATTCGTACATCCCGACTGATTTAGGTGGACGAGACCGTGGTATACTCCACTGATACGTATTCATGGCCATACCTTCTATAAGTTCTTGGGCGGCCGTCGTTGTCTTATTGTCTAACGTTCCACCGACGTCAGCATCAATATGTTGCCTCGCGTGTTGTTTGAAGCCATTATAGAAGGTTTGTACTTGCAACCAATCGGGGATTGCATGATGCAGACAACGACGAAGCAAATCCTTAAATCACTCCCAAGTATCATGTAACGTTTCTGTATCAACTTGGGAGAAATATGTAATATCATCGCTCAACTTGGCCGTATTAGCTTGTGGAAAATATTTCGAAAGAAATTTTTCCGTCATCTTTGCCAATGTAGTGATGGAGCCTCTTGGTAGAGGACCCAACCACTGCTTGGCTTTGGTGCGCAAAGAAAAAGGAAAAAACCTTAGCCGGATGACATCATCGGAAACCTCGTTAATTTTGAAAGTAATACATATTTTTAAAAAGTTAGAAATATGCGTGTTTGGGTCCTCATCTTGAAGCCCATCAAATTGTAAAGAATGTTGTACCATTTGAATGATGTTAGGCTTCAATTCGAAATTATTGTTCGCAATAGCTGGTCGAACAATACTTGATTGCGCCTCATCCAAATTTGGTCGGGCATAATATGACATAGTCCGTTGATCGGCCATATTTGGATTTGGATCACCCAATATAGAAGTAAATTGAAAAGATGGAGAAGTAGAAGAAGAAGGAGAAGAAGTAATGTCACCTTCAGATTCCTCAACCAAATCTGGAGAATTGAGATTGCGGAGTCTTAGGCGTCGTCGTAAGCTTTGCTCGATCTCCGGATCCAAGTCAAAAAGATTTGACGGATTCCCTCGGGTCATACACCAACATAAAAACAAAATAAAAACATCATAACTTTTTTTATTTCAATTTTTCAAAAAAAAACGAAAATAAAATGATAAAATTAATAGAACCTTGCTTTCAAAATATTAATAAAGAAAAGTCCACGACAATGGCGCCAAAACATGATGAGTAAAATTCACGATTCTTGTTGGAACCATATTACTTATTTGACCTTGCATTACTATTAGGATGAGTAGCTTGACCCACCTTGTATAGTCTTGGGTCATAGGTTATTTCCAAGATTATTGCCTTAGAAGAAGTCAAGCAGAAAATCAGTTAGACGGATGCAGAAAATCAGTTCGATAAAGGCAAAGTTTCAGTCGATGAAAGCAGAGCTGCGTTCGATGAACAACGTGCTCAGTTTGACGAATCAGAGTTTTAACTTTGAAGTTTAGCTCCACGAACTTTGAGCCCCGATCGACGAACTCCGATCTCTACTCAGAAACTCAGCTCGACGAAAGTTAAGCTCAGCTCGACGAACTCTGAGTTCAGGTTGACAAATAAGAAGATTCAGTTCGATAAATTCTGAGCTTAGGTCGACGAAATGTTGCTGAGTTCGACTAATTCTTGGAAGTATTTTAGGCAGTTTTATTTACAGAAGGTTGAACAGTTTCAAGATCAATTTCAGGGTGTTATATATTCTGAAGGCAGGATAATTTAAAAGCTTAATTATAGATAGCTATGACTCCGATATTTAATGTAAATATTTTAACGAATATAGCCATTTAGTAGTAGAATTAAATATGGATTTATCACAGAGTTTTAAGGCTAATCAATTTCCAAGGCAATTACCATTCTCAGCAATTCCTAAGACGTTTTAGAATAGATTAATTCAAATATTTGAATTCCTCTCAGCATTCTATATATATGTACAGAAGATTGCAGCCTCAAGGTTACAGACTCAGACATACAGACTTAGATATACTTACTTAAAGAGTTCCAGATCAACACATATTCTTACAGAATTAGATCTTCAGGCACTGCTTCTGCAAAGTATCCATCTCTCAGATACAAGAAGGCCTACACCCTGAAGAAAAGACTCCCTCTCCTGATCATAAACACTATTCAAATTAGGGGGAGCTTTTTGCTTCTACATCAATCCACTAGTCTTCTCAGAGAAACTTAAAAGGGACGAAATCATCTCTTTTGTTTATTTTCATAAATTGTGTACAGGGTTATAACTCCCTTCAAAAGTTAAACCCCTTTGATTCTTAAGTCACCTGATCAAAAGACTTAGATTGATTTTTCGGCACTTGATCAAAAACTCAAAGGGTTGCTAGATCTCCCTTAGAAAAATAGATCTTGTGGTGGCAGGGAACCTGAGCAAAAACTTGTGGAGGTAGGCACCTGATCAAAAATCTATACTGGACTCCTATCAGGGTAGTAGAAGAGTTGTTGTACCTAGATTTATTGGGGAACCACTATAAATTTTCTTGTGTCGTCTGTGATTGTTATTCTTCTTATTTGTGTGTTGTGATTTTTGTTATATATATATATATATATATATATATATATATATATATATATATATATATATATATATATATATATATATATAACACTAGTTTTCAAATCTGTTATAAAACAAAGTCAAAATTTTAAACTACCCTATTCACCCCCCCCTAGTGTAAAGTAAATCAATCACTTTCTTAAAATTAGCATCAGAGGCCACTTTTAATTAGTATCAGAAGAGGTTCTTTGGTTTTACAGGCTAACACCTGAACCAACAGATCCTGATAGAACATGACACAAAATAAGTAATATTCATGCACTAGACCTCTTGTGTGCAATATAAATAAGTTTGCACTATGGAAGACAAGGATTAGACTTTATATGAACTCCATTGATGAAGATATTGATGTCGCTGCCCCTCCGCCACTACTTGATGACGATCCAGTTGCCGAGGCTCTACAACATAAAGACCTTCGGAGCCGTGATGACGCTAACGGACGACGCCGCTACAACCTCCGCCCGCGGCGTGCTACCCTCACTTGATGACTATTTTAATTAATTTGTCATGCTTTATTATTTTATGTGCGAATATAAAATTATTCCAATCTTGGTTAATAATTTTATATTCATTTGTGACTTGTAATCTTTAATTATTTTCTGCAAACATTTTGGTGTGTATGTAACCGCCCGTATGGATGAGATTTCATCTCCATTATGGACGGTTGGATCTCTTTTGTATCTCCTATTTAAAGGAGGCTATTATGTGTTTGTAACCGCCCGGATGGATGAGATTTCATCTCCATCATGGACGGTTGGATCTCTTTTGTAACTCCTATTTAAAGGAGGCTATTATGATGAGTAATGGAATGAAAAGAAAACCTAAAAACCCCCCTTTGAAGAATTCGGCCACCATGGAGAGAGTCCATTAGCCGCCCCCCCCCCCCCCCCCTTTGGTGTGACGCCAAGCCTTGCCTCCTCCATCCCCGTTCGGTGCGACTCCGGCGTGGCTTCCTTTCGTTGCGACTCCAAGGAAGAAGGTTGCAGCCCATTCGGTGTGAAGCCGGTGGATCCGTGGAGAGAGTGATTCTCCCACCTTATCTTGTGTGATTGTTGTTCTTGGTTGGGTAACTTCTTCCTCTTAGAGATTCTTGCTTTAGATTTTGTGGAGGTTTTTGCAAACCGTTTCTTCCGTGATTTTTAAATACGTCGCTTGCAAATTCCGATTTCGATTTCGTTGTTATTGAACCTCTTGTGATCCGGATTGGGTAGATCCGTTGCGAGAGCGAGACTTGGCCTAGCCTTGACTTGCCCTCCAAGATTGGCACATTTTGGTGTTAACAAGGGAGTTAATCACAACTCGAACTCGACCGCCTATTGAAGTTTTCCGCCGCTCCGAAAATAAATTATTGCTGCGTTGAAACGGCTCAAGTTGGTACAATAGATGCTTGTGTAGGTGCGGTGAGTTGTGTGCGTGTTGGAGAGGTAGGTCCTAAGGACGTTGTATCGAGTCCGACAATTTTCTCTTTCGGATTTGGGAGCAAACCCGACCCCTTTTCGCTCGTTTTTGGTCGGAGCCCTTCCGTTTGATTTTATGTCTTGTGATAATATTTTCCGTTAGCGTATTCGGGCACGAATCACGGTCACCCCTACATCAATTTGGTATCAGAGGCGGTCGTTTCAACTCCCACGTTGCAAACATCCTCTCTACGTTTCTTGTTGCCCGATCGGATCTAAAAAAAAAAAAATCAAAAAAAATTATTTTCTGTGGTCTGCCAATAGCGGGCTGAAATCTTTATTTTTCAGCAAAATTTCAAAAAAAAAATTTTTTAACGATCCACGTGTTCCTCACATCGGGAAAATATAAAAATATCTTATTTTCAGTATAGCTACAGCCCTAGGAAAAATCACCTTTCCAAAATTTCCTAGACCTGAATGCGCACTAGGCACGGATCTGAGTACGCGACACCGTCTACGTCTAGGATGGCTGCGAACGAGCATGGCGATCCCAACACCGAGGTCATAGCAGGGCTACGTAACGAAATGACGGAGCTTAGAAACATGTTGGCACAGATCCTGCAAAATCAAGCAAGGCCACCCCCGCCACCCATTAATGTTGAGCAGCCCAACCGGCGCCAACAAACTCCTGAGTCGGATTCCGATGAGGACTCTCCCCGAGTGCCCCCTCGAGAACACCGCCACGATCGTGCTTACGATATCACTAGGGCCATTAAGATCGACGCCCCCACTTATGATGGCATGGGAGATCCCCAGATCTTCCTTACTTGGGTGGTGGATATGGAGTGCTACTTCGATTGGCACACCCTTACGGACCATCAAAAGGTCCAAGTTGCCAGGATGAAGCTAACGGGACGTGCCAAAACTTATTGGCTGAATGAAGAGCGTAGGCTAGGAACCGGGAATGGGGTCCCACTTATTGGATGGGCCGTGATGAAGAACTTGTTGACCGATCAGTACGTTCCCGCGTACCATCGGACACAGATGTTCGACGAGCTTGCCACTCTACGGCAGGGCTCCAATTCGGTAGCTGAGTATATGGGAGAACTAAAGGACCGTATGGTGCGTTGTGATTTGAGGGAGATCCCCGAGGTCACCCTATCCAGATTTCGTAAGGGGCTTCATCCCGATATTCAGCAGAAGCTCTTACGATATGGTCATACGGATCTGAACACGACATTTAATGCCGCCCTCGACATCGAAAAGCACTTAGCCTCTAAGGCTCACTCCCGGTATTCTCATGCGAAGGGAAAGTCCACAGCTGGAGCCTCTTCCTCCACATATCAGGATAAAGGGAAGTTTCGGTCTGCCGAGTCAAAGTCTGTCGTGATTACTGCTAGGAACGGCAAGAATCCTGCGAGTTAGCGTGTCCCTATAGGGAAGGTTAGCAAGGCTAACACTACTTGTTACTCTTGCGGCATTCAAGGCCACTATGCCTTTGAATGCCCAACGAAGACTAAAGCCATAGCCCTTCTAGAGTCGACTACCGACCTAGCTGATTTCGTTTATGAGGCTGCTGAGGAGAGTGACCCAGAAGGGGTCCCAAGCGATTTAGAGGACGAACACCCCGTTATGGTGATGCGTTGTATCTTGACCACCCCTCGTCCGTTAGATGACTGGAAAAGGACTAGTATATTTTCCCTGATCTTTAAGAGTGGCGAGAAGTTGTGCAAGTTGATCATTGATAGTGGCAGTTGTGTAAACGTCATCTCTGAGAATACCGTTACACGTATGTCCTTGACTACGCAGCCCCACCCGGCTCCCTATTAGGTAGCCTGGATTAATAAAGTTACCGTCCCGGTCACCAAGCGTTGCCTTGTACCTCTCTCGATCAAATCCTATACTGACGAGGTGTGGTGCGATGTCCTTCCAATGGACGCTTGTCACGTGTTATTGGGCCGCCCTTGGCTTTACGGCCGTGACGTGACACACTTTGGAAGGGCCAACACATATGAGTTTAAATTCAATGGCAAGGTCATTACGTTGAGACCGACCGTCCCGAAAGAGCCAGTAGCTTTGGCTAAGGACACCACTGTTCCAGTAGAGAGGAAAACGTTGAGTCTCGTGGGAAGAAAAGAGTTTGTGAAGGATCCTTTTCTTGACGGGATGATGTACGCTCTAGTTCTTATGAGTGCGAAAGGGGATACGAGAGCATTGGATGAGTTGCCTAGAGAGTTACGGGAATTGTTGGATGAGTATAAGGACGTGCACCCGGATGAGCTGCCTTCGGTATTACCACCGCTTAGGAATATATAGCATGCTATAGACCTTATCCCCGGCTCCTCCTTACCGAACCAGCCCCACTATAGGCTTCACCCCGCCGCCCATAAGGAGTTACAGACCCAGATCGAGGATTTGATGAAAAAGGGGTTCATTAGGACTAGTATGAGTCCATGTGCGGTACCGACCCTTCTTGCCCCCAAGAAGGATGGTACGTGGAGAATGTGTGTTGATAGCCGTGCCATCAACAAGATTACCATCAAATATAGATTTCCTATTCCGCGATTAGATGACCTCCTAGATGTCTTATCTGGCGCCACCATTTTTTCAAAGTTAGATTTGCGGAGTGGCTATCACCAGATCAGGATCCGTGAGGGGGACGAGTGGAAGACAGCATTTAAGTCCAAGGATGGGTTATACGAGTGGCTTGTGATGCCCTTTGGGCTATCCAATGCCCCCAGTACCTTCTCCCGGATGATGACCCATGTCTTTCAGCCTTACATGGGGAAGTTTGTGGTCGTCTATTTTGATGACATTTTAGTCTTTAGTACCACCACTGCTGAGCACGTCTCCCACATGAGATCGGTTCTTTCCACCCTGCGGAAGGAAACCTTATACCTTAATCTCAAGAAATGCACATTCTATGTCACTGAAGTGGAATTCTTAGGCTATATAGTCGGTTCGGAAGGCATTAGAGTTGACCCTAATAAGGTTAAGGTCATGATGGATTGGCCCGAACCGACCACATTACGAGAGGTGCGAAGTTTCCATGGGTTAGCTACTTTTTACTGCCGTTTTATTAAAGACTTTAGTAGCATTATGGCCCCCATTAGTGATTGCATGAAGAAAGGTGAGTTCACCTGGACAAGGTCCGCCGCTACTGCTTTCCAACGCATTAAGGAACTTATGACTGAGGCACCTGTCCTACATCTACCTGACTTCAATAAGGTCTTTGAGCTTACGTGTGACGCTTTTGGCATAGGAATAGGAGGTGTCTTGAGTCAGGAAGGGCACCCTGTGAGTTATTTTAGTGAGAAGTTAGCGGGCGCCAAATTGAATTACTCGAATTACGATAGGGAGTTTTATGCCGTCATTAGATTTCTGCACCATTGGAGGCACTATCTCCTCTCTAAGGAGTTTGTGATCCTCTCCGATCACGAGGCACTGCGGTTCATCAATGGCCAACATAAAATCAGCCCGCGACACGTTAAGTGGGTATCTTTCCTACAGGGTTACACTTTTAACCTCAAACACCTTAAAGGAGCTGACAATCGAGTCGCGGATGCTCTTAGTCGCCTGACCCTGTTACTCACCACTATGGAGGTTAACGTGGTAGGATTCGAGCGAATCAAGGATGAGTACGCCACATGTCCAGACTTTCAGGATGCATATTTGTCTGCCCAAGATAGCTCCCCCACGATTATATCTGCGTTCGTCATTAAGGATGGCTACCTATTTAGACATGGGAAGTTATGTATCCCGCAGTCATCGCTACGCCTCATATCATCTGGGAATTGCATAGTGGAGGGTTGAGTGGTCATTTCGGTAGGGATAAGACCATTACGTTAGTTGAGGAGAAATTCTATTGGCCAAAACTTAAGGCAATGGTGGGAAGGGTAGTTAGTAGTTGTCGTACCTGTCAGGTATCCAAGGGCGCCAAGACCAACGTAGGATTATATACGCCCCTGCCTATCCCTTCCACGCCATGGGAAGACGTGAGTATGGATTTTGTTCTAGGCCTACCCACCACCTTACGTCGTCACGATTCTATTTTTGTAGTGGTGGATAGATTCTCTAAAATGGCATATTTTATTCCTTGCGCTAGAACCAACGACGCATCTCACATTGTCAAATTATATTTTAAGGAAGTAATTAGTCACCGGGGAGTGCCGAAGACAATAGTCTCGGATAGAGATGTTAAGTATACGAGCTATTTTTGGAAGACACTTTGGGTCTTGATGGGTACAAAGTTATTGTTTTCCTCAGCCTATCACCCTCAGACCGATGGGCAAACAGAGGTAGTCAATCGGAGCCTAGGAAGCCTCCTTAGATGCCTAGTGAGCGATAACAAAGGTACGTGGGATCTTCTTCTTCCCCACGCCCAGTTGGCCTATAATAATTCCAAAAACCGGTCCACTGGCCTGTCTCCAAATGAGATAGTTCACGGGTACAAGGCCCCTGTGCCTCTTGACTTGGTTCCTTTGCCCCCAACATACAAGACAAGTCAATTTGCACAATCCTTCGCCCAACATATTCATGACCTACATGCACGTATACGAGCTACCGTGACTGCTCAATACGAGTCTTATCAGTCGCACGCTAATCTACATAGGAGGGTGTCACACTTCAACGTCGGCGATTTCGTCCTAGTCCGGTTAGTTCCCGAACGCTTGCCATCTGACACCGTTAAAAAGTTGGCACCAAAGCGCGCCGGCCCTTTTCGAATTATAAAGAAACTAGGTGACAACGCTTTCGTGTTGGATTTGCCAGCTGATTGGGGTATCTCCCCTATTTTTAATGTCTCGGATTTGACGCCGTTTGTTTCTCCTCCACCTGAGTTGAATTCTTTGTCGTCTTCTCCCTCCACTAAAATTTCTATTGGGTTGGGGAGTGGTAGTTCGGATGATCTCTCTCTTTCGGTCCCCGCAGGTATAACATCGGATGGTACGTTGCCTTCATTTTTCCCTACTGCTGACATGTTTCCCAGGTTTCCCAAGACATTTCTCACTCCAAATATGATACTTGCTGTTGAGCCACTTACCACTCCTGATGGTGCTACCTACCGCTTCCTCATCCGTTGGCGTGACCGCCCCCCCTTCAGATGATTCATGGGTACTTGCGACAGAGCTTCAACGTTTGGATGCCGAGCTTCTCCGCCGCTATCTCTCGGACCACGCATCGGAGATACGTGATTTTGAGTGGGGGAGGATTGATGTCGCTGCCCCTCCACCACTACTTGATGACGATCCAGTTGCCGAGGCTCTACAACATAAAGAACTTCGGAGCCGTGATGACGCTAACGGACGACGCCGCTACAACCTCCGCCCGCGGCGTGCTACCCTCACTTGATGACTATTTTAATTAATTTGTCATGCTTTATTATTTTATGTGCGAATATAAAATTATTCCAATCTTGGTTAATAATTTTATATTCATTTGTGACTTGTAATCTTTAATTATTTTCTGCAAACATTTTGGTGTGTATGTAACCGCCCGTATGGATGAGATTTCATCTCCATTATGGACGGTTGGATCTCTTTTGTATCTCCTATTTAAAGGAGGCTATTATGTGTTTGTAACCGCCCGGATGGATGAGATTTCATCTCCATCATGGACGGTTGGATCTCTTTTGTAACTCCTATTTAAAGGAGGCTATTATGATGAGTAATGGAATGAAAAGAAAACCTAAAAACCCCCCTTTGAAGAATTCGGCCACCATGGAGAGAGACCATTAGCCGCCCACCCCTTTGGTGTGACGCCAAGCCTTGCCTCCTCCATCCCCGTTCGGTGCGACTCCGGCGTGGCTTCCTTTCGGTGCGACTCCAAGGAAGAAGGTTGCAGCCCATTCGGTGTGAAGCCGGTGGATCCGTGGAGAGAGTGATTCTCCCACCTTATCTTGTGTGATTGTTGTTCTTGGTTGGGTAACTTCTTCCTCTTAGAGATTCTTGCTTTAGATTTTGTGGAGGTTTTTGCAAACCGTTTCTTCCGTGATTTTTAAATACGTCGCTTGCATATTCCGATTTCGATTTCGTTGTTATTGAACCTCTTGTGATCCGGATTGGGTAGATCCGTTGCGAGAGCGAGACTTGGCCTAGCCTTGACTTGCCCTCCAAGATTGGCACATTTTGGTGTTAACAAGGGAGTTAATCACAACTCGAACTCAACCGCCTATTGAAGTTTTCCGCCGCTCCGAAAATAAATTATTGTTGCGTTGAAACGGCTCAAGTTGGTACAATAGATGCTTGTGTAGGTGCGGTGAGTTGTGTGCGTGTTGGAGAGGTAGGTCCTAAGGACGTTGTATCGAGTCCGGCAATTTTCTCTTTCGGATTTGGGAGCAAACCCGACCCCTTTTCGCTCGTTTTTGGTCGGAGCCCTTCCCTTTGGTTTTATGTCTTGTGATAATATTTTCCGTTAGCGTATTCGGGCACGAATCACGGTCACCCCTACATCAGATATCTACAACTTCATCTTGACAGGTCCACCTCAGTCATTGGAAACAACAAGTAGAA
The DNA here is from genome assembly GCA_039583875.1 of Platanthera guangdongensis. Taxonomy (NCBI): domain Eukaryota; kingdom Viridiplantae; phylum Streptophyta; class Magnoliopsida; order Asparagales; family Orchidaceae; genus Platanthera; species Platanthera guangdongensis. The sequence continues at coordinate 63,692 of JBBWWR010000101.1, forward strand.
GTGTTGTACCACCTCCTGAATGGACAGAAGCACAAAAGAAAGCAAAGATTATTGATGCCAGAACTATGAGCATATTAGCTCAGATAATGTCCGATGACATCTTCCAGAAGGTTGTTGAATGCTCTTTAGCAAGGGACATATGGAACTCCCTCAACATAAAGGTTACTGGATCTCCTGATGAAATGAAATACAAAAGATCACACATTATATCCCAATATGAGAATTGAAGACTTTGGAAAGGGATATCACATTGATAGAGGTAAATGATAAGATCCTCATGTATTTCCCTAGCACATGGGATTCAAGGATCTGACCAATCAAGGAAGCCAGAAGCTTAAATGAGATTTCAACTGAGACCTTGTTGGGCAAACTCAAATCTTATGAGCAGCTCATAAAGAAAAGGGAAGCTGAGCAAAGGACTCCACCTACAGTAAAGAAAGAGAAGAACATAGCCTTTTAAGAAACAAAAGACGCAGAAGTTCTTCTATAGAATGAAGATCTTATAGGTCTCTTGGCCAAGAGATTTTACAAGATGTCCAGAAAGGAATTCAGAAGAAGATCTTCTAGAGACAATGGTAAACCAAGGTATGACAAGACACCCACTAAAGAAGTTGTGTGTTATGGGTGCAAGAAAATAAGACATATTATTCCTGAATGTCCTGAGAATTAAAAGAAGTACAAGAATAAAGAGAAAGACTACAGGAAACACTCCAACAAACCGTCCTCTAGGAAACACAAAAAGAAGGAGAGGGGCTTTGTAGCTAAAACTTGAAGTGAAATAGAATCTGATGAGTCTTCATGTAGCACAAGTGAAGATGATGAAGAAGCAAGGGCTAAGGAAGCCTGCTTGATGGTAATTAATGCATCATGTAGTAACTCCGATGTTGAATCAGAATCTGAAGAAGATCAGGTAATCTCTTCACTTGATTTTACTTCTGATTAGTTTAAATTAGATTTCAAATTACTATGTAAAAATTTAATAAAATCAGAGAAGCAAATAATACTTCTCAGAGAAAAACTAACTGAATTAGAAAACATATCTTCAGAAAATTCTAGGCTTAAAGAAGAACTGAAAAATCTTAAGGAACAAACAATGTCATTAGAAAACAAACTATGTGAGGCTAAGAAGTTTGAAGATTACCTTAATGGGAGAAGCATCAAACTGATGAATATCATAAGCACAGTTAATATCAGGCTCAATGGAAAACTGGGTTTGGGGCTTAATCTAATCAGCCTATTCCTTTACCAAAAAATATATTATCAACACCTATAAAATTTGTTTCTGCTAAAGGTAAAGAAAAATTAGAAGACTTAGATAAAACCACAGAAGTTGTACAAAAGCCTAAATAAATAAGAATTTTCATAAAAAATATGCTCAAAATAATTCGTCAAACCGAGCGCGATGAAATAAGCATTTTTCGTCGAACAGAGAACGACAAACTATGAACAGAGAATTTGAATATAAAAATCATTCAAATGGCGCTTGAAGAAAACAATTTGATTCGACGAACTGCGGTCGACGAACGTAGAATACAGAACATAATCAGTATTTTTCTGTGAACGGAGTTCGACGAACCAATTTCCATTCGTCAAAATCAGATCGATGAACTCATTTTAATTCTTCGAACCCAAATTTTTATAACAGAAATTTTAAATCTTTTCAACAATGTAATCAAAAACAAGAATTTATAAATCCTTTTACACAGTGGATTATTCCTCCTAGGAGATATCATCCACTGGATTACAAGGATCAACTTGATTATTCTTACATTTCTAATTATCATTATCTCAAGAAAATAGGACACAAGGTAACCTGGGTCAAAAACATATAATTTATTTTGATGCAGGAAAAGAACTATCCTACCATAGAGGAACAGTTTTATTTGGATAGTGGTTGCTCAAAACATATGACAGGCACAAAAGAGAACTTAAGTGACTACAAAGCTAAGCTTGGACCAAAAGTCATTTTTGGAGACTCCAGCTGTTCCCAGACAAAGTGCTATGGGAATGTCAAAGTTGGAGAAGTTACCTTCAGGGAGGTAGCATATGTGAAAGGTCTCAAGCATAACCTTATATCCATAAGTCAATTATGTGATGAAGGTTATCAGGTAACTTTTAATAAGTTAATATTTTCTATCACATCTAGTTATAACAAAATTATTTTAACAGGAATGAGACAAGGTAATATTTACTTAGTAAACTTTAACTCATCCAAAAACAAATTTGCTTGTTTAAACAAATTAGTAAAACAAATGAACTATGACATAGGAGATTAGGACATGTAAACCTTAGGAAACTTGCTAAATTATCTAGAGACAACCTTGTCAGAGGACTGCGTTCTGGTTCTTAAAAGAACGAAGGACTTTGTACGACTTGTGAAAGATAGGGGTTAGATCTGATTTACTCTAGAGGGGGGGGGGGGGTGAATAGAGTATTTAAAACTTTTTGGTTGTTTAAGATTTTTATAGCAGAGTAATGAATAATTGATACCAATATTAACAAAAAGGTAAAACTATCTAAGATAATCTAATCTAACACAGCATAGAAATATATCACATCATAACTAGCCTATCACAGCCACAACAAGAACAATAAGAAAAAGGACAACCAGACAACACAAGAAATTTTATAGTGGTTCCCCATCCAGGGTACATCCACTCTTCTACCACTCTGGTAGGAATCCACTAGCATGTTTTGATCAGGTGACTAGCACCTCTGAGCTTTTGATCAAGTGCCCAAAAACCAAAATAAACTTTTGAAGGGAGTTAATAAACCCTTTATAAAGGAGGGGGAGAGAGATTGATGGTGTCTTCTCTTTCTCAAATAACTGAGAAGACTAGTGAATTTGTTGTTGTCAAGACTTCTTCAGAAATCACTTGAAGCCTTGCACAGGGTGTAGTAGGTCTTCAGCCTTGACTTAAGATGATCCAGGAACTTCTGACTGATTCAGAGATAGTTGTCCTTGAAATCTCTTAGAGTTGAAGTTAAAGAATACTCTTGATAGTGATTGTTGTTCTTCTTCTTCTTCAGTAAATTAAGGTGAAAACAGAATGTTTTCTGCACAGAGAATGTTGGAGAGATTTTATGTATGTTCTCTGGTTCTGTATCACTCTCTATCATATTGTCTTCTGAAAACGAAAATCCCTTTTATATTCTCTGTCGAATATCTCCTTTGAATTTTGAATTCTCAAGCATTAATTACTGATGGCCTGGAGAATGAAAATCGGTTGGAGAATATTTGCATTGATGAGTTTCCCCAACTATCCCAATTAATTAAGCACGTAATTATCCTGATGAAAACCATAATCAATACTGCCAGTAACGGATATATTCAGAGAATATAAATATAAATTACTTTAGGAAATCACTGTTAAATAATATGGAATGAAGGACAGAAAACAAAGAAAATTCTAAGTCTGGAACTGCAACAGAAATCGTCGACCAAAGAACAGATTTCGTCGAACTGAGATCCAAGTTCGTCGAGCTGAGAAATTATGTTAGTCGACTTGAGAAAACTTGTTCATTGACCTGAGATCCAAGTTTGTCGACCTGAGCTCAGCGCACTGCATTCTGTGAATAACTTGCCAATTTTGTGGTCCATGTTTGTCGAGCACAGATTTTGTCTTCGTTGTGCTGAGTTCAGAGAAAAATATCCTGGAAGGAAATGTGTTGTCGTTGAAGTCCAGACTTTATTGACTTGAGCTGGAATATCGTCGAGCTCAACTCAGAGAACTAACTTTGAGTTCATCGATCATTGATCGACGATCGTTGAGCTGAGTTTGACGAAAGTCGAACTTATTTACTGAACTTGATTTTCTCTAAGTCTTGAGTCATATGAGGTCTTCTACTGGCTGGTCCATGTATGGTTTAACCTAAAGACTTGGCCTAGACTCAAGGACTCATAACACATGACCCTAGCTATACATTATGGGTCAGACATCCTAATTAGTGAACCTAGCCAAAATCCAACTAGGGATCCAACAATCTCCCCCTATTTGGATGAGGTCACTAATACAAATGAAATAAAAACATCACAAAGCAGAAAAAATATATCTGACAGAAAAATGAAACATTCAGCAGATATTTACATAGATAGTAGCTTTGTGATAGAAAATAAATATAGTTCAGAAAATCATAGCTAAACAAGATGTTCATTTCATCTTCTGTTGCTTTTCCTTGGCAGCTTTTCCTTTCTCAGAGGGCTGTGTGAATTTCATTTCTCTATTAATATTTACTGCTTCTCTTTTGGACATGGTCATATCAGCAGCACCAATTATATTAAGAGATGTTGTGTAACGTCCCCTGGGCCGTCCGTGGGCCTTAAGCCCACTAGGCCTCCGTTAGACCGATACCGGGCTGCAGCCCAAGCACCCCAACCCCTCTCCCTCCACAGGCAGGTTGTTGGTGACCACAGCCTCCCTTTGATGAGTTTTTATTGTAACGTCCCATGGGTCGTCCTTGGGCCTCAGCCTACTAGGCCTCCGTTAGACCGTTACCGGGCTGCAGGCCAAGCACCCCAACCCCTCTCCCTCCACGGGCGGGTGGTGGGTGGACACAACCTCCCTTTGATGAGTGAAATTCTCCCATTAAGCGGACAGCATGGGGACTTCCCAGCAGGTCACCCATCCCATGACTTCTCCAGCCCGAGCAAGCTTAACTATGGAGTTCTTTCAAGTCTCATCACCAATTGAGCTAGCTCAATTGGTGATGAGACCTGAAAGAACTCCATAGTTAAGCGTGCTCGGGCTGGAGAAGTCCTAGGATGGGTGACCTCCTGGTAAGTCCCTGTGTTGTACGCTTAACGGGAGAATTTCACTCATCAAAGGGAGGCTGTGGCCACCAACAACCCGCCCGTGGAGGGAGAGGGGTTGGGATGCTTGGGCTGCAGCCCGGTAACGGTATAACGGAGGCCTAGTGGGCTGAGGCCCACGGACAGCCCAGGGGACGTTACAATAAAAAGTGCACTTTTATTGTAACGTCCCCTGGGTCGTCCGTGGGCCGCAGCCCACTCGGCCTCCGTTAGAACGTTACGGGCTGTAGCCCAAGCAACCACAACCCCGCTCCCTCTACGGGAGGGTTGTTGGTGGCCACAGCCTCCCTTTGATGAGCGAACTCGACAGTTTAGTTCGGCCGTACAGGGACTTCCCAGGAGGTCACGCATCCCAGTACTACTCTCACCCAAGCACGCTTAACTATGGAGTTCTTTCACTTCTCATCACCAATTGAGCTGTAGATCAATTGGTGATGAGAAGTGAAGGAACTCCATTATTAAGCGTGCTTGGGCGAGAGTAGTACTAGGATGGGTGACCTCCTAGGAAGTCCCCGTACGGCCCAACTAAACTATCGAGTTTGCTCATCAAAGGGAGGTTGTGGCCACCAACAACCCCCCCGTGGAGGGAGAGGGGTTGGGTGCTTGGGCTGCAGCCCGATAACGATCTAACGGAGGCCTAGTGGGCGGCGGCCTACGGACGGCCCAGGGGACGTTACAATAAAAAGTGCACTTTTTATTATAACGTCCCCTGGGCCGTCCGTGGGCCTCAGCCCACTAGGCCTCCGTTAAACCGTTACCGGGCTGCAGCCCAAGCACCCCAACCCCTCTCCCTCCACGGGCGGGTTGTTGGTGGCCACAAACTCCCTTTGATGAGTGAAATTCTCCCGTTAAGCGGACAGCACAGGGACTTCCTAGGAGGTCACCCATCCCAGGACTTCTCCAGCCCGAGCACGCTTAACTATGGAGTTCTTTCAACTCTCATCACCAATTGAGCTGATGCTCAATTGGTGATTAGAGACGGGAGAATTTCACTCATCAAAGGGAGGCTGTTGCCACCAACACCTGCCCGTGGAGGGAGAGGGGTTCGGGTTCTTGGGCTGCAACCCGGTAACGGTCTAACGGAGGCCTAGTGGGCTGAGGCCCACAGACGGCCCAGGGGATGTTACACGTTGCACTGGGTACCACAGCGTCTTGATGAAAGTTCATGTGGGCATCTACATTGAAAAATTTGTTAGCCTTTTCATACCTTTTCAATTCTTCCTTTCTATATGATGACATGGTTGAGTACTGAGAAGGATCTCTCCCTCCAGCTTTAGCTTGTTGATCATTGATAATCCAACAAGCTCCTAGATTCTGGCCATTCTTGAAATTGTTACTATTTCAGGATCCACAAATGGAATATGTGGTGATTCAGGCTTTTTTTGACTTTCTAGTTTTTCAGTTTTAGACGCTTGTTGTTGAATGTCTTGCTGTTGTGGCTGTTGCTGCTATCTGTTGCTAGAAGAATACCTTTGTTGGCTGCTTCTATGTGATCTTGAGAATCTATCATGTTGTCTTTGATATGTTCTAGCATATGCATTAGACCTCTTAGAACTGCTTACTGAAGCACCATCAGGAGGAGTAGGAGGAGGAGGACCTCACCAGTTCCTTTGAGAAGAAGGCGGAGGAGAGTACCTCCTACTTTTCTTTCTGTCTTTTTGTTCATTCTTTGAAAGCCACATCCATGTTGGCATCCCTGGATATGTACTGATATTCTGTAGAATATAATATGGAGTATCATGAGTAGGGTTTGGTTTAGGAGCAGCTTTGGGAACAACCTTTCTTTTCTTGGAAAATTTCTTCTTAGCAATAGTATCATCATCAGAATCATCATCATCCTCTTCTTCATCAGAAGATCCCAAAGGATTGTCATATAGAACATCAAGTGCTTTCAAAATGTCTTGGGAAATTTATTTTTCAACTGGAGGAGCCACTGAAGATTCTGGAAGAGCTGGTTGAGCAATAATGGTTTCAAAAATACTTTCAGCAATTAATTAATTTTCTTCTTCAATATCAGCCATAAAAATTTCATCTAAATCTGGCAGGGGACAGTCATCCATCTTATATGTGGGAGGTGAGATGTCCTTTGGAGAAGAACTATCCATGGGAGCAGATACTTTGGGAAGCTCTACTACTGCAAAACTAGCCTTAAGTTGCTTTATAACTGCGGGGCTTATTTGAGCAGTATATGGAACTAAACAATAGAAGGCTTTGGGCAGACAAATGGAAGATAATTCAAATAAATTGTATCAAAAGAATTTAGTAAACTGAATAAATCAACAGTGAGATTAATGATGCAATCACCAATAGTTATTATTTTTGACAAAATTGTGTCATTAATATCTATATAAGAATCTATATATAACTCAATTATTTCAGTAGGAGGGACTGCTTCTTCTGAATCATGTGACATCACATAATATGCTGCTGCTTCTACTGCTGCTGTCAACACTTGAGCTTCTTCACAGAGCATCTCCCCCTGACTGGGTTCATGGGGCCCTGAATCCAGTCCTCTAGAAGAAGGAATAGAGGACAGAGCAGTAAATCTGGATGATAGAGAAGTAAGGGAAGCAGAGAGAGGAGCTATAGAAGTGGCTATGAGGTTTTCAAGAGTGGGAGAGATAAATGCAAGAAGATCTTTAGCTATATCAGAAAAATTTAAATATAGAGTTTCTGGAGCAGTGGAGGAGTAAGGAGTGTGATGTCCACAATTGGAACTTACAGAGAAGGCTCTGGACATATCTGTATGTATATAGTCTGGAGCAGTAGATGGTATGTTAGTGTGGGGAACTGAAGGGATATCAGTTGAAGGAGTTGTAGTGGTAGAAGATTGGACTGTGGTTGTGGGGGAAGAGATGGGTTACTGGATTGGCGAATGTTGTGGAGATTGTTGAGGAGACAGGAGTTTGAGGGATGGTTCCTGAATAGAAGTAGATGGTATTTTAGAGATATGAATTTGAGGTGAAGAATGTGGAGGTGGAGATGGAGGTGGTGTAGTAGGTTCTAGAGATGGAAATGGTAAGGGTTGATGTTGTTGTTGAGTTTGTGGAGTATGAACTGGAGAAGAAGATGGTTATTGTTGAGGATGAGGTGAAGGAATGTGGGTGGAAGGGAGGACATCTTCTGGAGGTGGAGGAGTGGCTAGCATAGCCCTGGTGCTCTTAGAAGTCCTGGAGGAGGATGAAGCCTTGGCTGGCTTTGTGATTTTCCTCTCCCATCTGCCAAAAAGTGCAGATGTAAGCCTTTTGAGGCATTTATGAACACTGTCGTGGAGACCAGTAGTTCAGGAGCCTTTTCGTGAAGGACTATTCCCAGAATTTATCCAAAACAAACTTCCTTCTTATTGTTTCTCTTTTTTATTAAATCAAATAATATTTGTCCCCAGTTTATCTGTTTCTTGTTAACCAGAGGACACATCATAAGAAACCGGTGCCTGCTGATATAATCGTGTGCGGTATGTTTTCCCAGCAGAACTTTGCCGACAACATCAGCTAAAAATTTATATTCAACAGATAAGTTTTTCTTCAGCAGTTTGTTTGGGTTTTCTTCAGAGTGACCCATCTTTATCTGCATGTTATCATAATCTTCACTATCCATCTCTATTTCTTCATTACCATTCAGCAGATCAAAAATTTCAGATAGAGCGGTGGAGGAAAGAAAAATTGGGTTACCAGATATGGTCCCTGTAATTGTATCTTCCTCTGGTGTTGTAGAGGTGAACACCCATTCCTTAATCTCGGTCATTGCTATTTTGATTCATTGAGTCATGAACTTCTGCAGATTCTGGTCCGCAAACAATTTTAGAATGTTCACAAAAATCTGGTCAGAGTGCTGCAAGGATTCGAAGTCGATGTCAAATCTCATGTCAAATTTCATTGCAGCAAGAGTGTTCGCCGGAATCGCCATTATTTTCGTCTGCACAAGAAAAAACAGAGATCAAGTGCAATGGAACAGAAAGCACGGGACGGAGCTCGAAGAAAACCTAGATATATGATTTTCAGAATATGAAACGGCAGAATCCGTCCGGCGAAAAATAAAATTTCTTCGATCTGGGTTCGTTGAAATATTTTATAGTTAAAATAATTCGTCAATATCAGTCAGAAGAAGTGAAAATATTTCATCGAGTTTAGTTTGACGAAAATTTTTTGAAGCAAATTCATCGACCTCCGTTCGACGAATAGAACTTCACGAACAGAGAGTTCGTCGATCTCCAGTCGACGAATTTCTCTAGAACTCTTCTCAATTCGTCGATCTCTGTTCGACGAATTAAGGCAAATTCTTGGACCGCAAACAAAAAAATAAATTAAGGACTCTCCATTGATCATACCAAGGTGATTTATAAAGAATAGATGATTCCTTTCATCCAACGGTTCGGTGGAGATGTCTTCTCTTTGCAAATCAGTGTAGATGCAGACAAGCTTAATTTTATTTTTGTCTACACACTGTCTAATGAAATGGTGCCTGATTTCTATATGCTTAGTTCTACTGTGATGGACTGGATTTTGTGCAATAGAAATTGCACTTGTGTTGTCAAATAGTAAGGTATAATTATTTAAGTTGAAGTCATAGTCCAGGAGTTGGTTCTGAATCCACAACATCTGGGAGCAGCAACTTCCAGCAGCTATATATTCTACTTCAGCATTTGATGTAGACACAGATGACTGTTTCTTACAAAACCAAGACACTAGTCTCATACCAAGGAACTGACATGTCCCTGAGGTACTTTTTCTGTCTATTCTACATCTAGCAAAGTCAACATCTGAGTATCCAGTCAACTCAAACTCTGACTCCGTTGGATATTAGAGCCCTACACTAGGACAACTCTTTATATATCTTAAAATTCTTTTTAAGAAAATAAGGTGAGATTCTTTAGGGTTCACTTGAAACCTAGCACAAAAACATGTAGCAAACATTATGTCTGGTTTGCTTGCTGTAAAATATAACAGGGATACAACAATGGCCCTATATAATTTTTGATCAACAGGCTTCCCATGTTCATCAGAGTCAATTACAACATTTGTAGCCATATGTGTTTTTTCTTGGCTGAGGCATCTGACATCCCAAACCTTTTGATAAGCTCCTTAGCATACTTAGATTGGGATATACAGATGCCATCAGGTATCTGCTTCACTTGGAGACCAAGGAAGTTGGAGAGCTCACCCATGCTACTCATTTCAAACTTTGAATGCATGAGGTCAGAGAACCTCTTGCATAGTTTGGAATCTGCAGACCCAAAAATAATGTCATCTACATAGATTTGTACTAATAAAATTTGATCCTTATGGTGTCTAGTGAATAATGTCCTATCTAAAATGCCTCTAGAAAATATATGCTCTAAAGGAAAGCTAGTTAAGGTTTCATACAAAGCTCTTGGAGCTTGCTTTAGACTATAGAGATTTTTATGCAATTTAAAAACATATGAGGGATAAGTAGGAGAAATTAAACCTGGAGGTTGTTCTACATTAACCTCTTCTTTAAGTTCACCATTGAGGAATGCACTCTTGACATCCATTTGAAATACTTTGAACATTTTATAGGCAACATATGCAAGGAAGATTTTGATTGCTTCCAGCCTTGCAACAGGTGCAAATGTCTGGTCATAGTCAATTCCTTCCTCTTGCCTATAGCCTTGAGCAACCAGCCTTGCCGTATTCCTTATTATAACTCCTTGGGCATCATCTTGTTCCTAAATACCCATTTAGTTCCAATGACTGGGTAGTCTTTTGGTCTTGGAACTAAATCCCAAACTCTGCATCTCTCAAATTGGTTGAGCTCTTCTTGCATTGCAACAATCCAGTGGGGATCTTACTATGCATCTTTAATGGATTGGGGCTCAATTTGAGATATGAAATAGGTATACATCAAGTCTTGGTTGAGTTGATGCCTGGTCTGCATGCCAACTAAAAAGTCTCGAATCAATTGAGAAATAGGGTGATCTCTAAGTATGACAAATTTAGTAGGAGGAGTTTGTTGTGCAGCAGCTTGGGGAATAAATTCCTTTTGTGGAATTATAGTTGTTCTTGGAGGTTCTTCACTGATTCCACTGTCTTCATCTTCACTTTCTTCAGTAATGTGTGGAGAAGGATGGCTATCTGCCTCATTGGTAAGGGTCAGTTCATTTAACTTCTTACATAAATTTGGTTTCTGCAATGAGTTATTGGTAGAAATTTCTTTCTCCTTGTAAAACATGTTAGTTTCATCAAATGTAATATATACAGATTCTTCAATTTTCATGGTAGATTTATTAAAGACCCTATAAGCCTTGCTTACTTGGGAATATCCAAGAAATATTCCCATTTTAGCCTTGGCTTCAAATTTTCTAATGTGTTTCTTATTGTTGTTGTGTGTGTAACATAAGCAACCAAAACTTTTGAAATAGTCTACTTTAGGTTTCTTCCCTTTAAGTAGGTCATAAGAGTCTTAGTCTTAAGCTTGTGTATAAGACTTCTATTCAGTACATAATTTGTTGTGCTCATAGACTCTGCCTAAAAGGTTAGGGGCAAATGAGAATCTGCAAGTAATGTTCCTGCTGATTCAATTAAGGTTCTATTCTTCCTTTTAGCAACCCTATTTTGTTGAGGTGTTCTTGGAGCTGAGAGGCAGTGCCTGATACCTTCTTTCTCACAGAACTCTTGTATAAGAAGAGACTGAAACTCAGTACCATGATCACTTCTAATCAATGCAACTAGAGTAGAGTACTTAATCTGTATGTTCTTGAGAAAATTTGTAAGAACCTTGAAGTTATCAGACTTAGATCTCAGAAAGAATACCCAAGTGAATCTAGAGAAGTCATCTACAATTACTAAAGTATAAGATTTCCCTCCTAGACATTGTACAACAATAGGACCAAAAAAGTCCATATGTAGCATGTACAATATTCTAGGTGTGTCACTTTTATTTAATAATTTAAAGCTACTTTTAGTTTGCTTGCCTTATTGACAAGCCCTGCAAAGGCTTTCCTTCTTGTAGGGGCAAGAAGGCAATCCTCTAAAAAAATTGTCCCTAGAGAGTTTGACAATGTTTTTTAAGTTAACATGACCTAATCTCCTATGCCAAAGGTCATTATTGTTGTTGGTTGAATTAAATAAACATATTTCTGTTTTGGCAGATTTAAAATTAACTATATAAATATTTCCTACTCTAGTGCTAGTCAAAACTACATGGTTATCTAAAGAAGTAATAATACAGGAGGTTTAGTGAAAGATACCTGAAACCTTTCATCACATAACTGACTTATGGAGATAAGGTTATGCTTCAATCCACTTACATATGCAACATTCCTGAAGGTGATAGCTCCAATCTTGACTTATCCATAGCCTTCAGTCTGGCCACAATTGGAGTCACCAAATATTACCTTGGGTCCTAGCTTTGACTTGTAATGAGTTAAGTTGTCATTGTTCCTAGTCATGCGTTTAGAACAACCACTATCTAAGTACCACTGTTGCTCTGTGGTAGGATAGTCTTTCAGCTGAAAATAAACATATTACCTATTCTTGACCTAGGTTACCTTGGGTCTTTCTTTCTTCACATAACTGAAACTGGAAATGTAAGAGTATTCAGGTTGGCATTTATAACCTAAGGGATGATATCTTCTATGTGGTATAATCGATCGATTGAATTAATTATAGGAAGATCTATGTTGATTATGAGTTTTGGAATAATTAAAGTTTCTGTTATACTGAACTGCATTCAACGAATTCAATTAAGTTCGTCGATCTGAGTTCGACCAATGGGGATGAGTTCGTCGAACTCCACTCTGAGAATGAAAGTAGTCATTCTCTGGGCCCCAAAATCCTTGATCTCTGCTGGAGGAACCATACTGGTTTCGTCGATCATAGTTCAACGAATTATTATAATAGAAATCTGCGTTCGGAGTTCGTCGACTAGAGTTCGATAAACTGTACACATTTCATCGATCGGAGTTCGACGAAATCTTTTGAACATTGTTATAGTTAGTATTTTTCTTATTATGTTTCCTTTTCTTATTCTTTTGTTTTAATTCAGTTGGTTTAACATTTTTATCATTATCTATTTTCTCTTTTCCTTTTTCAGAAACACATATAATTGGAGTTGTCAGAATATTTTTCTAAATTAGTGGGGGTTGGCTTGATGATGCATCTAAGCCCAGCTTGCCATTTAACCTGACATTAACTATGCTTGTGATGTCCATCAACTTGATGCTTCTCCCATTTAGGGATTCTTCAAGTTTCCTTGCCTCAGCTAATTCAGACTTTAATGATATTATTTGTTCTTCAGCTAATGTTAATTCATCTTTTAATTTAATGTTTTCAGAGACAAGGTTTTCATTATTAGTTAATTTTTTCGTAAGTGTTTTAATTTCTTTTTCGGAATTTATTAAATCTATACACATGGATTTAAATTTAGTTTTAAAGCTATCAGAATTGTAATCAAAGGATGATAATACCTGATCAGCCTCGAATTCAGAAGATTCTTCATTATCTGATTCTTCTGATTGTTCCTCAGCATCTGATATGATGCAAGAGGCATTGATAGCCATGAGGTAAACTTCTCTTACCTTAGCTTCTTCTTCCTCTTCACTGGAGCTAGATGATGAAGATTCTTCTTCAGTGTCACTCCAGGTTTCAACAACAAAGCCCTTTTCTTTTCTTTTGTGCTTGCTGGATGAAGGCTTGTTGTAGATGTGTTTCCTGGAGTCTTTTTCTCTCCTTTTCTCCTTCTTTTGATTTTTAGGACATTCAGAAATGAAGTGTCTTGCTTTCCTGCACCCAAAACATATAATTTCCTTAGTGGGTGTTTTATCATACCTGGGTTTGTCATCATGCCTGGATTACTTTCTCCTGAAGTCGTTCCTTGCCATTTTGTAGAATCTCTTGGCTAAGAGACTCGGGAGTTCTTCATTTGATGTTGGAGCTTCAATTTTTTCTGTAGCTTTAAAAGCTATGTTCTGCTCCTTCCTTGATGATGTAGGCGTCTTCTGTTCAGCAGCTTCTCTGTACTTGATCAATTGCTCATAAGATTTGAGCTTTCCCATGAGAGATTCTGTAGAGATCTCATTCAAACTTCTAGCCTCCTTAATTGGCCATATCCTGGAATCCCAAGTGCTGGGGAAGCACATTAGGATTTGGACTTCACCTCAGTGAGAGAGATTTCTTTGTCCAAGGTTTTCAGCTCATTGATATTTTAACTTAATCTGTTGGACATGTCACTAACAGATTCAGTCTCTTCCTTCTTGAAGTTCTCATACTGGGAGATGAGAGTTGATCTTCTGTCTTTCCTCTCATCAGCTGAAACAGCAACCATCTGGTTTAAAGAGTCTCAGATTGCTTTTGTAGAAGGGCATTCAGCCACTTTCTGAAATATATCATCTGACATAGTCTGAGCAAATATATTCATGGCCTTTGCATCTACAATCTTTGTCTTTTTCTGAGCATCTATCCACTCAGGTGGTGGAACTCATGTGTATTTGAGGTTGAAGAAGATGTAGAAGCTGTTGGTTGAGGAGGACCTGTCAACATCGAATTATATATGTCCTCATCAATAAAATTCATATATAGCCTAATTCTTGCCTTCCAGATTGCAAATTTTTTCAACTTGCAGACTGGAGGTCTGGTGCTTGCATAGTTTTTGTTCTGTGCCATGTTGTGTACTGAACAAACTAAGATCAGATCTGACAGAGGATCTTTTGGTTAAAGTATTAGCTTGTACAACAAAAGGAACCTGCTCTGATACCAATTAAAAGATAGGGGTTAGAGCTAATTTAATCTAGAGGGGGAGGGGGTAAATAGAGTATTTAAAACTTTTTGGTTGTTTAAGATTTTTATATAAGAGTAATGAATAATTGATACCAATATTAATAGAAAAGTAAAACTGTCTAAGATAATCTAATCTAACACAGCACAAAAATATATCACATCACAACTAGCCTATCACAGCCACAACAAGAACAACAAGAAAAAGGGCAACCAGACAACACAAGAAATTTTATAGTGGTTCCCCAACCTGGGTACATCCACTCTTCTACCACCCTGGTAGGAATCCACTAGCAGGTTTTTGATCATGTGACTGCCACCTTTGAGCTTTTGATCAGGTTCCCAAAAATCAAAATAAACTTGAAAGATATTGTACCTAAACACCTAGGGGGGGGGTGAATAGGTGACTTGAATCTTTTTCACTTTTTATGGCAGCAATCAGTTTCTAACACAGATTTATATCTACTTTTGCACAGTAATCACACAGCAATCACAGCAAATCACAACACACAGTAGACACACAGTTTTATAGTGGTTCCCCAAGGTTTGGGTACATCCACTTTCCCCCTTCGCCTATCTAGCAGCGTACTAGATTCGGCCCAACTTCTCCACTATCTCAGAACCCAAAGCAGGTTCCTACACCTCAGGCCCAAGGCCCTACAACTCAGCTTCTTCACAAAGCCTACACTCAGCCACAAAGGCCTACACTCAGCAATTGAGTCCTACACTCAGCCACCAAGGCCTACACTCAGAGATTTCAATCTCCTACACTCAGGCTCTCAAGACCTACACTCAGCCTTTATAATTTCAGGCTTACAAGACTCAGATCCAAAAGGATCCTACAAGATAAAATGAATACAATAATGTTAACTCAGCAATCTAGAGACAAGAGAGGGGAGTTGTGAGTTTCTTGATGAGCTCTTGGAAGAACTCAGCTGAAATTAATCTGACTTATCTTTCTTCAAAGCTTCTTGAAAGTAGAACTCAATAAGATTGACTCCTTCTGCGGTTGATCCTTGATCTCTGCTACTTAAGATCCAGAATAAATCTGAACTCTTCTTCTTAGCCTAGTTCCAACGGCTGATTTCTTGGATGAAGCTCTCTCTCTCCAACTTCTTAGATCTTCACTTGATAGTTAGATCTTCTTTTAATCTGAACTTGAACTTGTGTTCAATCAATCACTTTCTGTAGACAGCATAAGCCTATTTATAGGCCTTCTTCATGGTAACCGGCTGGTCCGGTCCATAACTGATTTCTGATAACTCTGACAGGTGCTGTAGACCGGCTGGAATGGTAGCTGTCAAGTCATCCAGTCAGTTCTTGAAAATTCTGTAACTGTCTTTAAGTGTCGAGACTGTCTGTCTTTAAGTGTCGACACTTATAGACCAAGTGTCGACACATGTTGTCTAAGTGTCGACACTAGCCTACAAGGTGTCGACACAACTCATTGTGTTGTAGATATTATATCTCGACACTGCTTCTTCTTCATGTGTCGACACTGAAATTGAGTGTCGACATAAGTACTTGTACTTCAGTATTTTGCTGAATTCTTCTAAGTGTCGACACAACACCTTTGTGTCGACACATCTTCATGTGTTGAACTCGCTGAGTGTCGACACTTCTTCTTGTGTCGACACATTCTTCTTCTGTCGAGTCTCTGGCTGAGTGTCGACACATCCCCTTAGTGTCGACACTTGTACTTAGAATATTTTTGTTGAACTTTGCTGATCTTTACTAAGTGTCGACACAGCTCCTTGTGTCGACACTTTCTTCAAGTGTTGAGTCTTCAGCTAAGTGTCGACACATTGTTCTGGGTGTCGACACTTACTTCAAGTGTTGACTCTCCTGCTGAGTGTCGACACATTGTTCTGAGTGTCGACACTTGTACTTAGTCTCTGCTGACTTTTGCTGAGTGTCGACATAGCCTCCAAGTGTCGACACTTTCTGGTGTAGACACAGTTTCACTGGGTGTCGACACACTGCTAAGTGTCGACACAGCTTCACTGCACTCTTCTTCATTGAGTGTCAACACAGCTCCTTGTGTCGATACTTTCTGTCTGGTGTCGACTCAGCATCCCTGGTGTCGCCACAATGACTCCAAGTGTCGACACTGCTTGCCTGGATGTCGAGACAAGTCTTCTTAAGTGTCGACACTTTCCCTCTGGGTATCGACAAATGGACTTAGAAACTTTTTCATCTTTCCTGCAAATACTCAGCCTGCACAAGTAAACTCAAAACACATCAAATACATTTTGATGTATATCATTGAGTTGGGTGAGGCTTCTTCAAATCAGGTACATTTGAACCAATGTACCCAACAATCTCCCCCTATTTGGAGAAGTCATAGCCCTTAGTCAATGATATACACCATTCATAATAAAATTACAAAATGATGTAAAGCAGGATTATATATAGCAGGGCAATCATAAACATGTATCAATTAAACATGTATACAAAGACATAATCTCAGAACAATAATGAAATAAATTTTTCACATAGCAAATTTATTACACAACACATTTTTCTAATACTTTGTCATATTCATATTTCAAAAAGTTTACAGAATGTTTTACATCAAAAAGATTACATAGTAAACTTTTTAAGAAAATTCTAATTCTATTTCTGTTCAGGCTCCTTGATCATTATTCCTTCTTCAGCTTGTACTTTGGCTTGAACAGGAGCTTCAGCAACTTCAGCATCAGCAGGCTTCTTGCCTTTCAGATCTTTCTTCTTAAGTTCCTCAGCCTTAATCTTTTGCCTTTCAAAATAATGATAAGGCTTGGGAAAGTACTTGCTAGGCTCCTGGGCAGTAGGAGGTAGCTTTCCCATCTTGGCCTTTCTTCTATATTGGACTATAGCCTCCTGCTTTGTCTCATGCTTTCTCCATTCAGCCTCAGAAAACCACTTGTTCCTGTCATGGATGTTATCTTTTGCAGCTTTCCATGCAGTCAGAATAATGTTCCTAGAGGTGGGGCTCCACTGCTCAAAGTCAGGTCTTTGTTCAGCTTGCTCCCTGAACCTCTTTTTAGACAATCTAGTCTCTTCTTCTTTCTGCATAGCTTCTTGCATAGCTTCAGAGATTGGCTGAACAACTTTTTCTATAATGACATTGTCCTTACCCCCAGGTGGGCTATACATGGACTGTATGTCATCATGAATCATATCAAAATCTGGAGGAGGGTAGATGACTTGAGCCACTTCAGGTTGCTCCCCTCCTAGATATGCAGGATGAATTCCAGATTTAGCAACATTATCATCATCACAAAGAGGAGGAGATCCAAGAGTTGCTCTGATGGAATTAGATATCCACTTAGCATGATCAGAGCTGGCCTTGACTAACACTCTCTCCCCCTTTATGACTTCTCTTTCTATATGATCTCTGACATCATCTTTCTGAAATCTCACTTGATTATCCAAATAATTAACTCCATCTTTAAAGAAAGGTTTTAACCTTTGGAGTTTGTCAGTTATCAACTTTTGAGAATCTTGGATGGCAGTCTTAACAGCAGTGATTTCTTCTTGGAATATTTTGTCAAAATCTGTTTTTGCTGTAGCTGGAGTCTGCCCTGCAGCTAGATTCTTCATTTCTGTGACTATGACATTGTGAGATGCAGTCAAATTATCATTCATCCTAATTTGATTTTCAAGTACATATCCTTGCTTGACTGCAAAGTCATCAACTTGTGCTTTTATCTTCTCCTGGTGTGTAGCCAAGTACACCACTGCATTCCCTCCCTTGTGGAAGCAGTCTGTCATCTCCTTCTTATTAATATTCATCTCAAATCTTATTGACTTGATATCCTGGGCCAGATCAAATTGCAATGATTTCTGCCCTTCATCCACATACTTCTCAATAGCCTGCTTGTGCTCATCAAGTTTAATTTGTATTGCAACCATTAAAGCACTATAATCAATAGTTGGAGTTGGCTGTGATATAGGCTGTGGAGCAATAGTTTGTAAGGCTTTCTTGTAACTCTGGCTTCTTCTCCTGAAAACTTGAAACTTTCTTTTCTTAGCCCTTGTTGCTTCCTCATCTTCAGAAGAAGATGTGCTGGCTATCTCTACCCTCTCCTTAGGTAGCTCTTCAACAGCTTGGGGCTTTTCAGGTTCTTGCCTTGCAGGCTCTTCAATAATTGGCACTTGCTCCCCCTCAACTGGAGCATTCTCTTCTTCAGCAGCAGTTTCGTTGTCAAAATCAGTTTGATCCAGGTTAAGGAACTGATCTTCCATTGTGTATTCTTGTGGAGAATGGGCAGGAGAAATTCTTTGCTCATCTACCACTGGATCATATACAACAGATGTGTCTTTCATTACAACATCTGGGACTTGACTATCTGTCTGTGGTTGCTGATAAACATCAGACAAATCAGTATCCTCTATAGGAAAAACTAAAGCATTAAGCTCAGTGATTACCTCTAGGATGATGTTGGTTGCTTGCTCACTCTCAAGAGGAGTGGGCTCTTCCACAACTAGTGGCTCCCCTTGGATGTGATCCATGTGTATGGGGCTAGCTTGAGGTAGCTCCCCCTGGATTTCAGCAACATCTTGAGGAGCTGGAGTTTTCTCAACAGTCTCTTCTTCATGCTCATCAGCTGTGAAGACCACTTGCTCTTCACTATCTGTACTGCTAGTTAGATCCTGAGCCATTGGGACAGACTTCTTCTTCTTCTTCTGTGGAGTTTCCTTCTCAGGAATTATCTTCTCAGGGGTTGGGATCTCTTTAGACAACACTCTGTCCCATCTAGAGAAGATCCTCATGTCCATCTTTCTCATATGGTTAATTTTGCTTCCAGCAGTTTGACCCATTACCTCTGGAATACTTCCAGCAAGGTATAGACTTAATATTCTGCCCAAGTTGGGCTTCTTCAAGCTTTCCTTGATCTTCTCAAAGATCACTACTGACCAGTCAGTTTTCAGACTGAAGATTATCCTGGTCACAATGCTGAACATATAGGCAGATACCCTATCATGCCCTCCAGGTTTGCTTAGGATTACTTTGCCTACAATTTCTGACAGGAATTTCCCCTGACTGTTCATTCCTTTTCTATTGAAAACTGAACCAATCTTCATCTTAGAATCCAGACCACACCATGCTAATGCATCTCTGGTCCTGGAAGCTGTAATCTCTTCTTCTTCCTTAGTTCTTGGCAACTGAAGGACTTTTCTCAGACTTTTTGGTGACACCTTCACCTTTTCACCATGGACCCTGGACTTGATCTTCAATCCAGTGTCGTCTACTTTAGCTCCATTAAGTAATTCCAAGACTTCCTTCTTCCAAATTTTTGTTGGCTCTGAAACAAGATATTCTAACCCCGAGTCTGCAACTAGGGTTACTACAGTCTTGATCTCCAGGTCTGCATCATCAAAAGCATTACGCACCAGCTCGTAGCCTTTATTGACGTTCTCCTCAAGCTTTGGTGCCATTAGGGTTTGAAGAATTTGACTGGAGAGAAGAGAGGTGTCGACACACAAGTTTGGTCTCGAAACTTTTGAAAGCGTGTCAACAAACTAAGGCAAAATCCTATTTATACCTTTCTATGTTTGAAGATGAAAAGGCGGGCAACTAACTTAAATTGTGTCGACACTGTCGATAAGTGTCGACACTGACTTATAATGTCTCGACACTTACGTGTCGACACAATTTTAGTCAACAGATTATATGTGTCGACACTTGTTTATGTGTCGACACCACTTAACTCGACACATAGTCGAGACTTTACTTAGATAATTCTGAGTAAATACTAAGTGTCGACACCACCTTGGATGTGTCGACACCTACTGGTCATGTGTCGACACTAATTTTCTGAAGTGTCGACACCAACTTCCTATATGTGTCGACACCTTTTCCCTGAAGTGTCGACACCACTTTTCTGTGTCGACACAAATATCTCTGTGTGTCGACACCTTTTTACTTAGCCATTTTTATGAACTTATTCTAAGTTTATCATTCCTAGTTCAATTTTAAACCTATTGAACTTAGTTTCTTCTAGTGGCTTAGTATACATATCAGCTATTTGATTATCAGTTTTAACATATTCTAGTAAAATATCTTCTTTCTCTACATGCTCCCTAAGAAAATGATATTTTATCTCAATATGTTTAGTTCTACTATGGGAAACAGGATTATGTGCAATTAATATAGCACTTGTAGAATCACAAAAGAGTGGAGTTCTACTTACCTGAAATCCATAGTCCTCAAGCTGATGTTGTATCCACAGAAGTTGAGCACAGCAACTTCCAGCAGCCACATATTCTGATTCTGCAGTGGAGATAGCCACATTTGTTTGCTTTTTGCTACTCCATGAAATCAGTCTTCCACCTAGGAATTGACAGGTTCCAGTTGTGCTTTTTCTGTCTTCTTTGCATCATGCAAAGTCTGTATCTGAATAACCTGTTAGTTCAAAATCCCCATTCCTAGGGTACCAGAGGCCTAGATAAGGAGTGGCCTTTAGATATCTCAAAATTCTTTTGACTGCTGTCAAATGAGACTCTTTAGGGCAGGCTTGATACCTTGCACAGACACATGTAGCATACATGATATCTGGTCTACTTGCAGTCAAGTATAATAGGGAGCCAACTATCCCTCTATACAAGGTTTCATCTACAGGTTTCCCTGCATCATCCTTGCTAAGAGACATACTTGACCCCATAGGAGTCTTCATGGTACTGGATGAATCCATACCATACTTCCTTATGAGTTCTAGGGTGAACTTGGACTGGCAAATAGATAAACCATTCTCAGTCTGTCTTACTTGGAGACCCAAGAAGAACTTTAGCTCTCCCATACTACTCATCTCAAATTGACCTTGCATTAGTTTTGCAAACTTTTTTGCAAAGGCTACTTTCAGTAGACCCAAATATATTGTCATCTACATATATTTGGACTAGTATAACTTTGCCTCTAGATTCCCTAAGGAATAGAGTCTTGTCTATTTTCCCCCTTATGAACTTATTCTTAATGAGGAAACTAGACAAGGTTTCATACCAAGCCCTAGGGGCTTGCTTTAACCCATATAAAGCTTTCCTAAGTCTATAGATATGATTAGGTAGAGTTGAATCAACAAAACCTGATGGCTGTTCCACATAGACTTCCTCTTTAAGATTACCATTCAGAAATGCTGACTTGACATCCATTTTGTAAACTTTGAATCCTTGAAAGGTTGCATAGGCCAGGAACATTCATATGGCTTCTAGTCTGGCTACTGGAGCAAAGGTTAGATCAAAATCAATACCTTCTTCCTGCCTATATCCTTTAGCAACCAATCTTGCTTTGTTCTTAATGATGACTCCTTGTTCATCCATCTTGTTCCTATAGATCCACTTGGTTCCAATTATATTGTGGTCTTTAGGTTTAGAAACAAGCTCCCAGACCTTGCACCTCTTGAACTGATTGAGTTCTTCTTGCATTGCCTCAATCCAAAGAGGGTTTTTGATGGCTTCTTCAAACTTCTTTGGTTCAACTTGGGATAGAAAGCTGGATTGGATTGCTGCATTCAGGTTTCTGCTCCTTGTCTGTATCCCTTGTCTTGGATCACCAATGATTTATTCAGCTGGATGATCTCTAAGATGCCTATTGGATGGAGGCATCCTGGCTTCAGGTTGAACTTCATCAACATCTTCATCATGTTGTACTCCTTGAACTTCATCTGCATTAGGTACATGTAGTACTCCCCCTGGACAATAGCCACTATCTTCTACTTGCTGTCTTGCAGTAGGTTCTTCTTCTATAGTGAGCTTGTCCATCTTCTTTGTTAAACCTGTGGGGCTGCATACACTACTAGACAACTCATTATTAATAAGCCTAGTTTCATCAAATACTACATGTACAGTCTCTTCTACAACTTGAGTAGACATGTTGTAGACTCTATAAGCCTTACTATTGTTGCTGTACCCAACAAAAATTCCCTGTTGGGACTTGGCAGCAAACTTAGTCAAGTAAGACTTTCCATTGTTAAGTATAAAGCACTTACAACCAAAGATCCTGAAGTAGGATAGATTTGGTTTCCTGCCTTTCACAACCTCATAGGGGGTCTTGTTGAGGCTTTTAGTTATGGTAGCCCTATTAATAACATGGCATGCGGTATTCACTGCCTCAGCCCAGAAGTATTCTGGTAGTGTTGTATCATTTAATAGGGTCCTACCAGCCTCAATAAAGGTTCTATTCTTCCTTTCAGCAATGCCATTTTGCTGAGGTGTTCTTGGTGAAGAAAACTCTTGAAATATCCCAAAGTCTTCACATAGTTTTGTCATGCTATCAGACTGAAACTCAGTACCATGGTCACTTCTTATTTTGACCACTGTACTATTTAGTTCATTCTGAATTTGTCTAACAAAGCTATAGAAGACATTGGGTGTTTCAGATTTCTGTCTAAGAAAGAACACCCAGGAAAACCTTGAGTAGTCATCTACAACTACAAAGGTATAAACCTTCCTACCTAGGCTGTGAACTGGCATTGGACCAAAGAGATCCATATGCAAGAGGTATAAGCACCCCACAACATCTTTGTTTTCTATGCTTCTAAAGGTGGATCTAGTCTGCTTGCCCTTTTGATAATGTCTCGACACTTACGTGTCGACACAAGTTTAGTCAACATATTATATGTGTCGACACTTGTTTATGTGTCGACACCACTTAACTCGACACATAGTCGAGACTTTACTTAGATAATTCTGAGTAAATACTAAGTGTCGACACCACCTTGGATGTGTCGACACCTACTGGTCATGTGTCGACACTAATTTTCTGAAGTGTCGACACCAACTTCCTAGATGTGTCGACACCTTTTCCCTGAAGTGTAGACACCACTTTTCTGTGTCGACACAAATATCTCTGTGTGTCGACACCTTTTTACTTAGCCATTTTTATGAACTTATTCTAAGTTTATCATTCCTAGTTCAATTTTAAATCTATTGAACTTAGTTTCTTCTAGGGGATTAGTATACATATCAGCTATTTGATTATCAGTTTTAACATATTCTAGTAAAATATCTTCTTTCTCTACATGCTCCCTAAGAAAATGATATTTTATCTCAATATGTTTAGTTCTACTATGGGAAACAGGATTATGTGCAATTAATATAGCACTTGGAGAATCACAAAAGAGTGGAGTTCTACTTACCTGAAATCCATAGTCCTCAAGCTGATGTTGTATCCACAAAAGTTGAGCACAGCAACTTCCAGCAGCCACATATTCTGATTCTGCAGTGGAGATAACCACATTTATTTGCTTTTTTTTACTCCATGAAATCAGTCTTCCACCTAGGAATTGACAGGTTCCAGTTGTGCTATTTCTGTCTTCTTTGCATCCTGCAAAGTCTACATCTGAATAAGCTGTTAGTTCAAAATCCACATTCGTAGGGTACCAGAGGCCTAGATAAGGAGTGCCCTTTAGATATCTCAAAATTCTTTTGACTGCTATCAAATGAGACTCTTTAGGGCAGGCTTGATACCTTGCACAGACACATGTAGCATACATGATATTTGGTCTACTTGCAGTCAAGTATAATAGGGAGCCAATCTCCCTCTGATACCACTTGAAAGATATTGTACATAAACACCTAGAGGGGGGGGGGGTGAATAGGTGACTTGAATCTTTCTCACTTTTTATGGCAGCAATCAGTTTCTAACACAGATTTATATCTACTTTTGCACAGCAATCACACAGCAATCACAGCAAATCACACAGCAATCACAGCAAATCACAACACACAGTAGACACACAGTTTTATAGTGGTTCCCCAAGGTTTGGGTACATCCACTTTCCCCCTTCGCTTATCTAGCAGTGTACTAGATTCGGCCCAACTTCTCCACTATCTCAGAACCCAAAGCAGGTTCCTACACCTCAGGCCCAAGGCCCTACAACTCAGCTTCTTCACAAAGCCTACACTCAGCCACAAAGGCCTACACTCAGCCACCAAGGCCTACACTCAGCCACCAAGGCCTACACTCAGAGATTTCAATCTCCTACACTCAGGCTCTCAAGCCCTACACTCAGCCTTTATAATTACAGGCCTACAAGACTCAAATCCAAAAGGATCCTACAAGATAAAATGAATACAATAATGTTAACTCAGCAACCCAGAGACAAGAGAGGGGAGTTCTGAGTTTCTTGATGAGTTCTTGGAAGAACTCAGCTGAAATCAATCTGACTTAGCTTTCTTCAAAGCTTCTTGAAAGTAGAACTCAATAAGATTGACTCCTTCTGCAGTTGATCCTTGATCTCTGCTACTTAAGATCCAGAATAAATCTGAACCCTTCTTCTCAGCCTAGTTCCAATGGCTGATTTCTTGGATGGAGCTCTCTCTCTCCAACTTCTTAGATCTTCACTTGATAGCTAGATCTTCTTTTAATCTGAACTTGGACTTGTGTTCAATCAATCACTTTCTGTAGACAGCATAAGCCTATTTATAGGCCTTCTTCATGATAACCGACTGGTCCGATCCATAACTGATTTCTGACAACTCTGACAGGTGCTGTAGACCGGCTGTAATGGCAGCTGTCAAGTCATCCAGTCAGTTCTTGAAAATTCTGTAACTGTCTTTAAGTGTCGAGACTGTCTGTCTTTAAGTGTCGACACTTATAGACCAAGTGTCGACACATGTTGTCTAAGTGTCGACACTAGCCTACAAGGTGTCGACACAACTCCTTGTGTTGTAGATACTATATCTCGACACTGCTTCTTCTTCATGTGTCGACACTGAAATTGAGTGTCGACACAAGTACTTGTACTTCAGTATTTTGCTGAATTCTTCTAAGTGTCGACACAATACCTTTGTGTCGACACATCTTCATGTGTTGAACTCGCTGAGTGTCGACACTTCTTCTTGTGTCGACACATTCTTCTTCTGTCGAGTCTCTGGCTGAGTGTCGACACATCCCCTTAGTGTCGACACTTGTACTTAGAATATTTTTGTTGAACTTTGCTGATCTTTACTAAGTGTCGACACAGCTCCTTGTGTCGACACTTTCTTCAAGTGTTGAGTATTCATCTAAGTGTCGACACATTGTTCTGGGTGTCGACACTTACTTCAAGTGTTGACTCTCCTCCTGAGTGTCGACACATTGTTCTGAGTGTCGACACTTGTACTTAGTCTCTGCTGACTTTTGCTGAGTGTCGACACAGCCTCCAAGTGTCGACACTTTCTGGTGTATACATAGTTTCACTGGGTGTCGACACAACTGCTAAGTGTCGATACAGCTTCACTGCACTCTTCTTCATTGAGTGTCGACACAGCTCCTTGTGTCGACACTTTCTGTCTGGTGTCGACTCAGCATCCCTGGTGTCGACACAATGACTCCAAGTGTCGACACTGCTTGCCTGGATGTCGACACAAGTCTTCTTAAGTGTCGACACTTTCCCTCTAGGTGTCAACACATGGACTTAGAAACTTTTTCTTCTTTCCTGCAAATACTTAGCCTGCACAAGTAAACTCAAAACACATCAAATACATTTTTATGTATATCATTGAGTTGGGTGAGGCTTCTTCAAATCAGGTACATTTGAACTAATGTACCCAACAAAACTTTTGAAGGGAGTTAATAAACCCTTTATACAAGAGGGGGAGAGAGATTGATGGTGTCTTCTCTTTCTCAAACAACTGAGAAGACTAGTAGTTGTTGTCAATACTTCTTCAGAAATCACTTGAAGCCTTGCACAGGGTATTGTAGGTCTTCAGCCTTGACTTAAGATGATCTAGGGACTTCTGACTGATTCAGAGATAGTTGTCCTTGAAAGCTCCTGTAGTTGAAATTGAAGAAGACTCTTGATAGTGATTGTTGTTGTTCTTCTTCTTCAATAAAATCAAGGTGAAAACAGGATGTTTTCTGCATAGAGAATGTCTGAGAGATTTTCTGTATGTTTTCTTGTTCTGTATCACTCTCTGTCGTATTGTCTTCTGAAAAAGAAAATCCCTTTTATTTTCTCTATCGAATTTCTCTTTTGAATTTTGAATTCTCAAGCATTAATTACAGAAGGCCTGGAGAATGAAAATCGGCTGGATAATATTTGCATTGGTGTGTTTCCCCAACTGTCCCAATTAATTAAGCAAATAATTATCCTGATGAAGACCATAATCAATGCTGTCAGTAATGACTATATTCATAGTATATTAGCATTAATTAATTCAGGAAATCACTGCTAATTAATATGGAATAAAGGACAGAAAACAAGGAAAATTCTAAATCTGGAACTGCAATAGAAATCATCGACCAAAGAACAGATTTTGTTGACCTGAGATCCAAGTTTGTCAAGCTGAGAAATCCTGTTCATCGAACTGAGAAAACTTGTTCGTCGACCTGAGATCCAAGTTCGTCGACCTGAGCTCATCACACTGCATTCTGTGAATAACTTGCCAATTCTATGGTCCAAGTTCGTCGAGCACAGATTCTGTATTCGTCGAGCTGAGTTCAGAGGAAAATATCCTGGAAGGAAATGTGTTGAAGTTAAAGTCCAGACTTCGTCGACCTGAGCTCGAATATCGTCGAGCTCAACTCAGAGAATTAACGCTGAGTTCTTCGATCAACGATCGATGATCATTGAGCTGATTTCGACAAACGTCAAACTTATTTACTGAACTTGATTTTTTCTAAGTCTTGAGTCATATGAGGTCTTCTGCTGGCTGGTCCATGTATGGTTTAATCTAAAGACTTAGACTAGACACTAGGACTCAAAACACATGACCCTGCTATACATTATGAGTCAGACATCCTAATTAGTGAACCTAGCCCAAATCTAACTAGGGATCAACAGCTTGTATATTAGGCAAATAAATCAAAAATAGCTTTAAATCAATGTCTAAAAGTGATTCACCCAGGATTTTGGATTTGCTACATATGGACCTTTTTGGACCTATTGTAGGACAAAGTTTTAGAGGAAAGTCTTATACTTTAGTTATTGTAGATGATTTCTCTAGATTCACTTTGGTATTCTTTTTGAGAAACAAGTCAGATAACTTTAAAGTTCTTACAGACTTTCTTAAGAGCATCAATATTGAGTACTCTGCTCAGATTGCATTGATCAGAGGTGATCATGGCACTAAGTTTGAATCTCTTCTGATGCAAGAATTATGTGAGAAGGAAGGTATCAGGCATTATTTTTCTGCTCCTAGAACTCCTCAACAAAATGGGGTGGATGAAAGGAAATATAAAATCCTAATTGAATCTGCTGGAATATTGCTTGCAAATGCTCTCTTTCCCCTATCCTTTTGCGCAGAGGTAGTAAGCACATCAAACTATGTTCCTAACAGAAGACTAATACATAAACTTAAGGGTAAGACTACCTATGAATTACTTAAGAATAAGAAACCTAAAGTTGATTATTTCAAAGTTTTTGGTTGCAAATGTTATATACATAACAATAATAATAAACATTTAAGGAAATTTGAAGTCAAAGCTGCAGAAGGAATTTTCCTTGAATATTCTCAAGTCAGCCAGGATTATAGAGTATTTAATAAATCAACTCTACAATGGAAGAATCTGTGCATGTTTCTTTTCATGAATCTAACATATTTTATAAGGAGGGAGACACCTCTACCATAGAAAATTTTCATATACCAAATATGTGTGAGAAATTGGATGATTTAATCCTAACACAAGAGGATACAACACATCATTCTCAACAGATTGCTGATGTCAGTGATGAAGATGATGAAGAAATACATGCTTAAAATATTGTGGCAAATGAAATTCCAACAGAGGAATTAGCACCACAAGTTGAACAACCAAATCTACCTGCTGATCTTGTCACACTAAGAGATCACATTAGATCTCAAACCGCACTGCTCCTTATGACAATGCCTACAACCCAAATATCAGAAATCATCCGAATTTATCCTAGAACCAATATGCGTCTGTTCAAAGATGGCAGGGAGGCCAGCATCAGTTTGATGCTCAGGATTCTAGTACCCAGCCACGACCGCTGCAAGCGGGTTATAATCAGAACGTGCAAGGGACACGAAAGAGTGAGTTAAAATAAATGA
The DNA here is from genome assembly GCA_039583875.1 of Platanthera guangdongensis. NCBI lineage: Eukaryota > Viridiplantae > Streptophyta > Magnoliopsida > Asparagales > Orchidaceae > Platanthera > Platanthera guangdongensis. The sequence goes on from JBBWWR010000101.1 coordinate 92,210, forward strand.
TGGAAAAGTTTGTGGAGATGGCCCAATCCAACATGGCCACTCAGACCGCCCCCATGAGAAACTTGGAGATGCAACTGGGTCAACTGGCCAATGTGTTCTCTGAGCGTACTCGCGGTGCCCTCCCGAGCGACATGGAAAAATTCTCCGTGAGCAAGGGAAGTGTGTTGGGGAGAAGGATGAGTGTACTGAAAATGAAGTGGTTGCGATATGTGAAATAAATGATATTGAGACTATGGACTTATGTGATTCCGGATCTTCTTGCAACCTTCTTGCGTTGTAAGATGTTGAGAAATTTAATTTAAATATTGAGTCGAATGTCCGGAAATCGCTCGTTCTGGTCGATGGGTCGGTAGTGAAGACCAACTATGAGATAAAGGAGGTGGAAGTGATATTGAACGGGGCTGCGGTGATCACTGAATTTTAGGTTTTGGGACTGAAAGAAATAGTGTCTAACCACCTAAAGGGGGGGTGAATAGGTGTACTCTTTCTTTTTACTATAAGGCAGACAAATTGTTTTGTACTTTAAGCAGCAAATGCAAATTCTACTGTTATCACAACACAGCAACCACAGAAACAAACATTCACAGAGTACACACAGTGTTTATAGTGGTTCCCCAAGGTGTGGATACATCCACTTTCCCCCTTCGCCTATCTAGTAGTGTACTAGATTTGGCCTAACTTCTGCACTTCTCCACAGATCCTCAGATCTTATAGCTCAGAACCCCAATCCAGGTTCCTACAACTCAGAATGTCCCCACTCCTACAACTCAGGCACAAAGCCCTACCACTCAGTCTTTAATAAGACCTACACTCAGGCTAAACAGCCCTACCTCAGCCTTCAACAAGGACTACACTCAGAGAATTGATTCTCCTACACCCAGGCTGAAAAGCCCTACCTCAGCCTTTATAAATTTAGTCTTACAACTCAGATCCCTTAGGATCCTACAAAAATATAATAAAATGTTTTTAGATCACCACTCAGATTGAGAGAATGAAGAGGGCAATCTTCTTGATCAGTTCTTGATAGCACTGATTCCTGTGATCAACTTTCTCTTTGCTTTCTTCAAGGCTTCTTGAGTCTGAACTCAGTAAAGTTGATCTTCTTGAAGTAGACCGGCTGACAACTTCCTTCTTAGGATGGAGAAATAAATCTTGATCCTACTTTGCAGTCTGTTCAGAATATGCTTCTTAAGAGATTTGATTAACAAGTCTCTTTCTTGACTTCAATTACTGGAGTTCTCTCTCGCCAAGTAAATCTGAAGTTTCTTCAAAATACTGATTTTCAGTTTTCTCTGGATCTGTATTGATCTTCTTAATCTTCTGATTAATTCTTTTTGTTGTAATCAATCCTTCTGTTGAAGGAGAAAGTCCTTTATATAGTCTTCCTCCAAGGTAACCAGCTGATCTGGTTTCTAACGAACTCCTGACAGCTCTGATAGTTGCAGTTGACCGGTTGAAATTTCAGCTGTCAAGTAATCCAGTCACTTCTTGAAAATACTGTCTCTGTCTGAAAGTGTCGAGACTTATCTTCATTATGTGTCGACACAAATAGACCAAGTGTCGACACAAGTGAACTAAATGTCGACACTAGCCTTGATGGTGTCGACACATCTCCTTGTGTTGTTGCAACAGCTTCTCGACACTGCTTATTCAGAATGTGTCGACACTGATTCTGTGTGTCGACACAAGCCTTCTGTTGAAAGTATCGACACTGATTTTGTGTGTCGACACAAGTACTTTTTCTTTAAAACTTAGTTGAATTCTGCTGTGTGTCGACACATCTCCTTTGTGTCGACACATGCCTTCTTGTGTTGAAACTTGCTGAGTGTCGACACATCTCCTTTGTGTCGACATATGCCTTCATGTGTTGAAACTTGCTGAGTGTCGACATAACTCCTTTGTGTCGACACATGCCTTTATGTGTTGAAACTTGCTAAGTGTCGACACATCTCCTTTGTGTCGACACAAGTACTTTAACTTTGTTGAAGCTTGCTGAGTGTCGACACATCCTCCTGGTGTCGAAACATTTGATGTAGACAAAGCTTCTCTGAGTGTCGACACTTCCTCTAAGTGTCGACACAGATTATGTTGATAATTCTTCACATTGTGTCGACACTGCCTGTATCTGTCGACAATTTTCTTCTGGTGCCGACTCTGCCATTCCTGGTGTCGACACAATTACTCCAAGTGTCGACACAGCTTCTCTAGGTGTCGACACATGCCTTCATAAGTGTCGACACTTCATCTCTAGGTGTCGACACATGTACTTAGAAAATTTTCTTCATTTTTCTGCAATTACTTAACCTGCACATATAAACTCAAAGCACATCAAATACAACTTGATGTATATCATTGAGTAGGGTGAGGCTTCTTCAAATCTGGTACACATTTTCCAATGTACCCAACAATCTCCCCCTATTTGGAGAAGTCATAACCCTTAGTCAACGATATACACCATTCATAACAAATACTCAATATGATGTATAACAATATTATATGACAGGGTAAATACTAAACATGTATAAACAAAACATGTATAAACAATTATCTCAGAATAACAATGTAATAGATTGAACATTAAACATTATTTTGTTACAACTTCCAATAGTTTCATTAATCAAAAGTTTACATAGATTTTAATGCAAATGATTACAAAGTTGTAAACTTAAGAAAATTCTATCCTATGGCTGCTCTGGCTCCTTGATAACAATGCCCTTTCCAGATTTAATCTTGGCTTGAACTGGAGCATCATTGTCATCAGCAGGCTTCTTTCCCTTAAGATATTTCTTTTTCTATTCTTCAGCCCTTATCTTCTGTGTCTCAAAATAATGATAAGGCTTAGGGAAATATTTGCTAGGCTCCTGTGCATTAGGAGGTAGCTTCCCTAGTTTAGCCTTTCTTTTGTATTGAACTATGGCCTCTTGCCTAGCTTCATGTTTTCTCCACTCTTGATCAGAGTACCATTTACCCCTCTATATGAAATTATCCTTTGCAGCCTTCCAAGCAGTCAGAATAATATTTCTAGAAGTTGGTCTCCGCTGCTCAAAATCAGGCCTTAACTCTACTTGTTCTCTGAACCTCTTCTTGGATAATTGAGCTTCTTGCTCTTTCAAAACTTCCTCAGTCATAGGCTGTACTACTTTCTCAATAATAATATTCTTATTACCCTCAAGAGGGCTATACATAGATTGTACCTCCGGATGTATCATCTCAAAATCAGCTGGAGGGTAGATTACTTGAGCAACTTCAGCTGGCTCACCTCCAAAATATGCAGGATTGGACCCAGATTCTGCTACATTATCATCATCACACATGGGTGGATATTCAAGGGTAGCTCTGATACTATTTGAAATCTATTTAGCATGGTCAGAGTCTGCTTTGACTAAGACCCTCTCCCCCTTTATGACTTCTCTTTCTATATGATCCCTAAGATCATCCTTCTGAAATCTGATCTGAGCATTCAAATAGTTAACACCATCTTTACAAAAAGGTTTTAACTTTTGGAGCTGTGCAGTAATAGCCATTTGAGAATCTTCAATGGTAGTTTTAACAGCATTTAGGTTTTCTTGTAATTGCTTATCAAATGCCTCTTTGGCAGTAGAACTTACTGCAGTCTGTGGAGTAGCTATATTTTTCATTTCTGTGACAATCACATTATGTGATTCAGTTAAGTTTTCATTCATTCTTATTTGATTTTCTAAGATATAGCCCTGCTTTACTGCTATGTCATCAACCTGTGTCTTTATCTGCTCTTGATGAGTGGCCAGATATACCACTGCATTACATCCTTTATGAAAACAGTCAGTCATTTCTTTCTTATTTTGATTCACTTCAAATCTTATAGATTTTATGTCTTGAGCCAGATCAAATTGAAGTGATTTATGTCCTTCATCCATATACTTTTCTAGAGCTTTCCTTTGCTCATCCATCTTAATTTGCAAAGCCACCAACAAAGAACTATAATCAGCAGTTGGAGCTTGTTGTGGAGCCACAGTTTGCAATGCATTCTTGTAACTCTGGCTTCTTCTCTTGAAGACCTGTAGCTTTCTTTTCTTGGCTCTAGCAGCCTCTTCATCTTCAGAGTTAGAAGTACTAGCAATGTCTACTCTATCCTGTGGAGTAGAGGGCAATTCCTTCTCTGCTCTTGGTAGCTCCTCAACATTCCTTTGCTCCTCAGTCTCTTTTCTAACAGTCTCCTCATGAAACTCTACATGTTCCCCCTCAAGGTTAACTGACTCCCCCTCAACAGTTGCTTTCTCTCCCTCAACATCAGTCTGTAGTAAATCAGGGAACAGCTCTTCTAGAGTAAACTCCTGTTGAGGATGGACTGGAGAATTTCTTATCTCAGGAGCATGATCTGCAACTGATGTATCTTCTATGACAACATCTTGTGGTTGACTATGTATCTGAGTTTGCTGATCAACATCAAGTAATGATTCAGTCAAAACTTCATCCTCAATATTGAAAATGGATTGATTAACTTCATTGATTACCTCAAGAATTGTTTGGGTTGCCCTTTCACTATCTAAGTGAGTTGGCTCATCCACATGTTGAGGCTCCCCCTGGAGTGGATCCAGGTGAATGGGGCTAACAGATGGTTGCTCCCCCTGCCTATGTGCATCTTCAGGTCTTACTGGTGACTGTCCAGCATTTCCAGCCTCTCCATCATCAGAACTTAAAACTACCTGCTCTTCTGAGCTACTGGAGGATTCAGGAGCCACAATGGCTTTCTTCTTCTTCTTCTGAGGTGTTTCCTTCTCTGGTGTAGGCATTTCTTTAGTTAACACTCTATCCCACCTTGAGATAATTCTAACATCCATTCTCCTCTTATGGTTTATCTTAGAACCTGCAGCTTGGTTCATCACTTCTGGAATACTTCCAGCTAAGTATAAACTCATAATCCTACCCAGATTGGGCTTCTTCAGACTTTCCTTAATCTTGTCAAACAATACTGCTGACCAATCAGTTTTAAGTTGGAAAATTATTCTTGACATCAAACTGAACATGTGAGCTGATATTCTATCATGCCCACCAGGCTTGCACAAAATCACCTTACCTACTACCTCAGATAAAAATTTTCCTTGCACGTTCATGCCTTTCCTGTTAAAGACTGATCCAATCTTCATGATTGAATCTAATCCACACCATTGCAGTGCCTCCCTGTTCTTTGATGCAGGTACATCTTCCTCTTCTTTAGTTTGAGGTAGATGTAGAACTTTTCTCAGACTTTTCTGGGTGACTTTCACCTCAACTCCATGGACTTTGGATTTAATCTTAAGACCAGTTTCATCAAGGGTAGCTGCAGTAAAGAATTCAAGGACCTCCTTCTTCCAAATCTTGATTGGTTCTAAAACAAGATACTCCAACCCAGTCTCTGCAACTAGGGTTACAACACCTTGAATTTCTGGTTCCGCGTCGTCAAAGGCATGTCGCACGAGCTCATAACCTTCATTTATGTTCTCTTCTAGCTTGGGCGCCATTAGGGTTTGGAGAAATTTTGAATTTAGAGAAGAGAGATGTCGACACACAAGTTTGGTCTCGAAACTATGGTGAGCGTGTCGATAAACAATGGTGAAGACCTATTTATACCTTTCTAAAATCGAAGGTGAAAAGGCGCGTCAAAATACTTGAAATGTGTCGACACTGTTGAAAAGTGTCGACACTTATTTCTAATGTCTCGACAACTATGTGTCTACACAAATATAGTCGACAGAATATATGTGTCGACACTTATACATCTGCGCTCGACGATTAGTCGATACTTCACTCGACGAATTCTGTGTTAATCCTAAGTGTCGACAACACCCTGGATGTGTCGACACCTACTCTGGATGTATCGACACTAATTCTCTGAAGTGTCGACACTGACTTTCTAGATGTGTCGACATCATTTCTCTGAAATGTCGACACCACTTCTATGTGTCGACACAGACAACTCTGTGTGTCGACACTATTTTACTTAGCCAAATTTTTTTTAAAACTATTCTAAGTTTAACATTCCTAATTCAATTTTAAACTTATTGAATTTGGTTTCATCTAGGAGCTTAGTAAACATATTAGCAACCTGATTATCTGTGTTATCATATTCTAGGGAAATGTCCTCTTTTTCTACATGTTCTCTAAGAAAATGATATCTAATTTCTATGTGCTTAGTCCTACTATGTGAAACAGTATTATTAGCTATAGAAATTGCATTTGTAGAATCATAAAGTAAAGGTGTTATACTTACTTGAATACCATAGTCGTCTAGCTGGTGCTGATTCCACAAAAGTTGTGCACAACAACTTCCTGCTGCCACATATTCTGACTCAGCTATTGAGATAGCCACACTGGTCTGCTTCTTACTGCTCCATGACACCAGCCTTCCACCTAGAAATTGACAGGTTCTTGTAGTACTCTTCCTATCTTCCTTGCAGCCTGCAAAATCTGATGGCTGCTCAACATAGACTTCTTCCTTCAGATTTCCATTCAGAAAAGCTGACTTTACATCCATTTGATATATCTTAAACCCTTGTTATGTTGCATAGGCAAGGAACATCCTTATTGCTTCTAGTCTTGCTACTGGAGCAAAGGTTTGATCAAAATCAATACCTTCTTCCTGCCTATATCCTTTTGCAACCAGCCTAGTTTTATTCTTTATAATGATTCCATTCTCATCCAACTTGTTCCTAAAGATCCACTTAGTTCCAATAATGTTGTGGTCCTTGGGTTTAGGAACTAGCTCCCAGACCTTGCATCTTTTAAACTGATTCAGCTCCTCTTGCATGGCATCAATCCAATGAGAGTCTAGAACTGCTTCTTCAAACTTCTTTGGTTCTACTTGGGATAGGAAGCTAGAGTAAAGAACTATACTCAGATTCCTGCTCCTTGTTTGCACTCCTTGTCTGGGATCTCCAATTATTTGATTGGCTGGATGATCCTTTAAGTGTCTATTTGCTGGAGGTAGTCTGTCTTCAGGTCTTACTCCTCCAGCCTCTTCATTTAACTGCACCTCTTGATCTTCTTCTGCATCTAGAGAATCTTGTACTCCCCCTGGACAGCAGCCACCATCTTCCACATGCTGAGTTATAGTAGAACCTTCTGTAATGGTAAGCTTGTCCAGCCTATCAGTTATACCTGTAGAGCTGCAAACACTACTTGGCAATTCATAGTTAATGAGTCTTGTTTCATCAAAAACTACATGTATAGACTCTTCTACAACTTGAGTAACCAAGTTATAGACCCTATAATCCTTACTATTATTGTTGTACCCAACAAAGATCCCCTCTTGGGATTTGGCAGCAATCTTGGTTAGATAAGACTTGCCATTGTTAAGTATATAACACTTACAACCAAAGATCCTAAAATAGGATAAATTTGGTTTTCTGCCCTTCACAATCTCATAGGGAGTCTTGTTGTGGCACTTGGTGATAGTAGCCCTATTGATCACATGACATGCAGTGTTTACTACCTCAGCTCAGAAATATTCTGTGAGAGAAGTGTCACTCGATAGAGTTCTACCAGCCTCTATCAATGTTCTATTTTTCCTTTCAGCAATACCATTTTGCTGAGGTGTTCTTGGTGAGGAAAATTCCTGAAAAATCCCAAACTCTTCAAACAGTTTTGTCATACTTTCATACTGAAATTCAGTACCATGGTCACTTCTGATTTTGACCACTGTACTGTCCAATTCATTCTGAATTTGTTTAACAAAACTATATAAGATACTTGGGGTTTCAGATTTTTGTCTTAGGAAGAACACCAAGGAATATCTAGAATAGTCATCAACTACCACAAATGTGTAGACCTTCCTACCTAGGCTGTGAACTGACATAGGACCAAAAAGATCCATATGCAAGAGGTATAGACACCTCACAGAATCCTTATTCTCAAGGCTATGAAAGGTGGATTTGGTCTGCTTGCCTTTTTGACAAGCTGAGCATATCCCATCCTTTATAAACTTAACTTGAGGACCATTCCTCACTAACTCTTTGTTAAAGAGTTGGCCAATTGTCTTATAGTTAAGATGAGCCAGCCTCTTGTGCCATTTAACACAATGTGAGACTGTCTCATCAGCTACAAGATAAATAGGAGAAACATTGTTCTCACACACAAAGTCAAGACAATAGACATTTTTCTTCCTATATCCTGTCAGAATGATCTTTTGATCACTTGATCTTTTGATATGACAACCATTCTTGACAAATGAGATGTCATATCCTAAATCAATCAGCTGACTTATGCTAATGAGGTTGTGTTTCAAACCCTTCACATAGGCCACTTGAGTGATAGTAATTTGGTTACTAGAAATGTTACCAAAGCCTTTGATGATTCCTTTTTCTGAACGACCAAAGGTAACTTTAGGGCCATCCTTGATAGATGTATAGTCCTTCAGCAACCCCCTTGTTTCAGTCATGTGCCTGGAACATCCACTGTCCAAGTATCATATAGGGGCATGGCCACTTGGACTCACCTGCAAAACATATTACTTAACCTTAGAACCCAAATAACTCTTGGGTCATTGGTGCAAGTTAGTCTGACTTTTAACAAAACTACTTGTAGCTCTTCTAGTAGGTAGTTTGTTACTCTCCTTGACACTTGAATTGTGCCAACAATCTATGGCAAATTGGCTTATCTTGCCACAACACCAGCACTCAAACCTGCTGTACCTTTGTTTAGGTACAACCCTGGCTGAATTATCTACTGCAGGCTTCTTGTTTAGTGCTGGGGCTTTGCCCTTAGATTTGGACCTAGCAGTCCAGGCAGGTTTTTTAAACCCTAATCCAGCCTTACCCTTTTGAGGTACAAACTCATCTATCAAGGGTAAAATAGATTTAGGTTTAGAAAAACTTGCTACTATCTCTTTCTCCTTCTGAAGTCTAACCTCCAGACTTCTAATCTGATCATTTTTGAAATTGATTATGCCCATTTGAATAACAGTTTTGTTCTTCAATCTGGCAATCTCATTCAGTTCCTGATCTAACAAATTGTCTGAATCAGCAGCAGCCAATTTAAGACTAGCAATCTCCTTTGCCTGAGTTTTGGCCAAGGTTTTGCTTTTCTTCAAGGCCTGCAACAAGTCCCTATATTCATCAATTAACTGACGAATATCTCCTTCAGCTTCAGACCCACCCACATCACTTGATGCAGATGTATCTGATTCTGACTCAGTACTATAAATTGAACTAGAAGAACAACTTTGTACCTTACTTGATTCAGGCTGATCCTGGTTCTTGTCTCCTTCAGATAAAGCCATCAGTCCCTTACACTGATTGTCCTTATGCTCATAAATTGAGTTCATTAGCTGTATGAACTCATCGTCTTCCTCTTCAGCAAATAATCCAATGTAGGCTTCAGCTTCTGATTCTGTTTCTGAAGATGACTGATCTGTCAGACTCTTGTCTTTCTTAGCAACAAAGGACTTTTCCTTTTTTTCCCTTAAACTGAGTCTTCTTTTTGTCAGCTGACACCTTCCTCTTTTCAAGACATCAACCACTACACGTCCATATCTATTGCAGCAATAGCTCACAATTTTTGAAGATGTAGCTTTGCTTGGCTTGGACCTTCTTCTATCATTCCTTGATGACTTTCTTTTCTGATAGTAGTCATCTTTTGGCTGAGAAGTGGAAGGCTTAGACCTCCACTGCTTCTTTTTCAGAAAATTTTGAAAATTCCTAGTAAAAGCAGCAAAGTCTTCATCACTTTCACTGCTATTTGAATTCTTGCTATATGAATTATCTGTCACAGCTTCAGCAAATATTTGAGTTGGAGATGGAGACTTGCTTCTATACTTCTTAGTGGCTTCAGTCTTGAAGGCCACAGATCTTTCCTTGTGCTCCACTCTAGTAGTCTTCTCTTACTCCTTTCTAGCCATTAACTACATCTCATAAGATAACAGTTTTCCAAACAAAGTTGGAGGAGGTATATCAGCTAGTTTGGCCACTTCCCTAATGGCACAAATCTTAGTGTCCCAGTCCTCTGTCAGGGATCTTAAAAACTTGTCATTCAGCTCATAGTTGCTGAATTCTCTTCCATAGGACATCAACTCATTAACAATCCTTTAGAACTTCTTGTAACATTATGTAATGCTATCAGACTTTTCTTGTCTGAAGCTTTCATATTCCTGATTTAACAAGGACTTCCTATCTTGTCTTACTTCTTCTGATCCCTCCATATAAACTATTAATGTGTCCCACATTTCTTTAGAGGTTTTACAATGAATTAAGTTCTGAAATGTTGCATCTTCAATGGCACTAACAATTATATTCTGGGCTCTCTTGTCCATAGTGTCCAGAATGATTTCATCTTTAGTCATTTCAGAAAAGTCCTTGGAGTTTTCTGATTTGCATCCAGAATGGATACCTTCATTGGCACATATGACTCTTCTTTAACTGTAATATATATCCTTGGATCAGAAGCTTCCATAAAGAGTCCAACCCTCTCTTTCCAAATGCCAAATTTCTCTTTTCTACATATTGTCAATTTCATGGACCCCAGCTCTTTGTGATTCTCACTAGTACCCATTTTCTTGATTCTTATTTGTTCTGAATCTGCCTACAGGATGTTACTCAGAGTGTTAAGTCCCTTTTGGGGTAACCTCCCTCTGATACCACTTGAAAGAAATAGTGTCTAACCACCTAGAGGGGTGGTGAATAGTTGTAGTTTTTCTTTTTACTATAAGGAAGACAAACTGTTTTGTACTTTAAGCAGCAAATGCAAATTCTACTGTTATCACAACACAGCAACCACAGAAACAAACATTCACAGAGTGCACACAGTGTTTATAGTGATTCCCCAAGGTCTGGGTACATCCACTTTCCCCCTTCGCCTATTTAGTAGTGTACTAGATTTGGCCTAACTTTTGCACTTCTCCACAGATCCTCAGATCTTATAGCTCAGAACCCCAATCCAGGTTCCTACAACTCAGAGTGTCCCCACTCCTACAACTCAGGCACAAAGCCCTACCACTCAGTCTTCAACAAGACCTACACTCAGGCTAAACAGCCCTACCTCAGCCTTCAACAAGGACTACACTCAGAGAATTGATTCTCCTACACCCAGGCTCAAAAGCCCTACCTCAGCCTTTATAAATTTAGGCTTACAAGTCAGATCCCTTAGGATCCTACAAAAAGATAATAAAATGTTTTTAGATCACCACTCAGATTGAGAGAATGAAGAGGGCAATCTTCTTGATCAGTTCTTGATAGCACTGATTCCTGTGATCAACTTTCTCTTTGCTTTCTTCAAGGCTTCTTGAGTCTGAACTCAGTAAAGTTGATCTTCTTGAAGTAGACCGACTGACAACTTCCTTCTTAGGATGGAGAAATAAATCTTGATCCTACTTTGCAGTCTGTTCAGAATATGCTTCTTAAGAGATTTGATTAACAAGTCTCTTTCTTGACTTCAATTACTGGAGTTCTCTCTCGCCAAGTAAATCTGAAGTTTCTTCAAAATACTGATTTTCAGTTTTCTCTGGATCTGTATTGATCTTCTTAATCTTCTGATTAATTCTTTTTGTTGTAATCAATCCTTCTGTTGAAGGAGAAAGGCCTTTATATAGTCTTCCTCCAAGGTAACCGGCTGATCCGGTTTCTAACGAACTCTTGACAGCTCTGACAGTTGCAGTTGACCGGTTGAAATTTCAGCTGTCAAGTCATCCAATCACTTCTTGAAAATACTGTCTCTATCTGAAAGTGTCGAGACTGATCTTCATTATGTGTCGACACAAATAGACCAAGTGTCGACACAAGTGAACTAAGTGTCGACACTAGCCTTGATGGTGTCGACACATCTCCTTGTGTTGTTGCAACAGCTTCTCGACACTTCTTATTCAGAATGTGTCGACACAAGCCTTCTGTTGAAAGTGTCGACACTGATTCTGTGTGTCGACACAAGTACTTCTTCTTTAAAACTTAGTTGAATTCTGCTGTGTGTCGACACATCTCCTTTGTGTCGACACATGCCTTCTTGTGTTGAAACTTGCTGAGTGTCGACACATCTCCTTTGTGTCGACACATGCCTTCATGTGTTGAAACTTGCTGAGTGTCGACTTATCTCCTTTGTGTCGACATATGCCTTCATGTGTTGAAACTTGCTAAGTGTCGACACATCTCCTTTGTGTCGACACAAGTACTTTATCTTTGTTGAAGCTTGCTGAGTGTCCACACAGCCTCCTGGTGTCGAAACATTTGATGTCGACAAAGCTTCTCTGAGTGTCGACACTGCCTCTAAGTGTCGACACAGATTATGTTGACAATTCTTCACAGTGTGTCGACACTGTCTGTATGTGTCGACACTTTTATTCTGGTGTCGACTCTACCTTTCCTGGTATCGACACAATTACTCCAAGTGTCGACACAGCTTCTCTAGGTGTCGACACAAGCCTTCATAAGTGTCGACTCTGCATCTCTAGGTGTCGACACATGGACTTAGAAACTTTTCTGCATTTTTCTGCAATTACTTAACCTGCACATATAAACTCAAAGCACATCAAATACAACTTGATGTATATCATTGAGTAGGGTGAGGCTTCTTCAAATTTGGTACACATTTTCCAATGTACCCAACAGGGACCAATGGGAAATGCTTCAAAACCTTTCTTAGGGGTCCAATTCCTGAAAGCTAGTGGTGCGATGTTGCAATTTAATGCGAGTGGCATCACCTTGTCATCTAAGGTTGATTCGCCTTTACCGTGATCCCTTCACTCTATGATTTTGAATGAATCCGGAAAACCGTCGGACTTAAATGTTGTGTTATCTGACGGTTTGCCAAGTATTGTTGAGACATGTATGCTGAAGAAAGCTAAAGGAGAAACAAAATCGGAGTTGCTTAGAGTGTAACTAGTTGTTGATGAAAAAGGTTGAGAGCATAGTGAAAGTCAAGTTACTGAGGTAAAGGAGCAGAGCATGACTGAAGAAAGCATGCTTAATTTGGAACCCAAGACTTATATTTATTCGAATAAATTGTGTAAAACTATGAAACAGGTTACTTGGGTTGATTTATCACCCGTCGCGTGTGAGGAAAGTACGCCTCCATACGGAAAAGATGGGAATTCCTATGGATTGGATGGAGTAGTTGCACCACCATGGCGATCTCCATCCGTATAATTGTGAAGGAATGAACAACAAAAGCACAAGGCACTTGATTTTGCCCGCCGGCGCGAGAAGGAAGAGGCTAGGGGTAGGGGAGATTCGTCTTCCCTGGGCCCTAAAGCTTTCACTTCTTCCTCATCTCGCGTGACTGGGTGGATATATCACATGTCAGCATTTAACAGAGAAGTGAAGGATCTCTGGGGACCTCCCCCTTTCTTTTAGTTTAATCTTTTGCTTTAAGTTGTGTGCGCATTTAGACTTTATCGTTGCGTAATGAACTTATACTCTGAAGATTATACAAGACTGCTAATACAGGTATTTGATCCATCTTAAGGACGGTAAAGAAAAGTGCTTATAGGAGACAAGCCAGTTTCACTGCTTTTAATTTGTTCAATTATGCTGCTGTGATTATATGTTTATATTATTCGTGTTTGGAGGTATTCTCTTTTGCAGGTGGAGTTCATTTGGGCTGTGGACGTTCTACTGAAAATAACGCCGATCTTCTGGTATGCTCATTTGCTGAGCATGGGGTAACCTCACCCCCAACTTGTATTTTGTTAATTTTTTTGCAAATCTTGTGTTCGGTTGTTTAGATTAAGTCTGGTGGCGGAGAGTTATGCGTGTTACTTGTGCACATGCACCACCTTCACTTTCATACCAAAAACACCTTATTATTTTTTATTTTTTGTATTCATGAAATCACGTCTGCATTGTGCACCTACACCCACTTGAGCGCGATATTAACCATGCGCGCGGCTCAAGTCAAATGTATTTCTTCTGTGTAAACTTTAAAATAGCGGTGCTGGCTTAGGATTTTAGGATAGAGTAGTGTGAAACTCATGCAGTGCTCCTAATCGAATACTCATGATCTGTGTAAAATAGTATATATTTAATTTTTCTTTATGCGCGTAGATTTATACTTTTTCTGCAGATATAAATATTGTTTGTACTACACAAAAATGTTGAATATGATGTAATCGAACGGTAGTCTAGGGATGTGTAGCGTCACAAAACTCATTTTGCTCGAGTTGGGAGGAAGGATTATCTTTCTCGGTGGCTAAGAACTTGCCCCAAGCTACTCTCGAAACATAGGTGCATGGTTAGTCAAGCGTGAGCGTGATGTAGGCCATCATTTTGGACCGGTTGAGTCATGTACCCCGTCCTAACGTTAATATTTGTTTGACTATATTGTGCCTATCCCACCTATTGATTTAGCGCTACTCCGTGATCACCAAACCCTAAAAGCCTATCCCAGTAGCATGCCCATATCTCGAGCTATTACTATGTTACTTCTTGCATTTGGGATGTTGCTGTGGTGCTGTTATGTGGTTGTGTGGTGGAGTTTCCTTGATAATTTGTGCTCAATGTGTTGCTTTATAAAAATTTAAAAAAAGGGAGAAAAGAAAAGAGTTTAAAAAAGGAGAGTTGTTGTTTGTTGTGAAATAAGAAAGGTAATTGGAAATTCCATTTGTGATTTTATTTCTGGGGCTGTTGGCGGTGCACACACCCATGTTGTCAAGTTCAAGTCTGATGGTGGGGTGCACGTGCAATTTGTTTTGGTTCGAGGATAATCTTTTGTATGAGCTCATTTGGGGTTGTACGTAGCCATCATTTTTATCCCTGTGCATCCTTACATACGTGTACACCACAACCCCATTTTTATCCTAAAGCCCTACGGATTCACGCTTGAGTGAAGTTAGAGCTGTGGAGAGAGTGTGAACAGGCAAGCATATGGTCCCCGACATTAATGGATTTCTTTGAAGGTGATCACGAGCCTCGGTCTTTGGCAATACTCATCTGAGTGGCCTGACTACTTTCTTCCTATGTATGACTATACAATTCGCCAGAATTCCAATTTTGAGTAGATACAATATTTATTTACGCCTGTCGATAAGTATAAACTCCATAGTATAATTAAAAAGTTTATCTATTATATTTTCTATGCACATGATGTATTTGATTTCTCGGAATACTTTATTTGGAAATTACTAAGTGACCTAACTATTTTCTAGTCTACGGGGTGATGATTTGCTCGGGACGAGCAAACGTTTAAGTCTTGTGGTGTCAAGAGTGTGATTTATATAGGGTTTTTCATGTAACACCTCCCCTGTAATGACCATATAATATGGGTCTGGCCGGGGCCCCACAACATACGGACACCACAGCTTTAACATTAAAAGATGATATTAACTACCCAACTCAAAACTCAGAATAAAGCAACAGCGGAAACATACCAACAAAATAAGAAGTTATCCACTATCAAATGGGAGGATCAAAAATGGCCTTAAGGCTTTACACAAAATAAGTCCATGACCACAAGGTTAATCATCAACGTGCAAAAGCACTCCTAGGCTACCTCGGCGTGCAAGCCGGAAATATCAAAGCATGGAGCATCACAGTGAAGAAGAAAATAGCTAGTAAGCATGGAAAACACTTCATGAGGCTTAGGCCTTGTCGGCCGGCGCACTTGCCCCGCTCATGATCCTTGCCCTGTAAAAATTTGTGGTAATGTGGGTCAGCAAATGCTGACCTCTACTGTGTAACCAACATATCTTCTACCGACCGCCCCTAACGGACCCCGGGGTACACCTCCCACCTACAAGTCAGCACTTCGTATGCCATATACATAAACATGTAAAGCTTTGAAAGCATGTTTGGATGTCTCAAACAATAAACATGTTTTCTATGTTGATCATATGATTAAATGGGGCATACTATGCAGCATGTATGCAAACTCGGGCTTCACCCAAGGCACTTATCGCGTATGCATCTAGCACATCATCATAACATATCAGCTGGGTACTTCCAATTTCCCCATCGGCGTCAAGCCGCAAACAAATGTGGTACTGCAATTCCCCTGACGGCATACAAGCCGCCATACTGAAATCTTGTTATGGCCCCACCAACTCGTGGGTCTTAGACCCGGGCTTGCCTGCAAACCCTGACTTCTCCCGTCAGGTTTTCGTCTACAACACAGACCTATCCTAAGAACCCATGCTGGACCCCACCCGCTAGTGGGCTTCATTGCTCGGGGTTGTCCTATGCATGGCGTTCTCGTCAATCTCATAGAAGGGTACTAGTCTCGCCGGTACACTCTCCCCACATGACTTGCTGGTGACGGGATATCTAGCCGACCACGGAGACAAAGCTGAACCTTACCACATCACAATCTAGCCTTTCCCGCCCTAATCTCTCATTCGTACTACAATGTTCCCGCGCACCAAGGAAACCATATACCACCAAAGTAGAGCTAACCTTGTATGGTTCCGGCTACGAGTACTCACACGAAAAAGGGGGAAAACACATACATCATAAATAGTATCTTGCCGCAATGGATTTCTACAAAATCCTTAAGGCTCGCTATGCAACATCACCGAGTCGGACTAACGGTCGCGACTACAGCTTCACCCACAATGCCTAATCCACTAACGGAGCGGATCTCTAATGGAAATCATGTCGGGGACGGACACAATCGACCTGGTGGTTCCTCTTGAACAATGGCGACCCAAGCCCCTCTCATTTGAGAGATTTGGTGCCCAAAATCTTGAAAAACAAGGGAGAAAGAAGATGTTATGCACGCATCCTAGAAACCGAGAGGAGAAAATGTTGTTACCTTACGACCTCTCTTCCTAGCCATGAAATCTTTGCTTTGAATGGATTGATACGAGCTCCTCCACATGCTCTCCACAAATCCGGTCTCGGAATGATGATCGGATCTCCGTAGCTTCGTCAATGGCGGTGGAAGATATTCTCCTTCCTCCTCCTCACTCTCCCCCAAATCCTTGGTCAACCCTACAAGTGATAAAGAATGAAGGAAAAGGGCTCTCAGTCCTAATAGGATCGTTTGGGCGGAAGATCCTGCGACCTTAGATCGGATTTAAGGAAAAGTCAGACGGCCACTAATTGAAATTGACGGAGCAGACCCGTCCGCACGATCAGTGGCACACGACCAGTGGTCGTGCGCAATTGATCACATGATCATGTGTTTAACAATGGCATAACTCCAGAAAAATGGGATCAACGTGCACGAGTAGTGGCGCTCGACCAGTGGTCGTGCGCACTAAGTCCAATGGTCATCAGTTTTCCCTAGACAGAACTCGGGAAAAAGGGATATAGAGCGCACGATCAGAAGCACACGACTAGTGGTCGTGCGCACTGGATCCCATGATCGGACGCACTAGATCCTGTGACGAGCTCATCGACCTACCGCCAGCGGTCTCTCTTCCCCTAACGTTAGCTTCCAGCGACTCCAGGCCTGAAAACTGGGGTGTTACTACTCCTCCGCCCTTACAAGAATTTCGTCCCCGAAATTAATCCTCAAATAAGAAGATATCAAGAAAGTGATTGCATCAAATAAAACAACCATTTCTAATCAGGCAAAGAGCTGTAACATTATTACAACGTCTCAAAACACCGTTGCGACATACCGGTTACTATTTCAAATCAGCATTACACAAATAAATCGGGACAGTCCTCGCGCATTTCTTGATCACGCTCCCAAGAGAACTCATCGCGCCCCCAGTTATTCCAACATACATTCATGAGCTTAACTTCTTTGTTCCGCAACTGCCGAACTTCTGCATCCTCTATACTAACTGGACGAACTTGCGTCCTCAAGTCCTCTTCTATCAGCACCGATGCCGATTCGATCACCATACTAGCCTCCGCTAAGGCTTTCCTCAAGACGGAGACATGGAAAACATCGTGTAATCTACTCAGCTCTGAGGACAACGCCAACCGGTACGCTGCTTCTCCCACCCATTCTATAACCTCGAAAGGTCCCAAAAACCTTTGACTCAACTTCTTGAGTCGGCGTATCCGCAAAATGCCTTTGAACGACTTGATATTTAGATAGACTCAGTCGCCTACCGTAAACTCCACATTCCTGTGGCGAGCATTAAAATATTTTGCTAGCCGATCTTGAGCAACTTCATGCGCTCTTGAATGTTTCGCACCAACTCGCATGTATCAGCTACCACTTCTTTTCCCAATAGTTTGGTGTCCTCCGCCTTTGTCAAAGACATCGATGTTCGACACCGCCTCCAATACAAAGCTTCGTACGGCTCCATCTTTATACTTGCTTGCTGACTGTTGTTATAAGCGAACTCTACCATGATGAGGTGATCTTCCCACTTCTTAATGAAGTCGAGAGTACACATCCTCATCATAACCTCCATAGTACGGTTCGTTCTTTCGGGTTGCCCGTCAGTTTGAGGATGGAAAGTCGTACTGAGCTTGAGCTTCATTCCCTGACCCTTCTGAACCAACCTCCAGTCCTTGGATGTGAAACGTTAATCGCGATGACTAACTATACTCTTAGGAAATTCATGTAGTCGCCCAATGTTGCGAACATACAACTTTACTAGCTTATTTATGCTGCACTATTTCCGATTTGGGATGAAGTCAAGCGATCCACGATCACACAAATCGCGTCGTTACCCTGCTGCGACCTAGGTAACCCATGTACAAAGTCCATGGAGATGTCATCAAATTTCCACTCGGGAATAGGAAGAGGCTTCAGGAACCCGCCCTACTTCTGACACTCGGCATTCACTAAGGCACAAGTTTGGCACGGACTCACGTACAAATATACATCCCGCTTAAAACAAGGCCACCAAAAGGATTTCTTCATATCCATGTACATCTTTGTACTGCCCGGGTGAATGGAGTATTTTGTGAAGTGAGTCTCAAAAATCAACTCCTCAGGAGTTTGCCAAACTGCGGTACACAAATCCTTCCGTCCTTCCTCAGAATCCCATCTATCAACTCCCAGGTTCTACTCTCGCCCTTTTGAGATTCCACCATGTATGGCTGGAACACCACTTCCAAACTGGTCGCTTCCCGAATACGATCGGACAAGTCGTTCTGCATCTCAATCCAGTTCAACCGAGCCATGTTAGACTCGCCTCTTTCTACACACTCCATGCCAAGGGACTTCCAATCCCCCATCAACCGCTCATCTTGAGCTTCGATCTAACTCCCTTGACCAGAATATTTCCGACTCAAGGCATCCGCCACCACGTTGGCTTTTCCTGGCATATACTGAATCGCCACTTCATAGTCTCCAAGGAACTTGACCCATCTGCGCTGCCGCATATTCAAGTCCTTCTGATCTAGAAGATACTTCAGGCTCTTATGATCCATGAATATCTCCACTCTCCCATGATACACATAGTGTCGTCATCACTTCAACGCAAAAATTACTGCCGCCAACTGCAAATCATGGACGGGGTTATTCCTCTCGTGAGGCTTTATCTGCCTAGACCCAAAAGCTATCACGCTGCCATGTTGCCCCAACACGCAACCCAAACCGCATCCAAATGCGTCACTAAAAATCTGAAATCTTTCAGTCCCTTTAGAAAGGCTTAGGATTGGAGCTGCCATTAGCCTCCCCTTTAGAGTACCAAACACCTGACTACACTCTAGAGTCCAAATGAACTTTTCTTCTTTATGAGTTAGAGAGGTGAGGGGTAGGGCTATCCGCGAAAAGTTTTCCACAAACCTTATATAGTACCCGGCTAGTCCAAGAAAACTTTGGACTTCCGCCATGGTTCTCAAAATTGGCCAATCTCTGATGGCTTCAACTTTCGCCGGATCCACCGCCACCGCATCACCACTAATCACATGGCCCAGAAAAGCCACCTTCTCCAACCAGAACTCGCACTTAGAGAACTTTACATAAAGCTGGTTCTCTCTCAACACTTGTAAGACCACTATCAAGTGAGTCTCATGCTCGGCCTCCAATTTGGAGTGCACCAAGATATTGTCAATGAAGACAACTACAAAAGGGTCCAAGTACTACTGAAATACTCGATTCATCAAGTCCATGAATACGGATGGCGCATTCGTCAAACCGAACGACATCACCGAGAACTCGAAGTGACCATACCTAGTACTAAAACCTGTCTTGGGTATGTCCTTGTCTCGAATTAGAAACTGATAATACCCTGATTTCAGATCCAACTTGAAATACACCACCGACCCCACCAACTGGTCGAACAGGTCGTCTATCCGAGGAATCAAATACTTATTCTTGATAGTTAATTTATTCAACTCTCGGTAGTCTATGCACAACCGCATACTACCATACTTTTTCTTAACGAATAACACTGTTGTGCTCCATGGTGAGGAACTGGGTCTAATATACCCTTGCTCCAACAGTTCCTGCAACTGTATTCTGAGTTCGGCTAACTCTTTTGGTCCCATCCTAAAAGGAGGACGTGGCACCGGCATAGCCTCCGGCACTAACTCGATCGAGAAATCAATCTGCCATCGAGGAGGTGCTCCAAGAAGCTCCTCAGGGAACACATCCACGTACTCTGCCACTTCTGGCACTTCGCCAAGTGATAACTTGGAAAGGCAAACCCCCAATAATGCTACAAGAGCTACTCCCCCTGGTTAACTGCCCGCACCAACTATATGGCCGAAATCAGGTAAAAGGCCGCTCCACTGAGGACCTCAAACTTAACTTCTGACCGCCCTTCACCCCTCAGGGTCACAACCTTAGACAGGCAGTCAATTCTGGCACATTGCTCCGCAAGCCAGTCCATTCCCAAGATGACATCGAACTCCACCAATGGTAAAACCGCTGCTATCACCGTGAAGTCAACTCCACATAGATTCTAACAAATGCGTCCTTTTGCCCCGGTGGTCATGGATGACCCATTGGGCATGCGCACCTTCAGCTCTGCGTCCGCCGATAAAGATTCAACTCCAATTCTACGGATAAGGATTTCCACAAGAAAAGAGTGTGACGCTCCCGTATCAAATAATACCCTAGGGGGGTATCCAGAAACTAACACAAATCCTAAACACATGCAACAAACATAAATGGTCTTGAAAGTATGAAGTACAAGGTTAAATTTAAACTCTCATACATGTCACCACATCGGGTTGGCGGATCGCTTCCTGCTGCCCAATGTTATAAGCCCTTGGCTGCACCAGTTGGAACCGAGAAGCGCTAGACTCCTCCATCTTTCCTTTCTCTGTGGCATTGGGGCCGGAGCCCACAGACTGCTCTTGTCTTGGCTCCTGCTCAGCTCCTCCTTGAGTACAAAAAATGAGCTATGTGTCCCACCTTTCCACAATTGAAGCATGTCGGTGGTCCCTTAAAGCGGCCTCCGGACGTCAAGTTGCTTTTCTCACCGGACTTGAAAGGATGAGGCTTTTTCTTCCATCTATTGCCTTCAGACTTCCCTTGGGATTGAGAAGGATTCCCTTCCCCTTGCTTGGCCGCAAAAACCTTATGATGTTGGGTTCGCCCCAAATCACTCTCTAGTATTCTGGCCGCCTCAACTAGCTCGTTGAAACTAGCATTCTTCATGGCGATGTGGGGTTGTCTCATATTCTCCCTTAGCTCATTGTAGAAGAGGTTATCCCTCTCCTCATCATCTGCCATTGTCGTTCTCGCATAACGACCCAGCGGAGTAAACTCCTCAACGTACTTGTCCATCGTCTTATCCCGCTGCACCAAGTGCAGAAATTGCTTTTGAAGGGCCAACCTCATCGAAGCAGGAATGTACTTCTTAAGGAAAGCATTCCAAAACTCTTCCATGGACGGGGTGCGTCCAGGAAATTGGCGGCCGCTGTGGCTCGCCCAACACAACTTCCCGTCTCCTTCCAACATAAAGCTCGCAAAATCAAATTTCTTTTCCTCTGGCATCTCTGCCGCCCTCAACAGTTCTTGCATCCGTGCCCACCAATCCTCTGCATCAGTCTGCGTGCCGACTCCTTTAAACGTTGGAGGATGGAAGCTCAGAAAATATTTCATCTGGCGATCCCCATGCTTGACAACCACCATTTTAGCAAATGGTTCTGCTTTCCTAGTTTCTATTCCCGACACGGCCGTTGCCTTATCCGGGGTTGCAGGAGTCGCTACCTGAGCAATAGGGTTTGCCACCTGTTCTACCGTTGTAGCTCGGGCTGCCAACATCGCTTCTACAAGCATGCTACAAAAATCGGCCGGGTTTACACCCATGCCCAAAGGACCCTGGGCAGTAGCGCTGCTCGCCGAAAGCTCTTCCCTTGGCCTCAATGTCCCTGCCTCGTTGACTGCACTCTTAATAAAAGCAAGGTAACAAGAAATCAGTCTCTAATCACAAGACTCAAACATAAGTACACTCACGGTCCCGCGATACTCCTATGTGGATAACTTCTATATACAATTCATTATAGGACATTCGTCCAAGAAGACATACCTTGGACACTAACCTGGCACTGATACAAAATTGTAACACCTCTCATATAATGACCATATAATATGGGTCCGGCTTGGGCCCCACAACATACAGACAGCACAACTTTCGCATTAAAAGATGATATTAACTACCCAACTCAAAACTCAGAATAAAGTAACAGCGAAAACATACCAACAAAACACGAAGTTATCCACTACCAAACAGGAGTATCAAAAATGGCCTTAAGGCCTTACACAAAATAAGTCAATGACCACAAAGTCAAACATCAACGTGCAAAAGCACTCCTAGTCTACCTCGGCATGCAAGCCGGAAATACCAAAGCATGGAGCATCACAGTCAAGAAGAAAACAACTAATAAGCATGGTAAACACTTCATGAGGCTTAGGCCTTGTCGGCCGGTTGAATTGCTCCCGCTCGTGAACCTTGCTCTGTAAAAATTTGTGGTAACGTGGATCAGCAAAGGCTGTCCTCTACTGTGTAACCAACACATCTCCTCCCGGCCGCCCCTAACGGAACTCGGTGTACACCTCCCACCTGCAAGTCAGCACTTCGTATGCCATATACATAAACATGTAATGATTTTAAAGCAGGTTTGGATGTCTCGAACAACAAACAGGTTTTCTATGTTGATCATATGATTAAATGGGGCCTACTATGCAACATGTATGCAAACCCGGGCTTCACCCAAGGCACTCTTTCGCGTATGAATCTAGCACATCATCATAACATATTCGCTGGGTACTTCCAATTTCCTCATCGGCGTCAAGCCGCAAAAAAAGGGTACTGCAATTCCCCTAATGGCATACAAGCCGCCACACGAAAATCATGTCATGGCCCCACCCGCTCGTGGGTCTTAGACCCGGGCTTGCCTACAAATCATTACTTCTCACGTCAGGTTTCTGTCTCGCACAGATTGATTCTAAGAACCCTTGCTGGACCCCACCCGCTCGTGGACTTCATTGCCTGGGCTTGTCCTATGTGTGGCATTCTCGTCAGTCTCACAGAAGGGGACTAGTCTCGCCGGGACACTCTCCCCACATGACTTGCAGGTCACGGGATAGCCAGCCGACCACGGAGACAAAGCCGCACCTTAGCACATCACAATCTAGCCTTTCCCACCCTAATCTCTCACTCGTACTGCAACGTTCCCGCGCACCAAGAAAACCATCTACCGCCACTGCGGAGCTAACCTTGTCCGGTTCGGGCTACGAGTACTCACTCGAGAAAGGGGGAAAACACATACATCACAAACGACATCTTGCCGCAACGGATTTCTACAAAATCCATGAGGCTCCCTATACAACATCATCGAGTCGGACAAACGGTCGTGACTACGACTTCTCCCACAATTTCTAATCCAATAACAGAGCGGATCTCTAATAAAAATCATGTCAGTGACGGACACAATCGACCCGGTGGTTCCTTTTGAACCATGGCGACCTAAGCCCCTCTCATTTGAGAGATTTGGTGCCCAAAAGCTTGAAAAACAAGGGAGAAAGAAGATATTATGCACGCATCCTAGAAACTGAGAGGAGAAAATGTCGTTACCTTACAACCTCACTTCCTATCCATGGAATCCTTGCTTTTAACGGATTGACACGAGCACCTCCACGCCCTCTGCACGGATCTGATCTCGGAATGAAGATCGGAGCTCCGAAGCTTCATCAATGGCAGTGGAAGAGCTTCTCCTTCCTCCTCCTCACTCTCCCCCAAATCCTTGGTCAACCCCCCAAGTGATAAAGAATGAAGGAAAGGGGCTCTCAGCCCTAATAAGATCGTTTGGGCGGAAGATCCTGGGCCCTTGGATCGAATTTAAGGAAAAATTGGACGGACACGAATTTAAAATGATGGACCAGACCTGTCTGCATGATTAGTGGCGCACGAATAGTGGTCGTGCGCACTTGATCCCATGATCGTGCATTTAACAACGACAGAACTCCATAAAAACGGGATCAATGCGCACGAGCAGTGGCGCACGACCAGTGGTCGTGTGCACTAAGTCCAATGGTCGTGCGTTTGCCCTAGATAGAACTAGGGGAAAAGGGCTATAGAGCGCACGATCCGTAGCGCACGACTAGTGGTTGTGCGCACTGGATCCTATGATCGTGCGCACTGGATCATGTGCCGAGCTCATCGACCTACCCCCAGCAGTCACTCTTCCCCTAACGTTAGCTTCCAGCAACTCTAAGCCTAAAAACTGGGGTGTTACATTTCAGACTCATTTGGGCATGTTTTGTCACTCGTGCACTACATTTCAACCAATAATTATTTATATTGCTTTGATCAGTCAATGACCACACTATGCACCGCTTTGACCTCAGGGTGTGCAATTGCGCATTCTATTATCGGGGGTAAGCACATGGTGCTCCCCATGTCTCTTTTCTGCTGTTTTTTGGTTGTGTATTGGTGCTGGGAGCTTTTTCTCCAGCTTTGGTTTTGCTATGCAGGTGGTCAGTTTTCGCCCCAATTCTGGAATTCTGACTTATTGAAAACGCACGATCATGCGATTCCTTATCGCATAATTTCCACCAAATCATACGATTTCTATAGGTTTTCTCTGGATGGACTGACCAACTCGTGTGATTTATTCACACACGGTTTTTTGGAACTGTGCGTGAAGGAAATGCATGGTTTTCCTATTGCATTCTGGTTTTATAGCGCTCTGTGGTTAATCGTGCGATTTGTTCACGCATGGGCAAAAGTGCCCCAGCGTGAGTAAAATGCACGGTTCCACCTTCTTGCCGGAAATTTCTGCTTTCTATTGTTACCCGTGTGTTTTCCTTCATGCACGGGCGGAAGCTCCCGTGCGGTAGTAAAACGCACGGGTCAACGCTTCTTCTTCAGCAAGCTTGTTATGGAATTTAATATCGCACGTTTAACGCACGGGCGTGTGCCAAACTGTGCGTGACCATTATTTCTTACTTCTCTATTTAAGCCGCATGTCTCATTCTCCCAAGGGATCCAGTATGCCATTTCCAATCCTTTGAGCGGGAAAACATTCCTCCTGTCATTTTCTTCTCTCTCCTCCTTGGGGAGCTCATTCCGCCACTATTCTCCCTCCAAAAGCTCTCAATAGCTTCATCTTCGGCCGCCATCGTCTTCTCTAACATCAAAGCCCCGTTTCATGCTCTTAGGTGCTGCATACGTGGAGTTCTCCGGTCAGGTTTAACCTGATGGCTATTCACGAAGAAGACGGGCTATTAGAAGGAAGTGACAGCCCTTCTCAACCTCGGACGTCATCTGTAGACCGAGCACGGACATGGCCGGACAACCCCTGACTCTGGACGCGAATCTCGGAAAGTCTTCATGTGTTTGGTTGTATCTCTCCCCCTTCTCTTGTAGTAACTTTGCTCTTGATTGATTTGTTGTTGGATTGATGAGAAAGAACTTGAATTACTTAATGATTTCATCATGTCTATGTGTTGACATACTTTAGTTCTTGATTATGTTTGACGCAGTCTTACACGTTGACACTAAATAAATCTACGGACGAACACGTTTGCCTCTCCTTGATCCAATCTTATACTCGCACAATCGTTCTACGCAGCACCACGTTAATAAATTTTATCAATTATATGATAACTTATGGGTTTCCAAACCACTTAGGATCGAACAAAGGCTAAAAGGACCCACCCGGTCCGAACGACCGGTGTTGTACCAAAAGAGATCTACAAAATAAATACGATTTGAAAAAGTAGATCTCTCCTAACAAAAGAAAACGAAGGTTCGCCAAACCTTTTCGAAAAAATAATTCAATCAAGAAAAATACAAAACCAATCGAAGAAACCACGATTAATTAATGATTCAAAATTCAACTCCAAGAATCTACCACCAGAGGAATTAATCTAGGAAGAGAAACACACAATAGGTAGAAAGGATTCGTTACCCTATTGGAATGGATGATTCCGATTTCTATACTTGGATCGTTCTTCAACGGCTCCGCCGCAGTCACGCCGGTAGGAGAGAAACTGGTCTGCCTTCGTCGCTTCATGTCGGAGTTGTTCCTCAAGGGGAGATCTTCTTGCCTTGGTCGAATTTCTTCTGTGGGAGGACTTCTTTGATTTGTTGCTCGTAGTGGAGATGAGAAAAGATTAGGGTAGAGAAAGGAGGAAGGAGGATAAGGGGAGGAGTTGTGGCCGAAATCCACAAAGAGGGGGGGAGAGGGGAAGTTGGCGGCGAAGGAGGAGAGGCGGAGGAGAATTCTCAATTTAGAATTAGGTTTCTTTTCATTCATTCACTAATTCAATATGACAAATATCATGGCCTATATATAGGCTTACACCACTCTATCTCCCTTCATTCAAAATTCATAATTAAAAATTCAAAATTCAAAATTCAAAATATGATGGTTATATGCACCCATCATATCACATGAAATGAAATAATTAAAACAACACATGATGGTTATAAGCACCCATCATTACACAAGAAATGAAAATTAAAACGTGAAATAAATACTTAAAATAAAATTGCAAAAATAATAAAATTATTAAAAATATATAATTATAATTATTTAATTTATAATTATATATTTTTATATAATGGCGGCGGACGTCGATCCCATCCTCGAGCTTGCGGCAGCGATCGTCCCAATCGACGAACTCTCTCAGACGGGGATCAATGGCGGTCGTGTCAGCAACGTCTCCATCAATCCTCCCCCGCTCAAAACAATTCATCACCGATGAGTTGGTCTGAATGCACTAGCGCGGGAGAGAAACATCCAAACGAGCCACCTCCGATCCAAGAATTCAATTGTCATCGGAGGCCGGTCGATCAGGCCATCAAATCAAGTAGTGGCAAACATCCCCACATGTAAAGGAGAGCACTACAACCTGGAGTATCCTGTCATGCAAAGAGATGGTCCTGGGGAACCTTAGAAAAGCTTTACGCAATAAAGGAAAACAAGTTTCTACATCAACAACCAACATACCTCCAGTGAAGACCGATGAAGATATCGATCTAGGCACAGTTTTGACACGGGCGTGTTCATACCCTTGTCCCCACCCGTGTTCAACAGGGACGTGACGGTTGGCGGGACGGTTATATATGACACGCCCCTGGTCACGGGCGTGTCGAGGACCCAACACGGGCGTGTCAGGTTTAGACACAGGAGTATCTTAGCCCATGTGGTTTTTCTACGTTCGACGATCGTGACTGGATCGAGGCACACAGCCTGGGACACGGCCGTGTGCAAGGCCGTGTTCGGCCCAGGTTTGAGGAATTTTTTACAGATCTGAGCCGTTCGTTTTCTTTAAGTAAGATCTGACAGCCCCGATGTGTTCCTGCTCTGTTAAGGCTGGTAATGGTGGTTTAACTCCTCATTTCTCCCTTAAGCTTTCTCTTTCCAAGGAGTTAGAGCAAGTAGGAAGAAGGAAGAGGATTCCGGCCGCCGACGGAGCATCGGAGCACCGTTTAGAGAACCGAGAGCGGATCCGTGGAGGAAATTCTGTTGCAAAGACTTCTATCCGGATAGTTTTCCATGGCGCAAAAGTGTACTACAAGGGTAATGATTCTCTACTTGAGTATGTGAAACTCTCTTCCTTTTTGCATAGGGAAACCCGCTCCCGCGAGTGTGCGGCGAGTGTGCGGTGTTCCCTGGGGTTGACGTGAATAGTCCCCCTTATGTTGCATATAGACTCCGGAATCGAAGTACGGGCATAGGCATTGTATGTGAAGCCTACCCGGACATGTTGGTATGGATCGGTGATGTTGCATTTATTATGGTTTGCTAGAGAAGACTTCGTGCTTTGGTCTTTCGGGTTTCTACGCGGTAGATTGCAGCAGGCACCCTTGGGGATTAACTCCAAGGCGCACCCAGAAAACTGAGCGGAATCGTTGTTCTGCTAACTTGGTGGTCAGGGAACCAGCCTTGAACATAACTGGGTTATGTGATTGTTTGGAATAGGATGATCCGAGAGAATCTTGGCTCGTGCGTACATCTTAATGTGAACTACACGGTGTGAACAACATGCAAGTGGAATCAGACCTAGGCTATGTGGTTCGTTGCGAGAGAAGAAGGACCCAGGGGAAAAGGAGGCAGATTTCAAAGTGTCAAATGCAAAGTCAGGATTCCGCAGATGGAACAAAAAGCAGAGGACTTCGAACTCAGTCCCTTCGCCTGGTACATCGGGGGAAACCACAAGTCGAGTCCCAGGAGCTTGCTACAACTGTAGGAAAACATGGCACTTTGCTCGTGAGTGTTGGAGCGGACGTGCAAAGTCTGATAGGAAGCCTGGAGCGACCTATGAAGAGAAAGGGAAGGCGGTGCAGTCAACCGCGTCCCATCATGCTCCAGCCCAGCCTAGAGTTTATAATCTTGGCCTGCAAGAGGCCATAAAGCAAGATGACTTGGTGACATGTATGAGTTAAATTTTAGCTGTTTAACTTTATGTAGTTGCTACCTCTTTTTATATGTTAGCTTGTTATTCTTAGGGCTAGGCTTCGTGTTGATTTTCGATTGTCCGGCGAGAGCCCTGTTTGATACGGGGGCTTCACATTCCTTCTTTTCCGAAAGATTCGTGTCGCGTATCGGGGTCCCTTCCTTGATCGCAAAAGACAAGTTGGATGTGTTATTTCCCAATGGGTGCTCAATGCGCGCGGATAAGTTCTGTGTGGTAAAGATACGGATTGGGGACTAGGAGTTTGATTTGCGAGAGTTGGTACTTGTGTTAGTGGAGTTTTACGTAATCTTTGGTATGGACTACCTCTTGGAGCAGTAAGCTTACATCGATTGCAACCAAAAGGAGGTTAAGTTGGGGATGCATACTGAACGGGAGACTACGTTTGCGGGCATAAAGTGGTCGGGTAAAGTTTTGATGTCGGACCTTCAAGTGATCAAGGAAGTTCGGTCTGGTGCAGAGCTGTTTGCCACCTTAGTGCAGGCTTCAATGTCGAGGCCAAGTCTGGACAGTATCCCAGTTGTGTCCGAGTATCCTGATGTGTTCCTAGATGATCTCCCAGGAGCCCCTCCTCAGCGGAGATTGATTTTACTGTTGAGCTGGAACTGGGTACCAAACCGGTGTCACGCTCTCTGTATCGGATAGCGCCGCGAGAGATGGCGGAGTTGAAGGTGCAACTGTAGGAGTTGTTGGATCAAGAGTATGTGCGTCCAAGTTCGTCGCCTTGGAGCACATCGGTTCTTTTCGTTAAGAAGAAGGATGGGAGCTTGAGACTCTGTATTGACTATCGGGAGTTGAACAAGCTTTCAGAGAAGAATAAGTATCCGATCCCCAGGATTGACGACCTATTTGATCAGTTGGTTGGTTCGACAGTATATTCGAAGTTAGATCTGAAGTCCTGCTACTACCAATTGAGGATAAGGGAAAACGACATCCCAAAGATAGCGTTCAGCACACGGTTTGGGCATTACGAGTTCACGGTCATGCCGTTTGGGCTGACCAATGCGCCATCCGTATTTATGGATCTGATGAACAGGACGTTCATAGAATACTTGGATTGTTTCGTGATAGTATTATCGATGATATCTTGGTATACTCGCAGTGTGAGAAGGACCATTATAAGCATCTACACATGGTGTTGTAGACGTTGAGGAGGAATTAGTTGTATGCTACTTTCTCCAAGTGTGAGTTCTGGTTATCCTCAGTAGCATTCCTTGGTCATGTTGTTAGTGGAGAAGGGATAGCGGTGGATCCGGCGAAGATAGTGGCGATACGGGAGTGACCTATTTTGAGTACAGTGGCAGACGTCCGGAGCTTTCTGGGGCTGGCCGGCTACTACAGGCGCTTCGTAGAGAACTTCTCGCGGATAGCGTTACCACTCACGATGTTGATAAGGAAAGACCAGAAGTTTGTGTGGTCGTTGGAGTGTGAGCAGGCTTTTGAAGAGTTGAAGAGGCGGTTAACCACGATGCCTATTTTATGTTCGCCGAGTGGAACCGAAGGATTTGAATTTTATAGTGATGCTTCGGGCAGTGGATTGGGTTGTGTTCTGCTATAGCATGGGAGCGTGATAGCCTATGGTTCACGACAATTGAAGGTTCATGAGAGGAATTATCTGGTTCACGACTTAGAGTTAGGGGCCGTGATATTCGCTCTGAAGCTATGGAGGCACTAACTGTACGGTGTGAAAGTTGATATCTACACCGATCATAAGAGCCTGAAGTACTTGTTAGATCAGAAGGATCTGAACATGATGCAGCGGAGGTGGATGTAGTTCTTGTAGGACTACACCTTTGAGATACATTATGTACCAGGGAAAGGAAATGCAGTGGCGGATGCATTGAGCCGCAGGGCTCCTGAGCAGGCCAGTTGGCTGTCGGTACATGATGAGAGCTTGGTCCGTGATTTGGGGTATTAGAGATCCTCTGCATTGATAAACGGTCTAGTGCCGAGGCGATATTGTGTTGGACAGAGGTGCGGTTTGATCTGGCTGATAGAGTTCGACGAGCTTTGGTTCAGGATAACATCATGAAGCGGATATTAGATGAATCTTTGGATGGGTAAAATTCCCAGTTTGCTGTTGAGGATGGACTGCCAAGGAAGGACAGTCGTCTATGCATCCCTAGTGCGGATAATCTTCGGGAGGAGTTGATGTATGAGGCTCATCTTACCAAGTACTCAATCCACCCGGGAAGAACGAAGTTGTATAGAGACATGAAGAAGTTATTCTGGTGGCTAGGATTAAAGAAGGATGTAGCACTTTATGTGACCAAGTGCCAAACTTGTGCCTTGGTGAAGGCAGAGTGCCAGAAGCCCGGAGGTTTCCTAAAGTCCTTGCCTATCCCGGAGTGGAAATTTGACGACATTTTTATGGATTTTGTGCATGGTTTGCCAAAGTCGCAGAGGGGAAACGACGCCATCTGGGTGGTCGTAGATAGGTTGACAAAAGTGTCGCACTTCATCCCGAATAGGAAGGAAGATCCGGTGGAAAAGTTAGCCAAACTCTTTGTGGATGATATGGTGCCATTACATGGTGTGCCCCGCAGTATTTTTACTGACCGAGAAGGATGCTTCCCGTCGAAGGACTGAAGGCTGGTTCATAGTTTGTTGGGAACTAAGCTGAGTTTCAGCACAGCCTTCCATCCACAGAAGGATGGTCAGACCGAGAGGTTCAACAGGAAGATGGAGGACATGCTTCTCATGTGCGTCCTAGATTTCGGAAAGCATTGGGAGGATCACTTGTACATGGTGGAGTTTGCATATAACAACAACTTTCAAGCGAGTATTGGAATGACACCTTTCGAGGCCTTGTATGGGAGGAACTGTCGTACGCCGTTGTCTTGGTTGGAGACAGGCGAGTCGAAGTTGTATAAATGACAAGTGGTGGAAGACGCCACTTCAATGGAACGTACAATTCAGGAAAGGTTGAAGATCGCTCAGGACAGGCAAGCAAAGTACTATAACGCCAAGCATAGGAACGTGGAGTTCGGTGTTGGCGACTGGGTATATTTAAAAATCAAGCCGTTCAAGGGTGTTACGCCAGTTCGATTCTTGAAGAAGCTGAGACCGAGATACCTTGGACCATTTGAAATACTAAGCGTGTTGGCGAAGCAACGTATAGATTGAAGCTGTCGGTGGAGTTGAGTGGGCTACACGATGTGTTCCACGTATCGATGTTGCGTAAGGCGGTGCAAGAGCCTTCGCAAATAGTTGCAGTCGATCAAGTGCCGGTTGATTATAAGTTGACGACAAAGGTCAAGCCTATACGTATAGAAGACGTTGAAGTCAAGTGACTCCGCAACAAGGAAATCAGAATGGTTAAGGTCCGTTGGGATAACTGCGGACGTGAGGAGCTTTCATGGGAGCGAGAGCAAACTATGTTGGAGGAATACCCCGAGTTATTCCACTCAAGTAACATTTAATTTTGCGTACCTTTACTTAATTTCGAGATGAAATTCCTTAAGGGGAGAGATTTGTAACGCCCCGGAAATAGTTTTTGAGCTGATCATGTCCAAAAGAAAGTTTGGTGTCTGTATAGGGGTACACAGCCAAGGACACGGGTGTGTCCAAGGCCGTGTCTTTCTTTGTGTTTGGTCGGCGGTGTCCAGAGAAGGACACGGCAGGAAACACGGGTTATGCACAGTTTTGACACGGGCGTGTCAGGGGTGAAACGGGCGTGTTCATACTCATATCCCCACCCGTGTTCAACAGCGACGTGACGGTTTACGGGACGGTTATATGTGACACGCCCCTGGTCACGGGCATGTCGAGGACCCGACACGGGCGTGTCAGGTTTTGACACGGGCGTGTCTTAGCCCGTGTGGTTTTTCTGCGTTCGACGATCGTGCCTGGATCGAGGCACACGGCCTAGGACACGGTCGTGTGCAAGGCCGTGTTTGGTCCAGGTTTGAGGAATTTTGTACAGATCTGAGCCGTTCGTTTTCTTTAAGTAAGATCTGACGACCCCGATGTGTTCCTGCTCTGTTAAAGCCGGGAATGGTGGTTTAACTCCTCATTTCTCCCTTAAGCTTTCTCTTTCCAAGGAGTTAGAGCAAGGAGGAAGAAGGAGGAGGATTCCGGCCGCCGGCGGAGCATCAGAGCACCATTTAGAGAACTGAGAGAGGATCCGTGGAG
Organism: Platanthera guangdongensis; assembly: GCA_039583875.1. NCBI lineage: Eukaryota > Viridiplantae > Streptophyta > Magnoliopsida > Asparagales > Orchidaceae > Platanthera > Platanthera guangdongensis. The sequence continues at coordinate 125,009 of JBBWWR010000101.1, forward strand.
GAAATTCCGTTGCGAAGACTTCTATCTAGATAATTTTCCATGGCGTAAAAGTGTACTATAAGGGTAACGATTCTCTACTTGAGCATGTGAAACTCTCTTCTTTTTTGCATAGGGAAACCCGCTCCTGCGATTGTGCGGCGAGTGTGCGGTGTTCCCTGGGGTTGACGTGAATAGTCCCCCTTGTGTTGCATATAGAGTCCGGAATCGACGTACGGGCATAGGCATTGTGTGTTAAGCCTACCCGGACATGTTGGTCTGGATCGGTGATGTTCCATTTTTTATGGTTTGCCGGAGAAGACACCATGCTTTGGGTTTTGTGGTTTCTACGCGGTATATTGCATCAGGGATCCTTGGGGATTAACTCCAAGGCACATTCGAAAAACTGAGCGGAATCGTTGTTCTGCTAACTTGGCATTCAAGGAACCGGCCTTGAACATAACTGGGTTATGTGATTGTTTGGAATAGCAGGATCCAAGAGAAGCTTGGCTTGTGCGTACGTCTTAATGTGAACTACATGGTGTGAGCAACGGGCAAGTGGATTCAGACATGGGTTATGTGGTTCGGTGTGAGAGACCCGAAAAGGGGACTGGTCGTTTGCATAGTCGGGAGCCTTACACGGTGGCCAGAAAGGATAGAATGCTCACAAGGTTGCCATCCTAGGGTTGGTGGTGAAGATGCTGAAGTGTCAGGGTTCACCGATAATGTGCCCTGAGTGCACGGGTGTTTGGCAGTGCGAGCCTACACCTATGGCGTAGTATGTTTGTTCTATATTGTTTAGCTGGGCTAATGAATTGCAGGGAAGGAGCACCGCCGTCCCGAGTTTGGGGGGGTCGTTATAATTTGGTCGGCTTTGGCTGACCATTGCTTTGTTTGCCACCGTGCGGTGGAATGTTGCTTGCAGGTGTTGTGGAGCTGAGTACCTAATAGCGTGCTGGAGACAATGTTGTTGTGCTGGCCTTTGAAGGCCAAAGCGAATAGTTGTTCTTTATTTTGTCATGTGTGGCCGGCCTGCGAGCCGATGTATGGAAAACATAATATTGCTAAGTGAACTCTTGTAAGGCCATAAGGCCAAGTATCTTTTAGTGTATTTGTATTTCATTCCAGTTGTAGTGGTTGTGGACATTCATGATTACTGGATTACTTTTATGGGTTCTTTCAACCATTTAAAAGCTTCCGCTAGAATGCTCTCTGTTAGGACGAGTAGTCTTAATTTGATAGTTTGGTTATTCAAACGTAACCCTTCCGACTGTCCACGGTATATGGCGTCGGGTTCCAGCTGGAGCTTCTACTATTTGCCATACGATGGATGGGGGTGTTACACAACGTACTAATATCTAAGTGCTGAGACAATGTCAATATAGGAACTAAAAGAGTGGGCATGTCACAAGAACTCGGTCTAGGACTACCGATGCCACGTCCTAAATCGTCAACTAATATGGGCTCATTAATAGAAGGAAGGGCCGGTAAAATCAAAACCGGGATAAAATCCAAATCAGAATAACTTTCACCGATCGGTGATAACCTCAATGAACTCTCATCCGGGGGTAAAACCAAAGAATCATTCAAAAATACCACTTCCTCGCTTGTAATTGCTTCAAACACACTAGACAAGTCATTTAATTCAAAACCAGTAAAGGTCTCAGAAATTGGCAAAATCGAAGCCGATGGAAAATTTAATTCTGATGGAATTTTGGACAATGGTGATATCATCAAATAACGATCGTTCGGGTTCGCAGCTCTAAAATCATCCAAACATAACCATCTAACATAAGGTGAGTTTTCCCAATCGGTTAGAACATCCACTAAGTCAGGGTCATCAATGACAATGGAAAAATCCTCACTCACAGTCTCCTCAGGAAGATCAGATAAACTCTCAGTGGGAATAATCGTAGATTCTAATATGATGGGGATCGTATCTGGGAGAGGGCACTCAATACTAGGGTGCACAGACACAACGCTAGTAGGGCTCGTAATAGGCAAAGAGATTCTCTCACAGCTTGGACTATCATCATCATCCCAAACATCGTCTTCTAGATCTCTAGGGATTCCCTCACTTTCAGAATCATCAGACGCGTCGGGCACTATCGTACATGAAGGGATACTCTCAACTAGCTGGTCAACTTCATCATCCAAAGATTCTATATCCATACCGGAATCCTCAGAGGTACTAGTCACTATCTCTAGGGGCTTAGATGTCGAGGCTAACAGAGGCATAACCCTAGTGGTAACATCCATCGAGTCCCCATTAAATGACCTATTGGGAGAGGTTTCCCTAATGGGGGTGGTGGTCCTATATGGCCTTTCGGTCTGACACGAGGGAGCTTTATTCCTAGGAAGGTGGTGCTTGTCAATTTCTAATGCTTTGGTAAAAGTGGAGTCTAGATCGGTGTGCCAATAGCGTAGTAATTTACCATAGATGTAAGGGTTTAACCCCTTACGAAACCTAGAGAGGGTGGTCTCTAGCAACTCCTTCACACCACTTCTAACCATCTTATCCTTAAAAAGACGCATATAATCCGAGACCGACTTGTTCCCTTGTCTAAGGTTAGTCAAATCTTCAGTTATCTGTCGCTTGGTCTGGATGTTTGGTTTATAGTCATTCTTAAAGGCAGGTATAGATCTAGTGTCATAACTATACTCATTCATAGGCTTAGTATTAGCAGGGCGAAGGTAGGCGGGATCAAATTGATCCGAGAGTAGGCTAAGTATGTGCGGTCAAGCGTAACGATAAATACCAACATGACGCTGTTCGTTTAACCAAAATAACTCGGCTTGGCCTACTAGACGCTCTCGGACAAAGTTAACCTTTTTGTTTTCATCCCATAAGTGGCCATGAAAATAATGCTCTAATCCCTTAAGCCAATCTCTAAAAATTTTGGGACATCCTAAACCGTCATAAGTAGGATAAATGTGTTGTGCCCTAGGGGTGTGTTTAGCCATATCCTTAGCATATGAATAGTCTAGCCGGGCAGCATATACGTCATATGCCATTTTAGTGAGAACCAGAGTGAAAACTCAACTGAAAGGGGTGCACATGCAATGAGAAATTAACTTGGCCCTATTTAGGTGGCATTTGGTTGGGCTGATGGCCTGTGGTGCGGTGGAAACACACCGATATTTTGGGAATAAACAGCGTTTGGTTGGAATTTTCTCAAAACCACCGTTTATTTAGGTCAGCTGTTTTCGTAATGCTGGAGGACGCAACATTTTTCTGCGGTCAACCGCAAAAGCCGCTGCTCCCATCCGTCTTCAAGCCCCGATCGCTGCACTCGTCCGCCTCTTCAAGCCTCGCTGCTTCTCCCGTCCGCCTCTTCTTCTTCCTCTTCTTCTTCTTCTTCTTCTTCTACTTCTATCTTTTCACCGATTGCTGCTCTCGTCCGCCTCTTCAAGCCTCGCTGCTGCTCCCGTCCGCCTCTTCTTCTTCCTCCTCCGCTTCTTCTTCTTCTACTTCTAGCTTTTCCCCTCTTCTTCTTCTTCTTCTTCTTCTACTTCTAGCTTTTCCCTTCTTCTTCTTCTTCTTCTTCTTTAAACCCACTGCTGCTTCCTGCGTTTGATACAGATTTGCTTTCTGTTTTGATTTGATTTGGTATTTCTCTCATCCTTGATCGAATACTAGTTTAGCTACAACAGATTTGGAACGAATTTTAAATCATGAAGCACTTCAAATTACTACTTCCTATATCACGGATTACAGTTTGTTTCAGATCTGAAAATTACAGGAAAATTCAGGATGAACGAAATTGCTTAACATTTGCATTAGAAAACATTTTGCATTCAGGAAATTGCATAACATTTCCAAATTTGACCCAAACAGTTTTTTTTATTAGGAAAAAAATTTCACTCAACACTCCGTTTTGTATCCAAACAACTTTTTAACAAAACTCAGTTTTCCAGAATCAGTACTTTTTCTATCAGCAACAATTCATCGGCAGCTTTCCATCAGCAACAGCCCAACCAAACAGAGCCTTAATTTTCAAAGATTGAATTGTTCCCACTTAATAACTATGGCGATAAAAGAATTTTTTTTGATTTGCTTGCAGGAAATAATAAAAAAATTATTAAATAAATTTTTTATTTTGAATTTGTTTTGCAGAAAAATAAAAATATAGGCCACTATTGGCAGACCAAAATTAAAATTTTGTATTGATTTAATAAAAATAATGGCTTAATAAAAATAAAATATTTTTTGATTTCATACTAATAAAATGATGCGGAAATTCCAGAATTTTTATTTTTTGAATTTTGGGAAAAAACTGAAAATATTTGGACGCTAATTGCAGACCAAAATTTTAAAAATTGATTTTTATGTTGTGCAATGAAACATGCAAGTGTGTGTCGAAGCTCTAAGTAATTTTTTTTATTTCTAGGATGGTACTAATTAAGAGATTAGCACAACCTTGCTCTGATACCAGATTGATGCAGGCTTGCACGTTGACACCAAATAAATCTACGAACGAACACCTTTGCCTCTCCTTGATCCAATCATATACTCGCACAATCATTCTACGCAACATCACATAAATTAATTTTATCAATTATATGCTAACATACGGCTAGCCAAACCGCTTAGGATTGAACAAAACCTATATGCCAATATTCTTTCCGGCTAAAAGGATCCACCCGGCCCAAACGAGCGGTGTTGTACCAAAAGAGATCTACCAAATAAATACGATTTGGAAAAGGTAGATCTCTCCAAACAAAAGAAAATGAAGGTTAGCCAAGCCTTTTCAAAAAAATAATTTAATCAAGAAAAACACAAAATCAATCAAAGAAACAACGATTAATTAACGATTCAAAATTCAACGCCAAGAATCTACCACCACGGGAATTAATCTAGGAAGAGAAACACACAATAGGTAGAAAAGATTCGTTACCCTATCAAAATGGATGATTTCGATTTCTCTACTTGGATCGATCTTCAACGGCTCCGCCGGAGTCACGCCGGTAGGAGAGAAACTCGTCCGCCTTCGTCGCTTCACGCCAGAGTTGATCCACAAGGGGAGATCTTCTTGCCTTGGTCGAATTTCTTCTAGGGGATGAGTTTTTTGATTTGTTGCTCTTAGTGGAGAGGAGAAAGGATTAGGGTAGAGAAAGGAGGAAGGAGGATAAGGGGAGGAGTTGTGGCCAAAATCCACAAAGTGGGGGAGAGGGGAAGTTGGCGGCCAAGGAGGAGAGGAGGAGTAGAATTCTCAATTTAGAATTAGGTTTCTTTTCATTCATTCACTAATTCAATATGACAAATATCATGGCCTATATATAGGCTTACACCACTCCATCTCCCTTCATTCAAAATTCAAAATTAAAATTCAAAATTCAAAATTGAAAATATGATGGTTATATGCACCCATCATAGCACATGAAATGAAATAATTAAAATAACACATGATGGTTATAAGCACCCATCATTACACATGAAATTAAAATTAAAACATGAAATAAATACTTAAAATAAAATTGCAAAAATAATAAAATTATTAAAAATATATAATTATAATTATTTAATTTATAATTATATATTTTTATATAATGGCTGAGGACGTCGATCCCATCCTCGAGCTTGCGACAGCGATCGTCCTAATCGACGAACTCTCTCAGACGGGGATCAATGGCGGTCGTGTCAGCAACGTCTCCATCAGTGTTGGTGCGCTTTCATCCTTTGTGTTCTTGACGTGATAACACTGTCCTAACAATTGTTAGGAGCGTGCGTGGCGAAGAGGAGACTACAACCCTCAATGGTTTGTCCATCCTCCTTATTACTCACTTGAGTAATCTACCCAAGCGATGCTGCGAAGGCGACCCACAAAAGTTTTATTGGTGTTAAAAATAGGAAACCAAAAATCAAAATCCCTTGTTACGTTGGCCCTTGCAATTGCTCTTCCAATAGCGAAGTCACACTCCCAACCTGCACTCCTCGAGAGATCGATTTCTGGGGATTCAACTCCTCAAATTTATTACTTGACTACGACCTATACACTTGTCAAAAGTGTGATCACTTCACTCAATGCTTTTATACTTAGCCAAATCTCCTTCTGTGTGATGCCGTTGAGTGAGCTGGCCTCAGTCAACGCATTCTGCATTTGCTTCTGAAGTATGGCGTTGAGTTCTTTGAGTGAACTGGCTTCACTCAACGCTTTTGGACTTAGCCGATTTTTCGGTTTCCTATTAGGCTGACTGCATTAGCTTAACTCAAAGCCTTTTGATCTTAGCATTGAGTGAACTGACTTCACTCAATGCTTCTGGGATTAGTCAATTCTCTGACAACTTTTTCCTTGCCTTTAACATAAACTGCATGGCGTTGAGTGAACAAGATTCACTCAACGCTTCGGCACTTAATAAAATATATGTTTCTTTCTTCTATGGTTTTGACAAACACAATATGACTCAATGCTTCTGGCTATATGACATCGAGTGACTTGAGTTCACTCCATGCCTATGGACATAGCAACTTTTCTACCTTTCCAACATTTAAAGCTTTGACTACCTGCTCTCTCTCAGCGCTGTTAGCAATATGGCGTTGAGTGAACCGGCTTCACTCAATGCCTGTGGACTTAGTTATTTTTTTGCGCTACAACTTGATGGGCTTTGACTGTCCTGACTTCACGCAGCGTTATTAGTTATATACGTTGAGTGAACTGGTTTCACACAATGCCTGTGGACCTAGTCATTTTTCTTCACTGTCATTGGCTTCTAGTTCATCTGTCATTGAGTGAGATTGCTTCACTCAAAGCCCATGGACTTATGAAATTTCCTTTCTTTCCAGTCAGCTTCTTTGAGTCCACCTGTCAATGTCACTTGGACCACCTGTTCGATCAATATGACATAGACTAACCTGCATGCATGAACTTAAACATACATCAAATACAACTGTGTGTATACCAATGACTTGTTTGACTTCTTACAAATTTGGGACATTGGGCTCAATGGACCCAACAATCTCCCCCTATTTGAAGAAGTCAAAATACGACTTGACCTTTATCAATGATATACACTAACATATGCAGCAACAATATACACCAAATTATAACACAAGATAGTTAAGAGTTACCACACTCCCATTTTTCTACTAGTGTAGTGATAATCACCTACTCCCCCTGTGTTGCTGTAAGGTTCACCTTTTCCCTTGTATGATAACACCACACCTTCTCCCCCTGTTTTGCTGCATTGACACCTAGTAACCTTTGACACCTTCTCCCCCGTTTTGAATTCTTCAGATAGAGGGAGAAGCTGGCCATCTGTGATAATCTTCTCTTTTTTCTGATTACAGAAAATCAACCGGTGCTGAACTTGCTCCCACTCAACAAGAGCAACTTATACGAAAACTTTGGACATTCCAGCCTTGATACCATTTTCTGACCTTCACAACCTACAAGATGATGTAGTACCTGCAACAGCACAACATGAAGAGAAACAAAAGCTACACCAAGTTCAACATACTTAACTCAAACTTGAAGGTGTTGAACTTTGCTTCCTCTAGTGGCTTGGTGAAGATATCACCACTTGCTTGTCTGTTGGGACAAACTCAAGACTAATATCCTCACATTCCACATGCTCTCTTATAAATTGATATCTAATCTCTATGTGCTTAGTCCTGCTGTGCGAGATAGGATTCCTAGCTATAGAGATTACACTAATAGAGTCATAGAATAAAGAACTTCTACTTAACTGAATATCATAATCCTGAAGTTGATGTTGTATCCAAAGCAACTGTACACATCAGCTCCCTGTAACTATATATTTTGATTCTATAGTAGAAATAAAAACACTTTTTGCTTCTTGCTGCTCTATAACACTAGTCTTTTTCCCAGAAACTGACAGGATCCTGATGTGATTTTCCTATCTTCTCTACAACCTGCAAAGTCTGCATCTGAAAAGTCTATTAGTTAAAAATCCCTATTCTTAGGATACAAAAGGCCAAGATCTGGTTTGCCCATTAGATATCTCAAAATCCTCTTAGTGGCAGAGTAATGAGATTCTTTAGGGCATGCCTGTTATCTAGCACAGACACATGTAGCACACATAATGTCTGGCCTACTAGCAGTTAGATATAGAAGGGAGCTAATTATACCTTTATACAAAGTTTGATCAACAGGTTTCCCTATCTCATCTTTTTCTAATGACATAGTTGACCACATGAGAGTTTTCATGGTGGTGGCATTCTCCATCCTAAATTTCTTAATCAATTCCCTGGTAAACTTAGACTGACACATGGATAATCCATTATCAATTTATCTTACTTGTAGACCCAGAAAGAACTTTAGTTCACCCTTACTGCTCTTTTAAAACTTCTCTTGCATAAGTTTGGCAAATTTTCTACAAAGGTTGTCATCAGTATATCCAAAGATAATGTTATCAACATATATCTATACTAGGATGATCTTGCCCTTGGATTCCCGTAGAAATAGGGTCTTGTCTATCTTCTCCCTTGAGAAATTGTTCTCAATGATGAAGCTATATAGGGTCGCATACAATGCTCTAGGAGCTTGTTTCAACCCATATAAAGCTTTTCTAAGTCCATAAAAAAATCAGAATGGTTAGGAACAACAAAACCTGGAGTTTGTTCAACATAGACTTCTTCCTAGAAGTCTCCATTCAGAAAGGTTGATTTCACATCCATCTGGTAGACTCTACAGCCTTGGTATGCAGCATATGCAAGGAATTGTTTGATGGCTTCTAATCTTGATATAGGTGCAAAGGTTTGATCAAAGTAAACACCTTATTCCTGTCTGTACCCCTGAGCTACCAGCCTAGATTTGCTCTTGGTTATAATGCCATTTTCATCAAGTTTGATCCTGTAGATCCACTTGGTTAAAATGAAATTATGTCCTTCTGGTCTGGGAACCAACTTCCAGACCATACATCTTCTTAAAATGGTTTAGTTCCTCTTGCATAGCTACAATCTAAAACTGATCCATATTTGCCTCTTCAAACATTTTGGGCTGTACTTGTGATAAGAAACTGGATTACATTGCTATGTTGAGACATCTTCTCCTTGTCACTACACCTTGACTTGCATCACCAATAATTTGGTGGCCGGGATGATCCTTCAAATGTCTGACTGTTGGAGGCAGTCTTCCTTCAGCATTTTGTGCTTTAAAGTCTCCATCTAGTTGAACATCATCCACTTCCTGTGTGGCTTGTGCTACCTCTAGAATCCACACACTTTCATATTTGTCTTGGACTATATGTTCAACTTCCTTAACAGTCAGTTTGTCCATGATCACTTTTGTTCCTGCAGGACTTGAAATGGAGCTTGACAACTCATTGTTAATCATGTTTGATTCATCAAATACTACAATAACTAAATCATCTACAACTTGACTTGTTAAGTTATAGATCCCATAGGCCTTACTATGAATTTTGTACCCAACAAAGATCCCTTCATAGGACTTGGCAACAAACTTAGTTATATAGGATTTCCCATTGTTAAGCACATAACCTTGGCTCCCAAACATTCTGAGATATGCAAGGTTTGGTTTTCTGCCCTTCAATATCTCATAAGGAGTCTTTTTATGGCTTTTGGTGATAAAAGCCCTGTTGAGGACATGATAAGTAGTGTTTACTACCTCAGCCCAAAAATATTCTGTGAGAGATGTATCATTCAGTAATGTCCTTGCAAATTCTATGAGATTCTTATTCTTCCTCTCAGCAGTCCCAATTTGCTGGGGTGTTCTTGGAGAGGAAAACTCTTGCTGAATCCCAAGTTCTTCACAAAACTTTGTCATGCATTCAGATTGAAACTTAGTTCCATGATCACTTTTGATTCTGACCACGGAATTTTTCAATTAATTTTGTATTTGTTTGACAAATGTCTTGTAGACATCAGGAGTTTCAGACTTTTTCGTTAAAAAGAAAACACAAGTAAATCTGGAATAGTCATCAACAAACACAAAGTTGTAGACTTTCCTACTTAGACTATGAACTAGAATATGACCAAACAAGTCCATATGCATGAGGTATAAACACCTCACAATGTGTTTTGTTTCAATGCTTTTGAAGGAAGCTTTGGTCTCCTTGCCTTTTTGACATGCAGAGCAAATGCTCTCCTTAGTGCATTTTATGTTAGGACCATTCCTAACTAGCTCTTTATTGAAGAGCTTGACTATGGACTTATAGTATAAATGAGCTAGCCTCTTGTTCCATTTGAAACAGTGTGAGATATTCTCATTTGCTACTAGGCATATGCGAGAGTCTGAATTTACACAGAAAATTTAAACAGTACACATTCCCACTCCTACTGCCTGTTAAGATGACCTCTTGTTAACTTGATTTCTTTATGTGGCACTCATCCTTGTGAAATGAAATGTCATAACCAAGATCACAAAGTTGGCTTGTGCTTATAAGGTGTGTTGCAACCCTTCCACATAAGCTACTTTTGTGAAAGTGACTAAGCCATTTGAGGTCTTACCATAACCTCTGGTAATCCATTTTTTGATCCACCAAACATCACCTTTGGTCCATCCTTCACTGGAATGAACCCCCTCAAATTGCTCTTTGTCACAGTCATGTGCCTGGAACAACCACTGTTCAATTACCATATAGGGGTATGGAAACTTGGACTAATCTGCAAAACATATTTATTTTAACTTAGGACCACAATATTTATTGGATACTAGGTGCATGTTAGTCTCAAAATGAACACGTCTGCCAGTAGTTTTTTTGACTGGTAGACTTATTTTAGCTCTGGGCACACTAGAATTATACTAACAATCAATGGCAAAATGCCATATCTTACCACAGCACCAGCACTCGTGAAGGTTAGATCTTCTTTACTGAGCTGGTCTAGTGATTGTGTTAATAGCAGCCACCTTTCTGGAAGGAACAACATGAGTCTGCTTCAGATTTCGTTCAACAATTATCTGGCTGAAGGAAAGTCTTTTAACAACTTTATTTAGCTTCTTTTGAGTGCCATGAATAGCATTTTTGATTTGTAGAAATCATGCTCCTGATAGCATTAGAAACACCCAAATCAGGCTTGCTGTAAGACAGACCTTTTGTCCGACTCTTTGCTCATTGAGTCTAAAGTTTGGCAACTTCCCCATTCTTAAGAGTTGGAGCTAGAACACTAAATACAAATTGTCCTAGATGGGCTATTTGTATTTCTTCATGATCAGCCTTGAATGCACTCATCCCCATTCCTCTTCTCCTTACATTGGAAGATACATTAGTATCTTTCCAGGAAGAAATCCCATTCTTCCAGTGACCATACATGGAGTCCTGGTCATACCTGTTAGTATTGAGTACTACCATCTTAAAAGGAATGAGTGGCTTACCTAGAGATTTTCCCTTCCCTTTAAAAGGGGCAGGTCTGGAGTTTCCCGTGAATCCAACTCCTCCATTATTTCTCTGAGAGGTAAAGGAGTCAATAATGGGCAATACTGAATTGTGCTTAGAAAAACCTACCACAATTCTCTTCTCCCTTTGGAGCTTTTCTTCTAGATACCTAATAAGACCATTCTTATACTTTATGGTGCCTATGTGTATAATAGTAATATTCTTGAATTGACTGACATCCCTTATTTTTTATTCCAACATGTCTGTTGTCTCAGAATGCTGGGAAGCAACAAGATGTAGAGATGCAATCTCTTGAGCCTGCTATTTAGTCAGTTTCTTACTTCTTTTGAATGCTTCCAGAAGTTCACCATACTTATCAATCACTTGATTGATATCATTCTCAAATTCAGAATCACCTTCATCGTTAGATAAAGAAACTTCTAAACCAGGACAAGTATTACAAATTGTCTTAGATGAAGAGCTAAATGGAGAGTGTACCTTAGATGGACCAGGCTGATCCTAGCATGATTCCTCATCTAATCTAGCCATCAACCCAATATAGGCTTCATCTTCATCATCTGACTCTAAGGAGGATGAGTCAGTCCAGCTTTTCTCCATCATAACAATGAAGGTTTTCTCCTTCTTGCCCTTCTTATGGTGATGATTTTTCTCATCAGCCTCCTTCTTCATAGGACATTCAGTAACAACATGCCCTACCTTGCTGCAGCAAAAATAGATAATCTTATTAGAAATATGTTTACTAGGTCATGTATCATACCTGCCTTCCTTAGAAGGTTTCTTCCTAGTTTTGTAGTAGTCCTCCTTGTGTTGTAAGGATGAAGAAGGTCTGCTCCTCCTCCCCATCTTCTTAATCAGCAACATGAACTATCTTGAGAAAGCAGCAAATTACTCATCAGACATATTGCATTCTGATATCTATTGATCTGAATCATCAGACTCAGCTGGCCTTCTTGTGAGAGAAGGATTCTTCTATTTGCTCCTCTTGGAACTATCAGCCTTGAAGGCCATATTTGATTATTTCTCCTGAGCTTTGCTAGTCTTCTATTCCTCGTTCCTTACATTAGATGCATTTCATATGACAACAGCTTCCCAAACAAAGTGCATGGTAGAGTCTCTGCCAGCTTTGCCACTTCTCTAATGACACATATCTTAGTGTTTCAGTCTCTAGTAAGAGACCTACGAAACATATCATTTAGCTCATAGTTACTAAAGACCCAACCATATGTCCTTAGATCATTTACAGTTCTGAAAAACCTTCCATAGCAGCTAGCTATGGTCTCCTCCTTGATTTGCCTGAAAGCCTCATACTCTTGATTGAGCATAGACTTCAAATCATCTCTAACTTTCTCAGTCCCCTCCATATATATCACCAGAGTGTCCCACATTTCTTTTGATGCTTTGTAGTGTATGCTGTTTTGAAAAGTAGAGTCCTCTATAACACTAACTATAATGTTTTGTGCACACTTATCCATTGCAGCCAAGATGATTTCAACTTTATTCATTTCTGCATAACTCTTACGAGACTTGACATTTGCATCAAAAACAAACACCTTCAATGGAATGAATGGTCCTTCTTGTACTGTAACATAAATCCTACGGTCTGATGCTTCCATAAACAATCTGACCCTTTCTTTTCAGATTAGAAAATTTTCATTCTTGCATAGAGGAAGCTTCATAGAACCTAGTTCCTTATGATTCTCTCCTAAACCCATACTTATCTTTTCTCAGATACCCTTTGATATCTACTCAGACTGTTAAGCCTTTCTTGAGTAACCTTGATGAGTCCACATTTTACACTGATTTTTGGACTCATCTGGGCTAGTTTTATCTCCTTAGCACTACACTTGAGAGCCTTTATTGCTTATTTGTGTTTATGTACCTATTTCATGATTAAGTGCACTGTAGGCCCGCTTCTGTATGCTTTCTGTGTTTTCATTTCTGTTGTTATTCTTTAGCCCTATCTCGGGGATGTGGTGTGCACGTTCTGGTGGCCTTTCTGCCCCTTCTGCTGGTACATGGGTCGTGTGCGTGTTCCGGGATGATTGTGAAACAGGAATACTGCTCACGATCAGGGGATCTAATGCGCACGACCACTGGTCGTGCTCCCCCGATCGTGCGCACTACTCTACGTTTTCTATAGAATCAGCCTGGGGTAAGCGCACGACCACTGGACTTACTGCGCACGACCACTAGTCGTGCGCCACTGTTCGTGCGCATTACACCCCCTTTTTCATAACCCTGTCTCGGTAATCGCACGAGCACTGGCCATAGTGCGCACGACCACTGGTCGTGCGCCACTGCTCGTGCGCATATATGATGATGCTTCTTGTCCAGGTTGAAGGTTTATTTGGAAAAGCCGCACGATCATCGACCTACAGTGCGCATGAAGACTGGTCGTGCGCCACTGATCGTGCACACTGCTTTTGCTGCCTCCATATAAAAGGCCCTGCTCCGCGTTTTAGGTCAACGCCTGTCATTTGCTGCGATCGGAGAGTGCGCAGGAATCGCCTTTTCACCTCTCCAGCTGCTCCATCACTTCCACCATCGTCGGGAAGCCATTTCTAGTTACTCCGAAGCTTTCCAACACTACGGCGAAGCCCTCAGCCATTGATGACTTCAACTCCAAGCTTTCCTGCAGAGTTGGTGAAGTAGATAACCTAGAGAACGGACTTAAAGGCCTTCGAGGTGACAGATCGTTGGTACCGGAAGCCTCCTTGGACTGAGCCCGGAAGCGGATTGACAACTCGCTACTCGGGCCACGACCCGCGCTGGATCTTCATTCTCTTTTGGTTTACTCCTCTTCTCCTTCCTCTGTGTTATGACTGTTTTGAGCAGTGTAATGAACATTTCCATCCCTGAATATCAAGTTTAATTTCTAGTTAATGGAATGTTAGTTTCTTCTTATGCTTGTGAGTTCTGTATATGAATGCGCCTCACTCACCCCACATCCACTTCATTCCCGTGCCTTGTCCGATTGTAATCCACACAAGAACGCTGCAATCCATTAGTTTCCCTTCCACTTGCCCAACTGAAGTTCGGCATAGCGGCCGACAAACCCATTACACCTTGCGAAGCAGTGCCGTCGACCCGCATAGTTTTTACTAGTTCAGTAGATCAAACATCCACAATCTCCCGAGTCCGCTATTTTCTTTTTGTTCTATTTTTAACTCTCATAACAATATTCTCGGTACTGTTGCTGTTCTATGCTAATTGCATTCCTCAAGATACCGACACTTGGGGATTTACTCCCAAAACTTTATTACTAGTGCGACCGGTGCGCTTGCCGTATTACACGCATCAAGTTTTTGGCGCCGTTGCCGGGGAATGCAACTGTAGAGCGACTTCGGATGACTTCCAATATTGTTATTAGAGTTAGTATTGTTTTGTTTTGACTGCTGTTTCTTCTAGTGTGTAGTGTTTGCCGCAGTGAATGCAAGGCCGAGCTACAAGAGATTTTATCACCTACGACCCATAGATCGAACGTACTCTCTTAGCAAGAAGACGTGCCGCAGCTACCTTTTTTGCCCCAATGGGAGACCAGCTGAATATTGATGCAGGCAACCAAGTTGGAGGGATACCTCATGACGACGAAAATGAAGTGAATCCTCCCCAGGTCCGCACCATGAGGGATTATACTACACCCACTGTTGGGAGTATATACCCCGGTTTCGGACCTGCTATTACCAATCCTCAGTTCGAGATCAAACCAGCTATTCTGAATATTATTCGGAACAACGCTCAGTTCTCCGGAATGGCCACTGAAGACGCCCATCTTCACCTTACAGAATTCTCCGAGATCTGCGCCACGTTCCGCTACGCTGGAATCCCAGATGAAACAGTCCAGCTCCGCCTCTTCCCTTTTTCATTAAGAGACAAAGCCAAGACATGGCTTCACTCCCATCCACCTGGAACAGCCCCCACCTGGGAGGCTTTGACTACCAAATTTCTAGCTAAGTTCCATTCGGTGGATCGGATCGTGAGCTTGAGGCGCGCAATAGCCAACTTCTGGCAAGCCGATCAAGAAAGCTTAGCCGAAGTTTGGGAGCGTTTTAATGAGCTGCTGAGGAAGTGCCCTAATCATGGATTCCAAACGTGGAATCTCGTCGAAAGTTTCTACTTTGCTATTGATCCCCACCACCGAGCCATGATCGATGCTGCCTCCGGAGGAACCATCATGAATCTTGCTCCAGATGATGCTTTGAAAGTCTTGCAAGACACCGCAACTCACAGTGCGTACTGGACCGTGGGAAGAAACATCCCACGAAGCACCAGTGGAGTGTTTGCCTTAGATATCCCCAAGCCTGCTCCTGCCGCCCCAGTGATGGCAATCTCATGTCAAGGGTGCGGAAGCACTGATCATCACAGCTTCGAATGCTCAGGAGTTGAGGTACAAGATGAATCTTTGTTTTTGAATGAATCTGTTAATTTTGTTGCCAATCAAAACAGGGGAGTGCCATACGAGAATACTTACAACCCGGGTGTGAGAAATCACCCCAACTTTTCTTGGAATCCTAACACATCTGGCCAAAGATGGCAACCGGGGCAGCATCAAAATGATGCGTATGCTTCCGGTAGCCAACCGCGGCTGCCTCAACCGAATTATTCCCAAGGCCCCCCCATCGTTAAGAAAAATTCTTTGGAAGAAATGTTCGAGAAGTTTGTTGAGATTTCCCAGACCAACATGACAAATCAGGCCGCCTCGATGCGCAAACTGGAGGCACAATTGGGCCAATTGCCTCAAGTGGTTTCCGAGCGCACCCAAGGCACCTTACCGAGCAACACGGAAAAGAACCCCCATGAACAAGGAAAGCGCCTTGGGGAGGACACTTCGGGAAACCGCAACGAACTTGTCATTAATTGTAAAATCAATAACATCGACACTCCAGCATTATGCGATTCCGGGGCGTCCAGCAACATACTCACTTTGCAAGATGCTGCAAAAATGCAGTTACAAGTTGACATTGAAAATCGGAAATCACTTATCTTAGCTAATGGCAATCTGGTTGACACGGAGGGAGGTGTGCGGGACGTTGAAATCGAGGTTAACGTCACCAGTATCACCACTGACTTTCAGGTTTTGGGACCACAGGACAATAACTCCATTCCTATATTAGGAGTCCTATTCCTAACAGCCAGTGGCGCATCCATCGACTTTTCCAAAGGTCGTGTCACTTGGCCAAACGAAGACTCCACCCTCGATGAAACATCCCTACATTTTTCTTCCATCCCAAATAACATTTCTCTGCGTGTCACAAATGTCAAGCTGGATTCATGTTCCCCCGCATTGGAAGCACATCTGGAGAAGACGCCAAAGAATGGACTTCCTCCAGAAGTCGATGAGAAGCAGGAACTACTGGTCTACGAAGGGATCAATTGCACCAAAGCCACGACTGTCTTTCTACTGCCAGCCAATTCTGTTGTTGAGCAGGGCGAACTAAGTTTTATTCGGGAGAAATCCCTGGACAATATTTGTATAATTCTGTTAAACGATCTGTGACTTGGGCAGATCCGGTTGCCATCACGGTGCCGGATAGGCCGCCACCAACCACGATACAGGCAAACCCCACAGCCTACCTTCATTGGAAGTCTCCCACGGTGGAGAAACTGAAAGAGGTCAAGCGGTTACGCGAAGAGCGCTACGCTGCCTTCCGGCTCGCGAACGAGTGCACTCGCAGTAATAGGACAATGCCTACCCCGAATGAAAAAAGACACTCTGCTGTTCTCTCGCATCCCACCGGAGAGACTTACCATAAATCTGCGTATAGCTGATTGTGCCATCTTCTTTCTTGCTACTTGTTGAATGCTGGTTGCTCTATTTTTAATTTTGTTTCCTTTTGCTACTGCCAAGAACTCTCTATTTGAACTGCTAATACAGGTATTTGGTCCACCTTAAGGATGGTAAACAAAAGGGTTTCGGGAGACAACCCAAGTTGGACCGTTCGGTCCTATGCTGTGTTTTGATTTCGGTTTATTTCTTCATATATATATATATATATATATATATATATATATATATATATATATATATATATATATATATATATGTCCAGCTTTTGTTTGGCTTGCATCCTTTAATCGCAGGTGCAGGATTATTAGTGGCGCAGCAACGTGGCCGCACTTGGACATCTCATTGCCCGACTGGTATGCTCAATTTTGAGCATAGGTAACTTCCTACCCTAGCTATTTCTCCTCTTTGGAATGTTTATTTTTATTCGTTGTCACCTTTAAGTCTGGGGGGGGGGGGGGGGGTAGTATGCATGTGGTCACTACACCCCACTTTCTGTTGCATTCTAGTTTCTTATTTACTTATTTCTTGTTTTTTTTGGTTGCACACACTGAATCACCCACACGAGTGCGCTCTTACCCACGCGCACAACCCGAGTTAAATTTATTGCTTTTGTGTAAACTTTAAAATAGTGGTACTGGCTTAGGATTTCAGGATTGAGTAGTTCGAAACTCATGCAGTGCTCCTAATCGAATACTCATGGTTTGTGTAGAGTTAGGATAGAACTAATTTTTCTTTATGCTCGTAGAATTATTCTTTTCTGCTCACGTCAATATTGTTTGTACTGCTCAAAATCTGAATCTGGGATAATCAAACGATAGTTTAGGAATGTGTGTAGCCGCCACTAGACTCGTATTGCTCGAGTCGTGGGGAAGGATCATCTTTCTCGGTGGCTAAGAACTTGCCCTAAGCTACTCTCGAAGCATTGGTGCACGGTTAGTTAAGCGTGAGCATGACGTAGGCCTTCTTTTTGGCTAGTTTGAGCCCTGTTTAGCCATTCCTACCTGTTAACCATTGCATGCCAAATTTGTGTCTACCCTTCCTTTGATCCAGCTCCACGCACTTTCACCAAGGCCTGAAGCTAAACCCACCTTCGCAATCAAATGCTTGAGCTGATTTGTAATTCCTGTTTTGCCGAGGTTGTGATTAGTGGACATTGTTTTTGGGGGTGCTGATTTTATTCCCATTTTGATTGCTTCGTTTGGGGATTGCTAGCGCAGAAAAGAAAACAACAGTTTATGAAAATAAAAAGCTGATTCGCACAATAGAAAAAACAAATATTTATGTGAAAGAATTGCTTTGAGATTTCGATCCCCATCCTCTGTTTTGAATTTGGTCGGGTTCAGCCGTGTTCACACCCGTATTTCAAGCTAAGTCTTGGGGCATGTGCCCCATTCTTTTCTAAGTGGCTGTTTTGGTTTGGGTTGTTTTCGCTCGCTTTGGTTGCATAGAGCCTTCATGTTTATCTTTGAACACCAAGCCGTTGCCTAAGCCCCATTTCCTCCTACAAGTCCTACTGATTCACGCTTGAGTGTAACCCGTGCCGTGGAGAGAGTGTGAACGTGCAAGCGTATGGTCCCCGACATTGGTGGATTCCTTTGGAGGTGATCCTGAGTCCCGAACTTTGGCAATGCTCACCTTAGTGGCCTGCCTACTTTCTTCCTGCACATGATCGCACGATTCTCCAGAATTCTAATTTTGAGCAATTACAATATTTATTTACGTCTGTCGAATAGTTTAAACTACGTTGTATAATTAAAAAGTTTTTTTATTATATCTTCTATACTCATGATATATTTGATTTCTCGTCTTACGTCTTTCTAAAATTACTGAGCCAGTTAGCTATCTTCGAGTCCATGGAGTGATGATTTGCTCGGGACGTGCAAATGGTTAAGTCTGGGGGTGTGATGAGTCCACATTTTACACTGATTTTTGGACTCATCTGGGCTAGTTTTATCGCCTTAGCACTACACTTGAGAGCCTTTATTGCTTATTTGTGTTTATGTACCTATTTCACGATTAAGTGCACTGTAGGGCCGCTTCTGTGTGCTTTCTGTGTTTTCATTTCTGTTGTTATTCTTTAGCCCTATCTCGGGGATGTGGTGTGCACGTTCTGGTGGCCTTTCTGCCCCTTCTGCTGGTACAGGGGTCGTGTGCGTGTTCCGGGATGATTGTGAAACAGGAATACTGCGCACGATTAGGGGATCTAATGCGCACGACCACTGGTCGTGCGCCCCCGATCGTGCGCACTACTCTACGTTTTCTATAGAATCAGCCTGGGGTAAGCGCACAACCACTGGACTTACTGCGCACGACCACTGGTCGTGCGCCACTGTTCGTGCGCATTACACCCCCTTTTTCATAACCCTGTCTCGGTAATCGCACGAGCACTGGCCATAGTGCGCACGACCACTGGTCGTGCGCCACTGCTCGTGCGCGTATGTGCTGATGCTTCTTTTCCAGGTTGCAGGTTTATTTGGAAAAGCCGCACGATCATCGAACTACAGTGCGCACGACCACTGGTCGTGCGCCACTGATCGTGCGCACTGCTTCTACTGCCTCCGTATAAAAGGCCCTGCTCCGCGTTTTAGGTCAGCGTCTGTCATTTACTGCGATCGGAGAGTGCGCGGGAATCGCCTTTTCACCTCTCCAGCTGCTCCATCACTTCTACCTTCGTCGGGAAGCCATTTCCACTTACTCCGAAGCTTTCCAACACTCCGGCGAAGCCCTCGGCCATTGATGACTTCAACTCCAAGCTTTCATGCAGAGTTGGTGAAGTAGATAACCTAAAGAACGGACTTAAAGGCCTTCGAGGTGATAGATCGTTGGTACCGGAAGCCTCCTTGGACTAAGCCCGGAAGCGGATTGACAACTCGCTACTCCGGCCACGACCCGCGGTGGATCTTCATTCTCTTTTGGTTTACTCCTCTTCCCCTTCCTCTGTGTTATGACTGTTTTGAGCAGTGTAATGAACATTTCCATTCCTGAATATCAAGTTTACTTTCTAGTTAATGGAATGTTAGTTTCTTCTTATACTTGTGAGTTCTGTCTGTGAATGCGCCTCACTCAACCAACATCCACTTCATTCCCGTGCCTTGTCCGATTGCAATCCACACAAGAACGCTGCAATCCATTAGTTTCCCTTCCACTCGCCCAACTGAAGTTCGGCATAGCGGCCGACAAACCCATTTCACCTTGCGAAGCGGTGCCGTCGACCCGCATAGTTTTTACTAGTTCAGTAGATCAAACATCCACAATCTCCCGAGTCCGCTATTTTCTTTTTGTTCTATTTTTAACTCTCATAACAATATTCTCGGTACTGTTGCCGTTCTACGCTAATTGCATTCCTCAAGAGACTGACACTTGAGGACTTACTCCCAAAACTTTATTACTTGTGCGACCGGTGCGCTTGCCGTATTACACGCATCAAACCTCCCCCTAATACCACTTGAAAGTCTTTGAATACAAGGGTAGCTAATCACCTAGGGGGTGAATAGGTTTCTTAAGCTTTTTAGTTACTTTTAACCTTAATCAGAATAATAATGATGCGAAGTACCGCCTTCTTCGATGGATTCTCCTCCTACATGAGTTTGATTTGGAGATCCGAGATAAGCGGGGAGCGGAAAATCTAGCGGTTGACCACCTCTCCCGCTTAGAAAATCCGGGTGCGGAAGCGCTCGTCGAATCTAAAATAAATGACAAATTCCCTGAGGAACGCCTCCTAGCCATTCATAATTCTTCGTCTTCTTCGCCTTGGTTCGCAGATTTTGCAAATTACTTAGTAGCGCTGGTGCTTCCAAAAGAGTTTTCAAGATATCAAAAGAAGAAATTCTTTTCTGACTTGAAAAATTTCTTTTGGGAGGACCCATTTCTTTTTCGTATCTGCGCGGACCAAGCAGTCTGAAGATGCGTTGCTGGTGTGGAGTGCTTACAAATTCTTAAGCACTGCCACAAGGGTCCAGCTGGTGGGCATTATCAAGCCAACCGGACCACTCAGAAGGCGGTAGAGGCGGGCTACTTTTCTCCCACTCTCTTCAAGGACGCTCATAATTTTGTGCGCGCATGCGATAGCTGTCAGCGGTCGGGTAACATCTCTCGTCTCGACGAGATACCCCAAAACATGTTTTTAGAATGCGAAGTCTTCGATTTATGGGGCATAGATTTTGTTGGCCCCCTACCTCCGTCTTTCAAAAATATGTATATTTTAGGGGCAGTCGACTACTTATCGAGGTGGGCGGAAGCGCAAGCTCTCCCTACCAACGATGCGCGAGTCGTCATTACATTTCTTAAAAGACTATTATCTCACTTTGGCATGTCTCGCGCGATTGTTAGTGATAGGGGAACGCAATTCTATAACGCTCTTATGGCTAAGACGTTAGCTAAATACGGAGTCACGCACAAGCTTGCCACCCCGTACCACCCGCAGACAAGTGGCCAAGTTGAGGTAGTAAATCGAGAGATTAAACGAATTTTAGAAAAAACTGTTTCATTAAATAGGAAAGATTGGTCCGTTAAACTCGACGATGCATTGTGTGCGTGTCGGACGGCATCCAAAACCGTAATTGGTATTATGCCGTTCCGGTTAGTCTATGGCAAAGCGTGCCATTTACCCGTAGAACTGGAGCATCGCGCTCTTTGGGCTTTAAAACTCTTAAACCTCGACGCTAACTAAGCCGCTCAGAATAGAAAACTGCAACTAAACGAGCTCGATGAATGATGTGCGAACTCTTACGAGAGCAATAAATTCTATAAGGAGCGCACTAAGTTATATCACGATCAAAAAATAAAGTCCCCAAAATTTTTTTCTCAAGGCGATCTTGTCCTTCTTTACAATTCACGTCTTAGACTTTTTCCGGGTAAACTAAAATCTAGATGGTCCGGCCCCTTCCTAGTTGAAGAAGTTTTTCCATATGGGACCGTACTCGTCTCCCACCCAGAAAAAGGTTCGTTTAAAGTAAACGGTCATCGGTTAATGTCTTATATAACAGGCGACCTAGTGATCGGGCATAACGAAACCATAAATTTCCTCAACATTATATACCCGCCAAAATAGTCAAGCTACACGACTATAAACAAAGCGCTCCTGGGAGGCACCCCTCGCTTATCTTTTTCGATATTTCCTTATTATCTTTGCTGCTTTTTCTAATAAATGCAGAGTTTCGAATGGAATTCCCCGAACGCGCATCAGGGACGTTTCAACCCCCCCCCCCCCCTCTCTTTACTTTTATACATATAGCATTTTATTTAATTTTTGTTCCGCATACTAACGTTGCAACATTGGGGACAATGTTGGACTTAAGTATGGGGGTGTTTTCGTGCTCTACTTTCTGCATTTTTACTTTTCTGCATTTCAAAAATACAAAAAAATATATATAACAACAAAACAAAAAATCTTAAAATGAGAAAAAACACAAAAATTTAAAATGAAAAATCCAAAAAAAAAAAATTCATTTCCTTTTTCTTTCTTTTTTCCAAAAACTCCAAAAAAATATAAAATAAAAGAACAAAAAAATATTTAGTTTCACTTTGTAAATATTTTTTTTCTTTGTAAATATTTTTATGTAAATAATCTTCTCTCTCTCCCCCTTTCTTTTCCCTCTTATTCTTGTAAATAACTTTTCTTTTTCTCCCAATCTTTATAAATAGAATGAAAATTTCCATAAAAAAATACAAAAAAAATTTTATGTATATATTAAAGACATAAACTTAAAAACCAAAAAAAAAGATAATAGTTCAAAAAATTCAAAAAAAAATTGAGTAAAACAAAACAAAAATACAAAAAATATAATAAATGAAAAACACAAAAAATTGATGATAAAAAATATAAAAATCAAAAAAATGTTTTGAAATAAATAAATCAAATATTCCATCCTTAACTTTCCTCCTATCCAAAAATTTTGTTTTGAGTTTATTTATTTGTGAATTTTATTAATTCTCTGTTTGCTATTCGTTTGTTAATTATTGAGTGAAAAATTTAAATAGCCGGGGTTAATGTTATAAAGAATACATCATGCTTTAGTAAAAATAGAGAACTCGTTTTAGGCACTACTTCTAATTTTTCATTGATAGGAGCACATGTACTATGTTAGAAAATAACGACTATAGGATTCAATTATATTTACTTTTAGCTTTCTGAAAAATTGGAACATACAATTTATTAAGGTTGCTCTCAAAATTGTTTTTAATTAAAAATCTAGTTTTCCTTTCTCCCCTTACCTATCATGACCTACATGGCATGAAAAAAATTTTATCCATAAAAGATCCTATGTCAATGGGAATAAGATTTCGTTCCATAAACATAGACACCCAATAATTTTAAAAAATTATATGTTATGGAGTAAGAGGATAAAATTCATTACTCCTACACATATACATTGGGTTAGTTTTATTCTTATGAAGTTGAAAAGAAAAAATATGATATTAGGAAAATAAGATTTCATTTTCCTAATAATCCAAAAAGAAAAAAAATGGAGGTTCGAGAAAAAATTACCTCACATCAGAATCAAAACCCTCTTCATAAACCAACATCAATCCCCTTAGCCAATTTCACGATTCTAGAATTAATTCAAAAATCTTTTTGAGAGCATAATTTGTAAATTGCATTATTTCCGGTAAAACTCCTATAAGCTAAAAGTTCATATAATTCCAAACTATTTTTGTTAATCTAACCAATACAATTACTGCTTTCTATTTGATTACATTAAGAAGACTTTTGGCCAAAACTTTTGCGCTATTTAAATCATCTACATAATTTTAGGACTTAACTCTTAAATCCCGTATATTTATTTAGATCTCTGTTATAATTGATTAAGCGGTAGCTAAACTTATAATTTTTTCTACTCCTTATAAGTTCACCTCAAACTTTTGCTCTGGAATTGCAAAAGCTTAAGTATGGGGGTATTTGATGAATTGTAAATATGCGTATTTTTATATACATTAATTTAGTCATTTTCATCGTTTTTACTTATTTTTGCTCAATAAAATGCTCCTATTTTTGTAAATTTACTACTAACTTATTTTATTTTATTTTTTTCAGAAAAAAAAAGAAAAATCTGCCAAAACAGTGCTGACACGCCCGTGTTCCCTGGGTCACGCCCGTGACCAGTGCGTGACAACTCAAAAACCTGCGCTCGACGATTTACAATCGACGCCCTTCGCTCGATGATTTTGCCGCTCGACGATTTTGCCGCTCGACGACTTTCCGCTCGACGATCGTCGAACCCCCGACATGCCTAGAGTCACGCCATGACATGGGGCGTGACTTCTCCACCTGGCTGAAAAAACTCGCGCTCGACGATTCTCCAGTAGCTCGACGATTTCCGATCGACGATTTCAGCTCGACTTTCCATTCGACGATTCTCCAGCAGCTCGACGAGTTCCGCTGGACAAACCCGCGCCTAGATCCACCTCCTCGACATGCCCACCATCACGCCCATGACCTGGTGCGTGACCGCTGCGTGACCGACACGTGTCTAACCCGAAGTCAACTTTGCGGTCAAATAGCCGGCCGCCTTCACAAACAGTAGTGATACGCCCGCCGACACGACCTTGTCGGAGGGCGTGTACTTTGATTTTTTTCCTATAAATACCCCACTTCTGTAATGACCAAGGGTTCACATTTTTGAGCCACTTTAGTGTGTTTTGTGGGCTGCATCCGTGGATTCCTTTGCTATGTAAGAAGATTTCTCCCCCCTTCCTTTCATGTTTGTTTTTGCTTTAGCTTTAGCTTTGTAATAGCTTTGTAATAGTTTATTTTAATCAATAAAAATGTTGGTTTTTCTCTTCTTAAATGGCTTTGGAATGAACTTATGTGCCCACTTTTCTTCTCATTTTATCCTTAGTTTCTCCTTTGTTTTTCTCTATATGAAAAGTGTGTGTGTGTGTGTGTGGGTGTGTGTGTGTGTGTAACATGTTTATTATTCATGTTTTTAACTTGTCTTCATGTTAGGTTTTGTAGTACATTTCATTTCCATGCATGGTATGTTATGTTTATCTCTTCTTCAACATGTTCTTCCTTAATGTTTTCTTTTTTAATTTCATTCTTATGTATTTATAAAAGAGTTTTGAAAGTGATTTTATTTTTTTTTACTTAGTTTTTTTTTGTAGGATTGTAAAAACGTTTTTGTTCTTTTCATTTTCTTTTCACTTTTTTATCACTTTTATGAAATCCTAAGAATGAAAATGTTGAAATTTTAATTTTTAAAGAACTTTGCTTTTTTGATTTGTTTTGAAAAACTTTTGTTCCCTTAAAATTTTATTTTTTTATTTTTATTTGTTTTTGGTAAAACCTAAGTATAGAAAAGTAGTAGTTTTAAATTTTTGGTAACTTTCATTTTTGCTTTTAATTTGTATGTGTTAGTGTAAGAGTTAGTTTTCATTTTGTCATTTCAACTTCCATGTAGAGTGTGTATGTAGGAGATAAATTTTAATGCTTTATTTTATTGCTTTCTTTGATTTATGTAGAGTATGTGAGTGTATGAGTTAGTTTTTCATGCTTTATTTTCATGCTTTATTTTATCGCTTTCTTCAATTACGTAGAGTGCGTGTGTGTAGGAGATAGTTTTATTGCTTTCTTTCAATTATGTAGAGTGTGTGTGTTAGCGTTTATTTCCGCCTACTCGCTACGAGTTAAATGGCGGGATTTTGTTCAGCGCCTACTCATTTGAGTTAAATGGCAGGTCTTTTATTTTTCTGTAATTATTTTAGTAGGACGTGTACTTGCATTTATTTCTGACTGTTCGTTAAGAGTTAAATGACGTGCCTTTATTTCCCGCCTACTCGTTTGAGTAGGACTTGTATTTTTACTTTTTTTGTAATTTAGTTTATTCTGTTTTATTTATAATTTGGAGTGTGTGTGAGTTCTTGTTTTAGTTAACTTTTTTTGTTTCTAAATGTTTGTCATTTTCATGTCTTATTCTTATAACCTTTTAGCGCTTAATTTCGAACTCGCGCCTCATCAATTTATAAAGCCGTCCCCATACCAATGTGTGGCTCATCGTTATTAGCCTCGGCATCGAAGAACATTGGGACATTTAAAATAATTCGTAATAATTAAAGCTCTTTATTTTCACTTAAATTTAAGCACTTAAGGTTTGCCCCGGGTTAACGACGCGTAGGACCACAAATCGATGTGTGGGCCCTATTTCCGTTATCCATACACTAGCTAGCCGAGAGGCCGTGCGTATGGACAGATCACCCCTGGGTAAATAGAGTTGCGTGCATACCCTCGAGAGAGGACAAGCATAATTATACCGGATTGGGTTCCCTACCCAATAACACGGTTCTTAGCGTAAAACGGGCGTTAAGAGGAATCTTTTGTCGGACTAATCTTCGGTCGAATAGTATTAGCGTTCAGGTGAGCGATATCGCTATAGCTAGGCGAGCTCACATTTTTGGAACCTCCACGGCCAAGTTGCCTTTAATTAATTTGAAAAATAAGTCCTCTAATTATTAAAAGTTATTTTTGTCTTAATCCGATTCAGTGCCGAGCGTTAACCCTTCATCAAATTTTTCTAAATCATTTTTTCGCTCTTTTACTTTTTCCGTCTTTACTTAATTAAAATCTTCACCTTACTTTCAGTAAAATAATAGTCCTCCTGTAGGAATAAGAATAGTCAACCCGACCACGAGAACAATACGAACTCGGTATTCCCCCGAATATTGAGTATTACTTGCGATAGGTGCACTTGCCTACCCGAGAAAACCCGCGGCGATCGACTCACCGAACCAACCACAGTAAGAGTCTGTTCGCGGGCGCATCAGATTCTGGCTATGTCCAGAAGCATTGAGTGAAGGTAGTTCACTCAACGCCTGAAGAAGAAGCATCGACATAATAAAGT
Organism: Platanthera guangdongensis; assembly: GCA_039583875.1. NCBI lineage: Eukaryota > Viridiplantae > Streptophyta > Magnoliopsida > Asparagales > Orchidaceae > Platanthera > Platanthera guangdongensis. The sequence continues at coordinate 151,925 of JBBWWR010000101.1, forward strand.
TTAGTCAAAGCCTCAGAAGTTGAAGAAAACAATTCTATCTAAGTCGAGATGCGTTGAGTGAAGGCTGTTCACTCAACGCTAGCTCAACAAGAAATTCTACTAAGTACAAAAGTGCAGAGTAAAGGTTATTCACTCAACGCCTCAGTAAGATGATGAGGTAAGGTAGAAAGAATTGAGTGTATAAGCATTTGAAAATGTTTTAGTTGTCTTACCTAAATCACCTATAGGGGTTGAATAGATGAGTTGTGCATCTTTTTGCGGAATAAAATTTTAACGAGCTGTGCACAAAAAATTAACCAAGCCTTCACAAATGATACCAAGAGGTATAGTGGTTCCCCAACCTTGCGCACATCCACTTTCCACTCCCCAATCTACCAAAGCACTAGACTCGGCTACTCCACTAATCTCGGATTGAAAACAATCCTACAACTCGGAATAACGTTCCTATAACCCGATCCCGAAAACTGGATCTACTCTCGGAAGATAAAACTTCCTACAAAAAAAACTCAGAGAACAAAGATCCTACACTCGGAGAAGGATCTCCTACAAGAATAAATTGAAATATAACAAATACAAATAGTCTATTATCTCAGATCTGAAAACTTCTACCTTTCGTCATCCTTAAACTTTGCGGCTCTATCAGAAATGTTTGAAGAAGAATCGACAAGATATCTGATATGAAATTTTTGGACTCAGCAAGATTAAGTATTGGATCAATAGATTATAGAATGTCTTGATATCTAAATCACTTACTTTGAATCGATCTGGATCGAAAGCGCTTTTGGATATGAAGGCGATGATCGGGGGCGCTTCCAATTATGGAAAGAAAATTAGGGATTCAGAAATCTTAGAATATATTACTTTGGTTGGTCGAAAATGACAAGGCCTTTTATAAGACTTGCCTAACGGTCATAATTATAATTACTGATAACCACGCAGACCAATCACGTGCTATTGAAATTTGAAATTACGTATGTCTGGACTTAGAAGAATTTCTGAAAAACAGTACAGCTATTCTCGAGAGATAAGATAGTTCTCGAGAAAAAAAAACTTACTGGAACTCGAGACAACAATGAAGATCTCGAGAAAAAAAGTTAAAAAGAAAACGTGGAGGTGGAATTCAGCATTCTCTGGAATGAAGGAAAGTACTCGAGAAAGGTAAGTTATTGTTCTTGAGAAGAAGCACTTTGTACTTGAGAACCACAGACTGTCTGGAGAAAATTTCCAGATAGCGTTGTGTCAAGTCTCGCTCTCAACTGTTTTTGACATAGACTACCCAAGATCATTTCCAGATGGCGTTGAGTCAAGTCTCCCTCTCAACACTTTTAGATAGACTGTAATCGAGAACAAAAGATGACTTATACCCGAGTATAGCAAGGCTTACTCGAGAACTATACTTAACTTCTCGGTGCTTTCAACGCCGTAACACTGGCATCTCTAGAATTAAATATATCCTCTCGAGAACTAAACATGGTCTTCTCGACAAAAAGGCTTAGAAAAATTTCATTCTAGAAAAGAGAATAACCGGAGAAGAAATGTCATGAAGTACTCGAGTATATAAGAACTTCTGGAGAACAACATTATGTTTTCTCGAGAACTACTTTTGCAACTCGAAATTATGACAAGTCTAACTCGAGAATTAACCTTAGTCCTTCTCGAGTACAAAACTTAGTACTCGAGAAAAAGACTTAGAGAATTTCTCTGAAAGTCTGAAAACATAAATTCTTTAATAAAATCAGCAACCAACTTTTCACTTGTCCTTAGTGCTTGAAAAAGAAGTGTGTCCCAATAGAGAGGCTACACATGAGTCAACACCATGGATCACATAATGAGGGATTACATTGTATGGTCCTGTGTTTGGATACTCTTTGTAGACTGACATTGGTCTACACTTGACAATTAAGTCCTGCAAACATTCAACTAAACAGAGCATCAAATACAAGCTTAATTCATCTTAGTAGAAGGGTGAGATCAAAGAAATCTGGGCTATTATGGTTGCAATACCCAACAATCTCCCTCTATTTGTAGAAGTCAGTGAAAGTGCGAGTTAGATCTGATATACTCTAGAGAGGGGGGGGTGAATAGAGTATGGTGCTTAAAAACTTTTACAACAGTTGTTGTATTCTAAATGTGAACAGGGAAGCAAATAGTAAATCTAATCATAGAAACTATCTAATCACAGTGCAACCTAGTCACAAAACAATCACAACTAGAAACAAAAATAAAGACCAGCAACCAGAAGACACAAGGAGCTATAGTGGTTCCCCTAAACTTGGGTACATCCACTCTTCTACCACCCTAGGTAGCAATCCACTGTAGAATGAGTTGATCAGGTTTCCTGGGCACCAATGAGATTTTGATAAGGTGCTCAAAAACCAAACCAGATTTTTTGATCAGGTGTCTTGCCACCAATGAGCTTTTGATAAGGTGCTCAAAAACCAAACACAAACTTTTGAAGGGAGTTTGAAAAACCCTTTACAGAGGTGGGGATGAGAGAGTGATGGAAGTCTTCTCTTTCTCAAATCAACTGCGAAGACTATGTGGATATTGATGTTGTCAAAGCTCCCCCTGAGATCTGTAGTTGTTTAGGAAATGAAGCTTTGCAGTAGGGTGATAGGCCTTCAGAAAATTGATCTCCAGCAAATGATGATTTCAGCAACAACTGAAATATGAGATGTCTGGAGTCTTGAATGATGATGGCCTTGAACACTTGAATCAAAAGAGATCTGAAGATTTCAGATGGTTGATCTCTTTTAGTGATGGTGTTCTTGTATGAATCCTTTTAGACAGAGAATGTCTGCAACTCTTTTTCTTTCTCTTAGGTGATTGTGGTTGTGAGAGTTGTTGCAGAAGAAGATTTGCAGAGAATGAATATTGCAGAATATGTGTCTCTCCCTTGTTCTTCTCTTTTTTTTTGAGTTCTGAAAAATCTAATCTTTAATTATCTTGTTGATTGAACATAAATGATCCACTATCAAGATAGTCGTTGGTCTGTCATAAATGACTTCCTTAATTGCTTTTGTCTTCTAGGGGAAAGTCCAATGAAACATTCCTTGATAATTCCTTGAAACTTGCTCCACAATAAATGAAAACGGCTACAAAGTCTTCTGAATTAATTGCTGAGAATAACTCCTTAACTGTTCTGAATTTGAATCTAGAAAGTCGTTGAACTCTTCAGAAAAACGTCGAACTGAGCTCTACTATCGTCGAACTGAGCTCAGCGATTTGGACTTATACAGAAACAGAGATCGTCGATCTGAGTTCAACTATCGTCGAACTGAGCTCAGAGATTGAGAACCAAACTAGAGTCAAGATCGTCAAACTGAGCTCGAAGATCGTCGAATGGAGTTCGACGATTTGTTGAAGTTGAGCTCAGCGATTGTCGAATGGAGTTCGACGATCCGTCGAAGTGAGCTCAATGATCATCGATTGGAGTTCGACGATTCGTCGTACTGAGCTCGACGAAATGACTTAGTCTCCAAATTGAAAAACCTTGGTCTTGAGGGCAGCTTCCAAACCTAACTACCAACCCTTATACTCAATTCTAATTGACCTTTAGATCTATACAAAGAGGTCAAAAACAGGTTTCCTAAAGACATAGTGATCCTGACCCAAATTAGTAATAGGGTGTTCCAACAATCTCCCCCTATTTGGGTTAGGATTGCTATTTACAGAAATTGTAGAAATTTAAAAAAACAACATACAAAGCAACAATATAACAAACAACAACATTGCAGAATCATAGATATAATATCTCAGACAGATCAGAAATCAGAATAATTGTCACCTTACAGAATTACTCTTTCTCCTTGCTCTTTATAAGTTTAATTTCTCTATTTGGATTAAGAGCTTCCTTCTTTGATCTTCTATCATCAGCTGCACCTAGAGATATTTGTTGTTTAGGCCTTAGTACTACAGCTTCAGGGTGCAGCTCCATGTATCTTTCTGAATCAAAAAACCTGCTGGAAGCATATCTTTCAAGTTCCTTCTTTCTTTGTTCTGACAAGGTAGTAATGCTGGAGGTGTCCTTGCCTTGCTCTCTGGCTTTCTTAATCTGATCCAAGGCAGCTAATTCCTTCATTCTAGTAGTCCATGCAGTAGGATTATTCTCTGGATCCTCAAAAGGCACTGGAGGCTCATATCTGTTGGAAGGATTATCTGGAGGAGCTCTAGATGAGACTAATTCTTTCAACTTATATGGAAATGGACCTGAAGTAGTGTCAGATGATCCTGGTCCTTCCCTTGAGTAAGGATGTTGCCTTGAATAGACTTGAAGTCCTCTTTAGTTTCTTCTATAATTTCCTCCCCTAGATTGAGAGCCTCTGGATTGGCTTCCCCTATATTGAGATCTTCCTTGAGGATGATAGGGGGTTTGGCTTCTGGCAGAAGGATGAACAACAGAGCTACCACCTGCACCTTCATCAGGAGGAGGAGGTGGAGGATGATGGAACTGAGAGGAACCTTTCTCATATTTTCTCTTCTTCTTCATAGCCTTTAGTTGATTCTTGGAATATTGCATCCAGTGTTCAGTTATAGGGCAGTCATGAAGAATGTAGTAAGGAATATCATTGTTATCTTTTGCTTTAGCTGGAGGAACTCTTTTCATTGCCTTGCTTCTTGCTTTTCTTTTCCTTGCTATAGTAGCTGAGGAATCATCAGAATCAGTTCTGAACTGATCACTTTCAGAGCTTTGTTCATCATATAAAGCATCAATCCTTTTCAGATAATCTTTCTGTTGTTGCGTTGGAGCAGAGGTAACAGTAGTGACAGCAATTGTAGCAGCAATAGTAGATACAGCAGATACAAAACTTTCAGGAGCAATACTCTCAGAAGATATAGCAGCAGTAGTAACAGCAGCAACTGGGGAAGCAACAGATTCAGAGAAAATAGTTTCAGATATAACAACATCAGCAGGGGCAACATCAGTAGTGACAGCAGGCTCAAAGTCATATGCCTCTGTCATATGTATATCCTTAGAGATTAAATCACCAGAATTGTTAGCAATATCAACAATATCAGCAGCAGCAACAGAAACAGCAACATTATTGTCAGCAGGAGTAGCAGCAGTAAGATCAATGGAAACAGAAGGCTCAGCAGTATATAGGGAATTTATATAGGAGCTAATTAAGCTGTTATCACAGCTTGAGAAGGGCACAATGGCCTTAGATAGATCTTCAGATGGCTGGACTGCAGTGCTTACTGGGAGACAGCTGAAATAAACTAAATCAAAAACTGATAAAAGTGACCTGAGTTCCACTGAGAAAACTGTAACCTGAGGTGGTGTTCAAGCTTGAGCTTGAGTTGAAGTAACAACAGCAGCAGCAGCAGGCAATCTAACATCTTCATGAGGCATCTCCCCCTGCCTAGATTCAGAGAGAGCTGGATCAAGGCACCCAAAGGAAGGGATTGCCTGAGGAGGAAAGATGGAGGAGAGCCTGACAGATAAGTCTGCAACTGACTTGAAGAGTGGAGCCAAGGAGGTCTCCAACAGAAGTGAGAGCCTGGGAGCTATCAGCTCATACAGTTTGTCAGCTAAGGATGAAATATCTAAATGCTCAGTAGGGACTTGAGCAGAGGTAGATAATGAAGGTGGAGCAGCTGGAGATGTTGGTGGAGAGCTGGTGTATGGGGGAAAGGAAGGTTGAGGTGTAGGGATTGTTGAAATGGAAGAAAGGGGAATGGAGATAGAGGATGTGAAGGAGGGTTGAGCAATGATGTCTTGCAAAAGCTGTTGATATGATGTGTATGAGGAGGGTAGATCAGGAGGGGATGAAGGTGAATCATCCATGAAGGAATCATCTAGAAGATTGAACGATGGATGGTGAGATGATGTGTCAAGATCTGGTTGAGGGTAGTGATGTAAAGGATGGAAGATTTCTTCTGGGAGAGTAGGGATTGGAGATGGAATTGCAGTAGGAGATGGGCTGGAAATAATGATGGTGGATGAGATTTGAGTGGTCGAGGTGACTGGTGGAGATGAAATAGGAGGAGGAGGAGGAGAAGCAGTAGGCAAGTCTTCTGCAGGGGCAGAGACTTGAGGGGAAGAGATTGTTATAGTCCTTGTGCCTGAAGTAGTGCTTACAGAGGGCCTGCTGGGCTTCACTATCTGTCTGTCCCACTTGCCAATGAGGGCACAGGAGATCCTCTTAGAGGCATTGATATGCATCCCATTTGATACAAGCAGGGCAGGGTATCTGTTATGAAGAAAAAGCCCTAGTATCCTTCCATAATTCACAAAGTTCTTATTGATCTTCTTCTTAATCAGATCAAAGAAGACCTCTCCCCAGTTTAATTGTTTCTTATCCACTAAGGCTCCCATCAAGCACAGCTGATACCTGGAGATGGTATCATGGGCTGAATGCTTGGCCAAAAGCACTTTTCCCACTACATCAGCTAAAAATCAGTATTCAACAGCTAAATTCTTTTTCAGCAGCTTGGTAGGGTTTGCATCAGAATGACCCATTCTATCAAGTATAGTAGTAAATTCTTCTCCAGACATTTCAACAGAATCTCTTCCAGAATTTAATCCAAAAATCTCTGTCAGAATGGCAGGTGTAAGTGGTACCTGGGTTACTGAAATTGATCCAACAACTGTATCCTGGTCTTGGTTGTGGGCAGTATACACCCACTCCTTGATTTAATCTGCAGGCAGTTTGATTCTGGTGGACATGATGGTGACTAGCTTTTGCTCCTTGAACAGTTCCATAATATTTTGGAAAATCCGATCACTAGTATTGAAAGAATCCATGTCAATATCGAATCCGGCATCAAATTTCATGGCGGCCAGAACGGCGACGGAGATGACCATGGTTTCCTGAAAACAATAAACAACCAAACGACCAAGTGTAGAGATGTTTGGAGGGAAAGAGAAAATTTGCAGAGAGATTGAAAGCGCAAAAGGAGAATGACGGCCGAAAAATTAATTTTATATTAGGGTTCGACGCAGTAAATGAAAGATCGTTGAACTCAGTTCGCCGATCGTGGCTTCTAAAGGAATCTGAAAGGTATTCAATATCGTCGATCTCCGTTCGACGATATTGGAGAGTGTCGAGCTCTGTTCGACGATAGTTCAGAAGACAAAATCATCGAGCGCCGTTCGACGATCGTTGACCTGGAGAGATAGTTGAGCACTATCTGAGAAGCGCTGAACTCTGGTCGACGATTTCGAAAAACGTCAATCTCCGTTCGACGATCTGGGGGAAAATCGTCGAGCGCAGTTCAGAGACCAGAAACACTCTAGACACTAGAAAAATCAAGATGTTTGCCTAGTCATGGTCAATTTTTAGATTTTTAAAATCTTGGAACTTATTTTAAACTTCCTCCATCTAACATTCCTATCTGATTCAGGAAGAAGGTGTGTTTCTTTTCATCCAAGGGTTTGGTTAAAATATCTCCCCTTGGCAAATCAGTTGAGATATATTGAAGTTCAATTTTATTCTTCTCAACATTATCCCTTAAGAAGTGATGCCTAATTTCTATGTGTTTTGTCCTACTATGGAGGACTGGATTTTGAGTTATAGAAATAGCACAGGTATTATCACAAAAGATTTTAGACTTCTTTAAGTTGTAGCCATAGTCTAGGAGTTGGTTTTGAATCCACAATATTTGTGAACAACAACTACCTGCAGCCATATATTCAGCTTTAGTAGTTGAAGTTGACACAGATGTTTGTTTCTTGCAAAACCAAGAGACAAGCCTGTCACTAAGAAACTGACAAGTTTCACTGGTGCTTTTCCTATCAATTCTGCATCCAACATAATCAGCATCAGAAAATACAGTTAAGTCAAATGATGAATCTTTTGGATACCAGAGACCTAGATTTGGCAACTTTTAACATACCTGAGAATCCTTTTTACTAATGTTAGGTGTAACTCTGTAGGGCTTACTTGGAACCTATCACATATGCATGTAGAAAACATTATGTCAGGTCTACTAGCTGTAAGGTACAGTAAGGAGCCAATCATTGCTCTATATATTGTCTGATCAACAGGTTTCCCATGTTCATCAGCATCCAATAAGCATTGGTAGGCATAGGTGTTTTCATACAAGATGCTTCAGACATACCAAATTTCTTAACCAATTCTTGTGCATACTTGGTTTGAGAAATAAAGATGCCTTCAGCATGTTGTTTGACTTGCAATCCTAGAAAGAAGGATAGCTCACCCATGCTACTCATTTCAAATTTAGAATGCATTAAGTTTGAGAACCTTCTGCACATATTTTAATGAGTAGAACCAAAAATAATATCATCTACATAGATCTTTACTAGTAGGGTATGGGACTTATGGGTTCTAATAAAAAGATTTTGGTCTACTCTACCCCTTATAAATTCATTTTCCAGAAGGAAGCATGCTAGGGTCTCATACCATGCTCTAGGAGCTTGCTTGAGACCATATAATGCTTTGTTCAATTTAAAAACATAATCAGGATGGGTTGGAGAGATAAAACCTGGAGGTTGTCTGACATAGACTTCTTCTTTGATGTCTCCATTTAGAAAAGCACTCTTTACATCCATCTGGTATACTTTGAAACCTTTGTGTGCTCCATATGCTAAGAAGATTCTAATAGCCTCCAACCTTGCAACTGGTGCAAAAGTCTGGTCATAATCTATGCCTTTTTCTTGTGAGTACCCTTGAGCAACTAGCCTTGCCTTGTTCCTTACAATTACTCCTTGATCATCCAATTTGTTTCTGAACACCCACTTTGTTCCAACAATGGAGTGATCCTTAGGCTTTGGTACTAGTTCCCAAACTTTGTTTCTTTCAAATTGATGCAACTCTTCTTGCATTGCAATGATCCAGTGTGGATCTTGCTCTGCATCTTGAATGGATTGAGGTTCAATTTGAGATACGAAGTAAGTGTGTAATAGGTTTTGGTTGACCTGATTTCTGGTTTGCACACCAGCGGAGATGTCTCCAATTACTTGGGAAATTGGATGGTCTCTTGATGTTACTAAATCAATAGGGGGTGTTGATTGTTCACCAACCTGTGTTGTTGTTTCCTCTTGTAGTACAACAACTGGATCTTCAAGAAGTTTCTCTTCATGATGTTGAATGTCTTCTTCATCTTCACTGCTTTCCTCTTTTTGAATGATTTGTAATCTGTCCAAGTCTTCAGCAAGAGAATATACCTGCAAAGGTTCTATGGTAGAAGTGTTCTTCTCCTTGAAAGACATGTTAGTTTCATCAAAAGATATGTGAACAGATTCTTCAATTTTAAGAGATGATTTATTATAAACCCTATAAGCCTTACTGATCATGGAGTATCCCAGAAACACTCCTTCATCAGCTTTAGCTTGAAATTTTGCTAAATATTTCTTGTCATTATTATGTATATAACAAATACAACCAAAAATTCTGAAATAATCTATTTTAGGTTTCTTCCCTTTGAGTAATTCATAGGGAGTCTTGCCCTTTAGTTTATGTATTAAACTTCTGTTCAGCATATAGTTGGAGGTGTTCACTACCTCTGCCCAAAAAGATAGAGGAAGGTGAGCATCTGACAACAATGTAGTGGCAGATTCAATAAAGGTTCTATTTTTTCTATCAGCTACCCCATTTTGTTGAGGAGTTCTAGGAGCTGAGAAAGTGTGTCTGATCCCTTCACTCTGACAGAACTCTTGCATAAGAAGAGAATCAAACTCTGTCCCATGATCACTTCTGATCAGGGCAATGTGAGTATTGAACTCAATCTGTATGCATTTGAGAAACTCTGTCAAACACTTAAAGTTATCAGACTTCTTCTTCAGAAAGAACACCCCTGTGAATCTAGAGAAGTCATCTACAACTACTAAAGTGTAAGATTTCCCTCCTAAGCTTTGTACTGTAATGGGTCCAAAAAGATCCATGTGTAACAGATACAAAATCCTAGGTGAATCACTCTTATTAAGTGACTTGAAACTATTTTTAGTTTGCTTGCCTAATTGACAAGCCCCGCAGAGTCCTTCCTTCTTGTAGGGGCCAGAAGGCAGTCCTCTAACAAGGTTGTCCTTGGATAGCCTATCAATGATTCTAAGGTTTAAATATCCTAGTCTCTTATGCCATAAAACATTAAGTCTACTAACAGAATTAAACAGGCAAATATCTACTTCTGTTGAAAGAAAGTCTACTAAATAAATGTTACCTTTCCTTTTACCTGTCAACACAGTTGTGTTGTCCTCTGACTTGATCTTGCATAAGGCTTTGCTGAAAGTCACCTGGTAGCCTTCATCACATAGCTAACTGATACTGATCAAATTGTGCTTCAGTCCTTCCACATAGGCTACCTTCTTGAATGTGACTGTGCCAATCTGGACTGCACCATATCCTTTAGTTTGTCCAAAGTTTGAATCACCAAATATGACTTTGGGTCCAAGCTTGGCTTTAAAGGATGTGAGGTTGTCCTTGTTTCCTGTCATGTGCTTTGAGCACCCACTATCCAAATACCATTATTAGTTTGATGTTGGATAGGTCTTCACCTGCACATAAAATAATTCACTTGTTTTTGACCCAGTTTACCTTAGGCCTACGTTGATAACCTTTAAACTCAGAAATAAATGACATCCCTGGTTGACTCTTATAACCTTTAGGATGATATCTCCTTGGAGGTATTATCCATTCAGTATAAGGGTTAAAGCTTTGGGATGAAGGACCCCTAGGATTGGATTTTGATTTACCATTGAAAGAATTTCCAAAGCTCTGATCTCTGTTCGACGATCGTGGAGCTGCGTTCGACGATCTTGGGCCAGATCGTCGAGCTCCGTTCGACGGTCGACTGTGGCAGAGTTCAGGAATTAGAGATCGTCGACCTGAGTTCGACAATTTTGCCTGAGATCGTCGATTTGTGTTCGGCGATCGTCGAGCTCCGTTCAACGATTTCTGCTGGAACTTGGTTTTCTTAGGCAGATCAGAATTTTTCCTAGCTACCTCTACAACTCCCTTCCCTTTATCAGACATAAACTTAATTGGGATTGTTAGAACTATAGGTTGGCTGGATGAAGCACCCAAGCCCAGTGTAGTATTGAATCTAGAGTTCACTGTGCTTGTGATGTCCATTAGCTTGATGCTTCTCCCATTAAGGGATTCTTCAAGCTTTTTTGGCCTCTGATAGTTAACTTTTCAGTGAAGCTACCTGCTCCCTACAGCACTCCAACTCCTCAGAGAGTTTGAGGTTTTCTAATTTTAAGGAACTGTGTTCAGACAATTGATTTCTGAGAGAGATAATTTCCTTCTCAGATTTTAATAAGTCTAAGCATAGTGCTTTAAATTCATACTTAAAGTACTCAGAATTGAAATCAAAGGAACTAATTACATGGTCCTCTTCAAGTTGAGTCTCTGAGTCTGACTCTGAGTCTTCTGCATCAGAATTGTGTTGAGAGGCATTGATTGCCATCATGCAGAACTCCTTCTCTTCAGCATCATCTTCATCATCACTTGAGCTGGATGAAGCTTCTGATTCCTCTTCAGTCTCACTCCAAGATTCAGCAATAAATCCCTTCCTTGTGTGTTTGTTCTTGCTTGAGAAGGGTTTGTCATTGCTACTCTTCTTGAAGTACTTATCTTTTCTTCTTTCTCTCTTATCCTTTCTGTCCTTGTTTTTGTTCTCTGGACAGTCAGACACAATGTGGCCTGGTTTCCTGCAACCAAAGCAGACAATTTCTTTATTGTTTGATTTATCATACCTTGGCTTGTCATGATCTTTGTATGATCTCTTACTGAAGTCATTTCTGGCCATCGTGTAAAATCTTTTGGCCAGCAGACTAAGTAGCTCATCATTGCCTGGGATTTTATCTTCAGGCTGATCTTCAGTGGCTTTGAAAGCTACAGACATCTCTTTTCTTGTGGCTGGTGAGGCAGCCTTCTGCTCTTCTTCTCTATTTTTGATGAGCAGCTCATAAGATTTGAGCTTGCCCAAGAGAGCTACTGTGGTGATCTCATTCAGACTTCTGGTATCCATGATTGGCCAGATTCTTGAGTCTCAAGTGCTTGGGAAGCACATTAGGATTTTGTCATTTAGCTCAATCAATGAGATCTTCTTTTCCAGAGTCTTCAGTTCATTGACTATCAGACTGAGCCTGTTATACATTTCAGCTACTGGCTCAGCTTCTCCTTTCTTGAAATTCTCATATTGGGATATGAGGTGGGATCTCCTGTCCTTTCTTTCATCAGCTGATCCTGAGACTATTTCAGAGAGCTTATCCCAGATTTCCTTTGCTGAATTACATTCAGCCACCTTTTGGAAAATGTCATCAGACATAGTCTGGGCTAAGATATTCATAGCCTTTGCATTTGCTACCTTCCACTTCTTGATCTCTACATCTGTTCCTAAAGGAGGTGGAACAGCATTTGTACTTGTGTTCTCTGGAGGTTTTGGACAAACTGTCAAAACAGAATTAAAAATGTCCTCATCAATAGAATTCATGTAGAGTCTAATCCTTGCTTTCCAAAGTGCAAACTTAGACAGATTGCCCACTGGAGGTCTGGTGCTAGCATAATCTTTGTTTTGGGCCATGTTTTGTGAAGAACTAATTCTAATAACAAAATCTACAACAAGCAGATCTAACTAGGAATCTTTGGGTTCAGGTGTTAGCCTGTGCAACCACCAAGGTGTGGTATGTTTAACCAACCTCCCTCTGATACTAATTGAAAGTGCGAGTTAGATCTGATATACTCTAGAGGGGGGGGGGGGTGAATAGAGTATGATGCTTAAAAACTTTTACAACAGTTGTTGTATTCTAAATGTGAACAGGGAAGCAAATAGTAAATCTAATCACAGAAACTATCTAATCACACAGCAACCTAGTCACAAAACAATCACAGCCAGAAACAAAAATAAAGACCAGCAACCAGAAGACACAAGGAGCTATAGTGGTTCCCCTAAACTTAGGTACATCCACTCTTCTACCACCCTAGGTAGGAATCCACTGCAGGATGAGTTGATCAGGTGTCCTGGGCACCAATGAGCTTTTGATAAGGTGCTCAAAAACCAAACCAGATTTTTTGATCAGGTGTCTTGCCACCAATAAGCTTTTGATAAGATGCTCAAAAACCAAACACAAACTTTTGAAGGGAGTTTGAAAAACCCTTTACAGAGGTAGGGATGAGAGAGTGATGAAAGTCTTCTATTTCTCAAAGAAGCTGAGAAGACTATGTGGATATTGATGTTGTCAAAGCTCCCCCTGAGATCTGTAGTTGTTCAGGAAATGAAGCTTTGCAGTAGGGTGATACGCCTTCAGAAAATTGATCTCCAACAAATGATGATTTCAGCAACAGCTGAAATATGAGATGTCTAGAGTCTTGAATGATGATGGCCTTGAACACTTGAATCAAAAGAGATCTGAAGATTTCAGATGGTTGATCTCTTTTAGTGATGGTGTTCTTGTATGAATCCTTTTAGACAGAGAATGTCTGCAACTCTTTTTCTTTCTCTTGTGTGATTATGGTTGTGAGAGTTGTTGCAGAAGAAGATTTGCAGAGAATGAATATAGCAGAATATGTGTCTCTCCCTTGTTCTTCTCTTTTTTTTGAGTTCTGAAAAATCTAATCTTTTATTCTCTTGTTGATTGAACAGAAATGATCCACTGTCAAGATAGTCGTTGGTCTGTCATAAATGACTTCCTTAATTGCTTTTGTCTTCTGGGGGGAAAGTCCAATGAAACATTCCTTGATAATTCCTTGAAACTTGCTCCGGAATAAATGAAAATGGCTACAAAATTTTCTGAATTAATTGCTAAGAATAACTCCTTAACTGTTCTGAATTTGAATCTAGAAAGTCGTTGAACTCTTCAGAAAAACGTCGAACTGAGCTCTACTATCATCGAACTGATCTCAGCGATTTGGACTTATACAGAAACAAAGATCGTCGATCTGAGCTCAACTATCGTCGAACTGAGCTCAGAGATTGATAACCAAACTGGAGTCAAGATCGTCGAACTGAGCTCGAAGATCGTCGAATGGAGTTCGACGATTTGTTGAAGTTGAGCTCAGCGATCGTCGAATGGAGTTCGACGATCCGTCGAAGTGAGCTCAACGATCGTCGATTGGAGTTCGACGATTCGTCGTACTGAGCTCGACGAAATGACCTAGTCTCCAAACTGAAAAACCTTGGTCTTGAGGGCAGCTTCCAAACCTAACTACCAACCCTTAGACTCAATTCTAATTGACCTTTAGATCTATACAAAGAGGTCAAAAATAGGTTTCTTAAAAAAATAGTTATCCTGACCCAAATTAGTAATAAGGTGTTCCAACAGTCAGAAACTTCTACACTAATGTGAATTACATCAAGATAGAACAAGTAAAGAAACTAATAATCATGATAAATGTAATAAAAGCTACGATGGAGAAAAATCAGATCAGCAAAACTAAAAGTTCATATTAATAGAAATTTGTCAAAGAAAAATTAAATTCCACAAATTCAAAATTAAAATAAGAACTTTCATCACATCTTAAACTTCTACTAATCTTGTTGTTGTTGCTGTCTTTATAACTTTTCTTATAGTCTCTATTGATAGATGTAAGGTTTAGATAAATACTTTGGAGGTCTGGGAGGAGCTTTGGGATTGTTCCTACCATATTCTGTCATAAATCCTGCTCTTGTAAGGGACTTTTCATATAACTCCCATTACCGAGGTCTGTAATGGAGGTTCCTGTCTTCATTGAAATCAACTACCAGCTTCAGGGTTTCCAAAATAAGAGATTTGGAGGTTGGACTCCAAACTTCAGTAAACTCTTGAGGACTTTTCCTTTTGTCATCATCAGGATGTGGAGTTGTTCTGCTCGCTGAGGCTCCATCCCCATATTTCTTTTTTTTGCTTTTTGAATTTCAGGAGGTTTAGTAGGCATACCTGCATGTTCTGATTCCCACACGTGTTCATATACATCAGGAGGTGGTCCTCCAAAGTAATTTGGAGGAGGTCCTTCAAAGTACCGTGGAGGTGTAAAGAAGGTTGGCTTGTTTACATCCAGGTGAGCAGGAGGATGGGCAGAAGGGTCCATTTCTAGTCCAGGAAATAGTTGATTGTGCATCCATATAGTAGTGTCATATGTATAAAACTTAGTGCTTTTGATTTCCTTCTGTACAGAAGTCTGGATGTCTTTCATTTGATCTTCCCACTGATTTTTCATAGTCTGATCTTATTTTTCTAGTTGTTCTTTCACTTTATCCTCCCCCTTTCTGACTTCTTGGGAGAGGGTCTTGATCACAGCTTTTTTGAATTGTTCAACTTCTTCACAACTTTTGAAATTCCTTTCTTTAGCTCTCTTGTCTATTAGAACCTGATTATTAGCAAGGGTGACTGATTTTTCCATAACATTACCAATGCATGTGATTGTGCGATCTAAAGCTTTTCCACCTATTTGCAAGAGCCTTTTAAATTCATCTGTGTTGTTTTGGATTTCAGCAAATCTACGGCTCATTTCTTTCTCCAATGTGGTTACAACTTTAAGAGAATTATCAAAATAATCTCTTTGGGCAGCTAACATAGCTTCAATTTAGCTTTGTATAGAATTTTCCGAAAATGTTGTAGGCTGAGTGGAGGGAGGACGCATAGTAGGGGCTATCCATGGAGAAATTTCTTCAATTACAACTGTGGAGGTAGAGGCTTTCTTTTTGTTGACAGTGTTGTCCACATCTTCAGCATCTATGGGTAGAAAAGATTGAATCTTAATATATAGACTTGGAAGGGGTGGTTCAGCAGCTTCTACTAGTATTTCATAATCTGAATCATGTACAGAAACAACTTCATCATCATGTATACTTTCAAGAGATTTCTCTAGTTCATGTACAGGAGACTTTGCAGCTTGAGGAGATGGTTCTGGAGACTTGGGAGATGTTGTTGGAGATGAACGATGATCTTCAGGTATAGGGGATAGAGGCTCTTTGGATGTGAGCTCCTCTATCATCCTATTGATGTCTTCATTAGTAGAAAGAAGCTGTTCTTGATTCTGAGCATCTGTCAGATTTTCTGAGTTAGGAATATCTTCATCAGTAGGAGAAATGGTCTTTTATGTACGCAACAGAGGGGAAGAGGCAGCAACAGGAGGAATAACTTGACATAAAATAACGGTGGCAGCACGTGTAGTGACTCTAGGAGGGATATCTGTAGCAGCAGGAGGAGTAAAGACTGTGGCAGGAATTACTGATGTAGCTGGAGCAGGAGCTGTGTTGGAACCCAAGGTTGGATTTGGGTAAGGATCACTATTAAGGTTTATTAGATTGACCCAAAATGTATAGTCATGTGTCATAGGATTATTTCCAGGTTTGGTCATTCAGAAAAATTCCAGAGAACTTCAGATTTGAAGTTCAGAAAATTGCTCGAAGAAAATCTCTGAACTCAGTTCAACTATCTCTGAGCGGAGATCAACTATCTCTGAACCCAGTTTGAAGAAGCTTTAAAATTAAGATGCAGTTCAAAATCTCTGAACTCAGTTCAACTATCTCTGAGCGGAGATCAACTATCTCTGAACCCAGTTTGAAGAAGCTTTAAAATTAAGATGCAGTTCAAAATCTCTGAACTCAGTTCAACTATCTCTGAGCGAAGATCAACTATCTCTGAACCCAGTTTGAAGAAGCTTTAAAATTCAGATACAGTTCAAAATCTCTGAACTCAGCTCAACGATCTCCGAGCTGAGTTCAACGATCTCCGAACCCAGTTTGAAGAAGCTTTAAAATTTAGTTTGGCGATTTCCTATGCCATTTTTCAGACCTTCTTATTTACAACTGGCAGATTTAATTAAGGCTTAACTGCAGGCATTTATAGCTCTTGGATTTAATGCTATCAAATATAGCCGTTTGAATGACAGTATAAAATATGACTTATTACAGAGATTAAATGTCAATTGATTTCTCAAGACATATTCCATTCTCGGGAATTGATTTAGCCACTCCAAGATAGAAAGAATTCAAATGCTTGAATTCTTCAAGCATTAAATATATAGATATTATATCTTACAGAGAAAATAAGAAGAGAAATACAGCACTCGACAGAATAGAAGAGATAGAGAGAGAATATTCAAGAAAGCTTTTTCTCTCAACAAAGAAGAACTTAGCTACAAGTTTTCTTACAGCAAATCAACATCATCTTCTTCATCTGCTCCAGGTTTTCAAGAGACAATCAATTCATATCAGTCTAAAAGCTTGTTGGAGAGCAACATCAACTTGAAGGCCTACACCCTGAAGCAAAGCTTCCACTCCTGAACTATTCTACATCTCAGGGGGAGCTTTGACAACATCACTGAATCCACATAGTCTTCTCATTGAATTGAGAAAAGAAGACTTTCATCACTCTCTCATCCCCACCTCTGTAAAGGGTTTTTCAAACTCCCTTCAAAAGTTTGTGATTGGTTTCTGAGACCTTATCAAAACTCAGTGGTGGCAAGACACCTGATCAAAAAAAATCTGGTTTGGTTTTTGAGCACCTTATCAAAAGCTCATTGGTGCCCAGGACACCTGATCAACTCATCCTGCAGTGGATTCCTACCAGGGTGGTAGAAGAGTGGATGTACCCAAGTTTAGGGGAACCACTATAAATTCTTGTGTCGTCTGTGTGATTGCTTTTCCATCTTTATCTTTGTGCTATGACTTTTTTCATTAACTCTTGTTTAGAATAAAGTTAAGATCTAACTGCTCACTTTCAATTGGTATCAAAGTGAGGTTGATTAAAATACCACACCTTAGTGGTTGCACAGGCTAACACCTGAACCAAAATGATCTGATAGATCTTAAATTTCTTGAGAGTTTTTCATGGCACAAAATGAAGAATGTTCAAGCACTGGACCTCCTAAGTGCAATCTGGATAAGCTTGCACTATGGAAGACAAGGATTAGGCTTTTTATGAACTCTATTGATGAAGCCATTTTCAATTCTATTTTGACAGGTCCTTATCAACCATTGGAAACAACAAGCATGAATGCTGCTCCATCACCTCAATGGACAGAAGCTCAAAAATTGCTAAAGATTGCTAATGCAAGAGCAATGGACATCCTTGCTCAATCAATGTCTGATGACATTTTTGAAGGAGTTATTGAATGTACTTCAGCAAAAGACATCTGGGACTCCCTCATAGTAATGGCTGCTGGATCAACAAAAGAAAAAACATTAAATACTGAATCTTGGAGTGACTCGGAAGCTTCATCCTGTACAACTGAAGATGAAGAAGAGTCAAGAGAAAGAGAGTTTTGCCTAATGACAATAAATGCTTCATGAAGCAGACATGAAGAAGAATATGTCTCTGATGAAGAATCAGAATGTGAATCAGAAGAGGATCAGGTTATCTCTACCCTTGATTTTGACAACATAACTGAATTTTTACCAAAACAAATTTAAAAAATTTCAGAAAATTTATGTTCAACATAGTTCGTCGAACGGAGCTCGACGAAAACTACACTCTTCGTCGAACTCAGGTCGACGATCTCTGAACAGAGATTTCTGGTCAGAAAATCTTGATCGACGAAATAAATACCCTTTGTCGAACCGAGAACGACCCACGTCGAACTCAGATCGACGAAAATATTTTTCGTCGAACTCAGAATTTCAAAACAGAAATTTTTATTCTTTTATTTCAAATTATTATTGTGAAAGAAAAATAGGACCCGAGGTAATCTGGGTCCAAAACTCCTAACCCCACTTTTCAGGAAATGCAGAGGATACAACAGTAGCTGTATAGGGGGAGATTGCCAATTTTATGTGTAAAGAAAATTGCTTATTAGGATTCTCTAGTAATTTTTTTCCATGTATTTTATTTCTCAAAGTACCCTTGTACATCTGCTGAAAAACTTTTAAATCAGACAAATTATTTTTGCTTTGTGTTTTATTTTATGTGAATAGTGTCCTCACCAAAATAGGGGGAGATTGTTGGAACCCAAGGTTGGATTTGGGTACGGATCACTATTAGGGTTTATTAGATTGACCCAAAATGTATAGTCATGGGTCATAGGATTATTTCCAGGTTTGGTCATTCAGAAAAATTCCAGAGAAGTTCAGATTTGAAGTTCAGAAAATTGCTGGAAGAAAATCTCTGAAGTCAGTTCAACTATGTCTGAGCGGAGATCAACTATCTTTGAACCCAGTTTGAAGAAGCTTTAAAATTAAGATGCAGTTCGAAATCTCTGAACTCAGTTCAACTATCTCTGAGCGGAGATCAACTATCTCTGAACCTAGTTTGAAGAAGTTTTAAAATTAAGATGCAGATCAAAATCTCTGAACTCAGTTCAACTATCTCTGAGCGAAGATCAACTATTTCTGAACCCAGTTTGAAGAAGCTTTAAAATTCAGATACAGTTCAAAATCTCTGAACTCAGCTCAACGATCTCCGAGCTGAGTTCAACGATCTCTGAACCCAGTTTGAAGAAGCTTTAAAATTTAGTTTGGCGATTTCCCATGCCATTTTTCAGACCTTCTTATTTACAGCTGACAGATTTAATTAAGGCTTAACTGCATGCATTTATAGCTCTCGGATTTAATGCTATCAAATATAGCCGTTTGAATGACAATATAAAATATGGCTTATTACAGAGATTAAATGTCAATTGATTTCTCAAGACATATTCCATTCTCGGGAATTCATTTAGCCATTCCAAGATAGAAAGAATTCAAATGCTTGAATTCTTCAGGCATTAAATATACAGATATTATATCTTACAGAGAAAATAAGAAGAGAAATACAGCACTCGACAGAATAGAAGAGATAGAGAGAGAATATTCAAGAAGGCTTTTTCTCTCAACAAAGAAGAACTTAGCTACAAGTTTTCTTACAGCAAATCAACATCATCTTCTTCATCTGCTCCAGGCTTTCAAGAGACAATCAATTCATATCAGTCTAAAAGCTTGTTGGAGAGCAACATCAACTTGAAGGCCTACACCCTCAAGCAAAGCTTCCACTCCTGAACTATTCTACATCTCAGGGGGAGCTTTGACAACATCACTGAATCCACATAGTCTTCTCATTGAATTGAGAAAAGAAGACTTTCATCACTCTCTTATCCGCACCTCTGTAAAGGGTTTTTCAAACTCTCTTCAAAAGTTTGTGATTGGTTTCTGAGACCTTATCAAAACTCAGTGGTGGCAAGACACCTGATCAAAAAATCTGGTTTGGTTTTTGAGCACCTTATCAAAAGCTCATTGGTGCCCAGGACACCTGATCAACTTATCCTGCAGTGGATTCCTACCAGGGTGGTAGAAGAGTGGATGTACCCAAGTTTAGGGGAACCATTATAAATTCTTGTGTCGTCTGTGTGCTTTCTTTTCCTTCTTTATCTTTGTGCTGTGACTTTTTAAATTAACTCTAGTTTAGAAGAAAGTTAAGATCTAACTGCTCACTTTCAAGCTGTTTGGGCTTGACTAGATGGGAAAGGCTCCTCCTCAATAACTGGGTCAGTTATCTGATGAGAAGGATGAGATGGGGTCCTGCCTACATATTCAATTTCCTTTGGAGTTCTGTCAGACTTCTGCAATTTAACCTCCCATCTCTAGATGGAGGTAATAGAAACTTTCTTCATGTTGTGGAGGGCTATGCCCTTTTTCATGGAGAATTTTTCTAGATACATCTAATTCAGGTATAGAGAAAGAATCTTGCCATACTTAGGACTTTTAAGACATGCCTTAATTTTGTCAAATAATATCATACCCCACTGGAACTTCTTTCTACAAATCACTGCAGTCATTAAGTAAAAGAATTCTGGGGTAATATATCTGATAGAACTTGTTTTGCAGAGAAGATCTTTGCCCAGAATATTTGTCAGCAGTTTGCTTTCTTCATTCATGAACTATCTTCTAATGGTGTGAGAGGATTGGGGAATCCCACAAAAACTGTATTCTCTCTCATAATCAGTGCCTACCAGATAATCTCCTTGAACTATTACTGGAAGTTGCAGAAACTGTGAAACAGAGAGGGCAGTCATTTTTACCTTAATATCTTGAACCTTAGACTTTAGCACCTTGCCATTCCGTTTAACTTTGGCGTATTGGAAGAACTCTTCGACATCAAAAGTTAGTATCTTACATGGATGTTCAAGGACAAAAGACAGACCAGCGGTATCGAGAAGAATGAGGACATTCCTGAAGTGATCAGAAATCACTGAAATCCCGGTAGAAATTAGTTCACTGCCACTCCCAAGCTTAGAAGACGACGCCATTGATGAGGAGAAATTGATCTTGGTTGGCCGGCGAATGGATAAACTTGCTTGCAGCAAACGTCGGCGACGGGGAAGATGAAGAGACTTTTCTCGAGAGAATGATTTTGAAATCGAGAATAAATTTCTTGGACCTAAGTCTATTTAGATTTACTTTTAATGATGATGCTAAATGATATAAATAATACTAGAAATACCAAGAATAAGGCAGTTAAGTGCCCAGATGCCAATATTAAAATTTTGAACTTGAAGAGCAGTTGGACACTAGATTTCTCCAGTGGATTATTTGTTCTCGAGAAGTGATATATTTGCACTCGAGTAGATTCCTTTTTGTTCTCGAGTAGAGTAATCTATGTTCTTAAGTAGAACAATCCTTATTCTTGAGTAGAACTTTTATTCTCAAGAAGTAATTTATTGTTCTCGAGAAGTAAGTCTGTCGTTCTCGAGTACAAGCATTGTACTCGAGAGATGAAGTCCATTCTTTGAAATTTCTTGAATTTTGAAGTGT
The DNA here is from genome assembly GCA_039583875.1 of Platanthera guangdongensis. Lineage (NCBI taxonomy): Eukaryota > Viridiplantae > Streptophyta > Magnoliopsida > Asparagales > Orchidaceae > Platanthera > Platanthera guangdongensis. The sequence continues at coordinate 173,537 of JBBWWR010000101.1, forward strand.
AGCCAGAACATGAACTTACTTTCACCTTTTTCTTCATTCTTCAGCATCCTTGTTGAGCATGCCAAGTTCTGTTTTGAAGAATGAGAACTTGACCTCCTCCTGCGGCTTCGTGAATATATCTACAATCTGCCTATCAGTTGGGACATATTAGAGATTTATGTCACCATGCTACACATGCTCCCTGATGAAGTGGTATCCTAACTTTATGTACTTTGTCCGGCTGTGAGAGATGGGATTGTTGGCTATGTCAATTGCACTAGAGGATTCGCAAAATAATGGAATGTCCTTGAACTTCAAGTTGTAGACTTCGAGTTGGTTCTTTATCCAAAGCAATTGTGTACAACAACTGCCGGCAGAAATGTATTCTAACTCGGCCATTGAGATAGCGACACAATTTTGCTTTTTGCTGCTCCATGAAATGAGCCTCCTTCCAAGGAATTGGCAAGACCCGAAAGTGCTCTTTTTATCATCTACACTTCCTGCAAAATCTACATCTGAGAAACCATTTAGTTCGCAGTAATTACTTCATGGGTACCATAAGTCACGATTTGGTGTACCTTTAAGGTATCTCAAAATCCACTTTGTAGCAACGTAGTGAGATTCCATAGAGTTAACTTGAAATCTAGAAGACATGCATGTTGAGAATATTATATCCAGTCTTCTAGCAGTAAGATAGAGCAAGGACCCAATTATACTTATGTACTTGGTTTCATTAAAAGGTTTCCCTTTCTCATCCTTGTCAAGAGATATAGTAGAACCCATTGGAGTCCTCATAGAGGTTTCGTTCTCCAATACGAATTTATTAATTAACTCCTTGGTGAACTTCGTCTGAGAGATGAAAATTCCATCTTCAGATTGTTTCACCTGAAGTCCTAAAAAATACTTCAGCTCTCCCATACTGATCATTTCGAACTTCCCTTGCATAAGTTTGGAAAATTTCTTGCAGTGGTTGTCGTCAGTAGAGCCAAATATGATGTCATCGACATAGATTTGCACTAGCAAAATCTTGCCTTTTATTTCCCTAACAAATAATATCTTACCTATCTTTCCTCTTGCGAACTTATTCTCAAAAAGAAAGTTAGAAACGTCTCATACCAAGCTTGAGGAGCTTGTTTCAAATCATATAAAGCTTTAAATAATAGATAGACATGATCAGGAAAGTTATAATCAATGAAACCTGGAGGTTATTCCACATACACCTTTTCCTTTATGTCACCATTAAGGAATGTCGATTTCACGTCCATCTGATAGACAGTGAAGCCCTTATGTGTAGCATATGCTAGGAAAAACTTGATTGCCTCCAGCCTTGCCACTGGTGCATAAGTCTAATCGAAGTCGATTCCTTATTCTTGTCTGTATCCTTTTGCGACGAGTCTGGCCTTGTTCTTTATGATTGTACCATCCTTGTCGATCTTGTTCCTGTAGACCCACATTGTTCCTATGACATTCTTGCCTTTGGGTCTTGGAACAACCTTCAAAACTTTGCAACGCTTGAATTGATTCAACTCTTCTTCAATTGCTATTACCTATGATTCGTCTGAGTATGCTTTATCAAACTTCTTCTGTTGAACCTGTGAGAGAAAACTCAAATATAAATTTTCATTAGTTGTACCTCTACGGGTTCTAACACCATCCCAGGGATCTTTTATGATTTGCCGCATTGGGTAATCCTTCAAATGTATGAGCTCTAGAGTCCTTGCATCTGGAACTTCTTCAACCACAGGAATGACTTCGTCAACTTGAATTATTTCTTCATCATGATCATCAACCTCACCAATAGGGGTTGGAGTGGTGATCTTGATGAACTTTTCATCTTTTTCTTTATTTGGCTCATCCAAGTTCAATTCTTTTATCTTTGAACATGCATCTTCAATAAACACACTAGAAGAGCTGCCTTGCAACAAGCTCGTCTCATCAAATATAACATGAATAGATTCTTTTACAACCAGAGTTTTCTTATTAAAAATCTTATATGCCTTACTATGGCTACTATACCCTACAAAAAACCTTCAAAGCTCTTTTCGCTAAATTTAGTAGTGTGATACTTGCCATTATTAAGCACGTTGTAGTTACAACAAAAGATTCTAAAATATGAAATAATCAGTTTCCGGCCCTTTAGTAGTTCGTAAGGGTTCTTATCATGGTTCCTGTTTATGAGTGCTCGATTTTGCACGTGGCATGTAGTGTTGACGGATTTATCCCGAAAGTTTTTTGGTAGTGAGGCATCATTCAATATGGTCATGCAGGCCTCTATGAGTGTTCTATTCCTTCTCTCAGCTACTCCGTTTTGCTGAGGAGTACAAGGAGAGGAAAACTGATGAAAGATATCTAGGCTTTCACAGAATTCTGTCATGGCCCTAGACTTGAACTATGTTCCATTGTCACTTCTGATTTTGACTACGAAACATTTGTATTCTTTTTGGACCTACCTGACAAAATTAGAAAAGATATCAAAAGTATCTGACTTGTGTTTTAGAAAGAACACCGATGCAAAGTGCGAGTAATCATCAACAATAACCAATGTATAATCCTTACCTCCCAAACTTCTAACTTGCAGTAGACCGAACATGTCCATATGAAGTAGATGTAAACATCTATTAGAGTCTTTGCCAATAATGCCTTTAAAGGTATCCCTTGTTTGCTTGTCTTTTACACATGCATGACAAGGTCTATATTTAACACACTTGACATTTGGGGCATCATGTACTAAATTAAGAGAAAATAATTTATTTATTGTTTTGAAATTAATATGTGCTGGTCTCTTGTACCATTGGTCACCAAGAGACGCACTATCTTTAGCCTAAAAGCACACTGGTGTACAAGAGTCTATGGGAAAAAATTTCAAACAAAATATATTTCTACTACGAGTGCCTGATAGAATCATTTCCAAATTATCTACCGATTTTATCATGCACTTATCTATATGAAATTCTACTATGTATCCTTTATTGCAGGGCTGACCTATTCTTATAAGATTGTGTTTCAATCCTTCAATATAAGCCACATCTAAGAAGGAGACACTACCATTCGTAATCATATTGTAGCCTTTAGAAATTCCTCTGTCAGAACCTCCAACGATGACTTTTGGCCCATTCATGACTTAAGAATAATTCTAGAGAAGGCTTCTTGTCCCTATCATATACTGAGAGCATCCACTGTCCAAATACCAGATAGGAGTTTTGGTGGCCTTTGGACATACCTGCAATCACAAATCAGTTTGCCTTAGGAACCCAAACTAGTTTGGGTCCTTGGTCTCTAGTAAGAACACTCCCCCTAAGTGTATTATCATTATGAGTGGTCTTTCTCACATTGTTAACTTGAGGAGTAACATAATTTCGGGGATTAAACCAGCAATCAATGACAAAGTAACCAACCTTACCGCAGCACCAACTGTCAAATCTATTGTATCTTTGCCTGAATTTCTCCTGCTTGACCTTTTAAGAGTGTGGTCTAGCAGGGGCAGCAGTCTTGGAGGTAGAAGCTTCATGGCGATGGCATTCACATATCTTCTTCCCCATAAGAGGCTTTTCCACAACAGGTTTTTCTTTTTGTGCCTACTTGATGTATTGACCATGATTATAAGGGTCATAGCTCTGAAGAGTTCTCTTCATAATGTGCCTTAAAGACACTTTCGCCAACGTTTCGGGGGCGGGTCCATCCTTGGTACCGCGACTTGGGCTCTACATAAGTAGGCCTAGAAAAGTGAGTTTAGGATGAATCAAGATTAAACTCGTTCGTTGTAAAGATAACCTTCTTAAATGAAGTCTGATCTTAAGGAGCTTTCCCTTTCTCCTTGGCCAAGGCCATCTTGGCGGCCTTATTCTTCCTTTGAGCCTTATTTCTCCTAAAAGATTTACTAGGAGCATCAACATGGCCTTAGCCAGGACCTTTGGCCTGAGCTGAGAATTCAACAACAAAAGGAAGGACAGTCTTAGGCTTAGGGAACATTCAACAAGTTTCTTCTCCGCAGCAAGTTGTTCTTCCAATTCTTTGATGATCTTCTCCTTCAGATCTAGTTTCTCGAGATCCTTGTTATACTCTTCGATAGCAGTATTGAAGTTCTCTCTGAGTGAGGCCTTCTTGGAGACTTCCTCTCTCAGAGTACTCTCTTCAGCCTTAAGAGATTTTATCTCCTTGGATTTAGTTTTCACGACTCTTCAACATTTGTCGTAAGCCTTGATTAACTCTTTATATAAGTCCATGAGTTCAGACTCATCATCAGAAGAGCAGTCCTCATGATCATGATCAGAAGTATCTGATTCAGAAAGAGGGGTGTGAGAATTTACCTTTCCAGTGAACTGGGGTTCTTCTTCTTCATCAGTTTGTGCCATTAGCCCAAAGTAGCCTTCCTCTTCTTCACTTGACTAAGATGAGGCAGAGTCGCTGAGATTCTTGCCCTTCTTGGCTACTTGGCTTCTTTATGTTCTCTTCTTATTATATGAAGATTTCTTGTCCTCTCTCTTTCCACCCTCCTTCTTGTGAGGGCAATTAGCGATGACGTGACCTGTCTTATTACAATAATAGCAAACGATGTCAGAAGAAGTATTTTTGTTCTATTTAGTGTCATACTTGTCCTGGCTACTTTAGCCATTCTTGTGTCGATCACCATCATGACGTGATATTCTGTGTGAGGCATCTTTGCCTCTCCATTGTTTCTTCGTGTTCAAGAATTTCTTGAACTGCCTTGAAAGAATACGAAACACTCCTTCACATAACTCTGAGCCTAAGGTGCTTGGCTCTGAAGTTTCTTCTTCACTATCTTCCTGTGTATGAGCAAGTGATGCATCTTTGACATTCCTTGAGCTGTCTGCCTTCAGTGCGACATACTTCTCCTTGGATGACCATCTGCTCTTCTCTTCTTCAGCTTTGCTTGAGTTGATTTGCAGTTCATAGAACATTAGCTTTCTGAAGAGATTCTAAGGGTCAGTCTCTGCCAGCTTACCAAACTCTCGGATAGCACAGACTTTGTTGTCTCATTCCTTAGTTAGGGACCTTAGAAACTTATCATTCACTCTCAATTTGTGAAGACATGGCCATATAATCTTAGGCCGTTAACAATTTTGAAGAAACTTTCAAAGGTATCTGCAATTGAATCCTTTGGTCCTTGTCGGAATGCTTCATATTTCTGATTTAGAAGGGATCTTCTGTCATCCATAACATCTTCAGTGCCTTCCATCAAGATGATACGAGACTACCACATTTACTTAGCGGGTTGGCTGTGAACCAGATTTTGCAGCATAGAATCATCGAATGCAGTTGCAATGATATTTTTAGCTTTCTTGTCTAATGAGACAAGTACAATCTCATCTTTATTAAGATCCATTAACTTCGTAGGAACTTTGTTTGGTAGGGTCAATAGTGGAGACGGTCGTGGGAACATAAGAACCTTCTTCAAAAATCATGAAGATCCTTGGATCCATAGCTTCGATGAAAAACTTAATCTTTTCTTTCCACATGGGAAAGTTGGTCTTTGTGCATAAAGGAAGCTTTACAAAATCCTTGGCTTTGTCCATGCTTGGATTACTCAGAAGATAACTTGGGCAGATCTGTTCAAGGTGTTAACCTTTTTATGAACAATCTCCCACTGATAACAATTGAAGATGTTTTAGTTGTCTTACCTAAATCACATAGAGGGGGGTGAATAGGAGAGTTGTGCGTCTTTTTTTGCAATAAAAATTTAACGAGTTATGCACAGAAAATTAACCAAGCATTCACAAACGACACCAAGAGTTATAGTGGTTCCCCAACCTTGGGTACATCCACTTTCCACTCACTGATCTAGCAAAGCACTAGAATCGGCTATTCCACTAATCTCGGATTGAAAACAATCCTACAACTCGGTTCAATGTTCTTTCAACTCGATCCCGAAACTGGATCTACACTCGAAAGATAAAAGTTACTACAGAAACAACTCGGAGAACAAAGATCCTACACTCAGAGAAGGATCTCCTATAAGAATAAATTGAAATATAACAAAGACAAACCTTGTATTATCTCGGATCTGAAAACTTCTGCCTTTCTTCTTCCTTGAACTTTGGGGCTCTATCAGGAATGTTTGAAGAAGACTCAGCAAGATCTCTGATCTGAAATTTCTGGACTCAGCAAGATCAAGTATTGGATCTGTAGATTGTAGAATGTCTTGATCTCTGAATCACTTGCTCTGAATCGATCTGGATCGAAAGCGCTTTTGGTGAAGAAGGCAATGAGCGCCGACGCTTCCGATTATGGAAAGAAAATTAGGGATTCAGAATTCCTAGAATATCTTACTTGGGTTGGACAAAAATGACAAGACCTTTTATCGGACTTTCCTAACGGTCATAATCATAATTACTGATAGCCACGTGGACAAATCACTTGCTAATGAAATTTGAAATTACGTTTGTCTGGACTTAGAAGAATTTCTGAAAAACAGTACAACTATTCTCGAGAGAAAAGAGAGTACTAGAGAAAAAAACTTACTGGTTCCCGAGAATAACAATGAAGATCTCGAGAAAAAAACTTAGAAAGAAAACATGGAGGTGGAATTCAGCATTCTCGGGAATGAAGGAAAGTACTCGAGAAAAATAAGTTATTGTTCTCGAGAAGAAGCACTTTGTACATGAGAACAAAATACAGTCTTGAGAAAATTTCCAGATGGCGTTGAGTCAAGTCTCGCTCTCAATATTTTTTGACTTAGACTACCCGAGATCATTTCTAGAAGGCGTTGAATGAAGTCTCGCTCTCAACACTTTTAGACAGACTGTACTCGAGAACAAAATATGACTTCTACTCGAGTACAACAAGCATTACTCGAGAACTAGACTTAACTTCTCAGCACTTTCAACGCCTTAAGACTGGCATCTCGAGAATTAATTATATCCTTCTCGAGAACTAAACATGGTCTTCTCGATAAAAAGTCTTAGAAAAATTCAGTCTGGAAAAGAGAATAACCCGAGAAGAAATGTCATGAAGTACGCGAGTACATAAGGACTTCTCGAGAACAACATTATGCTTTTCCAAGAACTACTTTTGTAACTCGAAATTATGACAAGTCTAACTCGAGAATTAACTTTAGTCCTTCTCGAGTACAAAACATAGTACTCGAGAAAAGACTTAGACAATTTCTCTGATAATTTGAAATCATAAATTCTTCAATAAAATCAGCAACAAACATTTCCCTTGTCCTTAGTGCTTGAAAAAGAAGTGTGTCCCAATAGAGAGGCTATACATAAGTCAACACCCTGGATCACACAATAAGGAATTATATTGTACGGTCCTGTGTTTGGAGACTCATTGTAGACTGACATTGGTCTAAACTTAGCAATTAAGTCTTGCAAACACTCAACAAAACAGAGCATCAAATAGAAACTTAATTCATCTTAGTTCAATGGTGACTTCATACAAATCTGGGCTATTATGGATACAATACCCAACATCATCACTAAACACCTCCAAACAGAAGATAAGCGGCTAAGTCCAAATGCGTTGAGTGATGAAGATTCCCTCAACGCCTAATTAGTTAATAGAGCTAATATATTTATTCTCGAGGAATGACTGATCACTCGACGCCTAGTGCTGCAGGATAATTGGCTAAGTGTTTTGGCACTGAGTGAAGGCAGTTCACTCAATGCCTATGATGAGTTGTCTGAAATCGACTAAGTACACAGGTTCTGATGTTAGAAGAAATTCAAAATGTTTCGGGAAGTCTACAATACACGACAAAAGCCGTTGCATGCCTCGAGTACTACATTTAATGCAAAAGTAAGATTGCAGCTACCAAATCAGATAATCTTATTAGAAATATGTTTACTAGGTTTTGTGGCATACCTGCCTTCTTTGAAGGTTTCTTCTTGGTTTTGTAGTAGTCCTGTTTGTGTTGTAAAGAAGAAGAAGGTCTGCTCCTCCACCCCTTCTTCTTCATCAACATCATAAACTGCCTTAAGGATGCAACAAATTCCTCATCAAACATATTACATTCTGATGTATCTTGATCTGAATCATCAGACTCAGCTGGCCTTCTTGGGAGAGAAGGATTCTTCTATTTTATCCGCTTGGAACTATCTGCCTTGAAGGCCATAGTTGATATTTTGTCCTGAGCTTTGCTAGTCTTCTCTTCCTCCTTCCTTGCTATGAGCTACATTTCATATGATAGCAGCTTCCCAAAAAAAGTAGATGGTGGATTCTCTGCCAGCTTTGCCACTACTCTAAAGGCACATCTCTTAGTATCCAAGTCTCTAGTAAGAGACCTACGAAACTTATCATTTAGCTCTTAGTTACTAAAGACCTGGCCATAGGTCCTTAGCTTATTTACTGTTCTAAAAAACCATTCATAGCAGCTAGCTTTGGCCTCCTCCTTGATCTGCCTGAAAGCCTCACACTCTTGATTGAGCATAAACTTCATATCATCTCTAACTTCCTCAGTACCCTCCATATATATCACTAGAGTGTCCCGCATTTCCTTTGATGTCTTGCATTGTACCAGGTTTTGAAAAGCAGAGTCATCTATAGCACTAACTATAATGTTTTGTGCCCTCTTATACATTATAGCTAAGATGATTTCATCCTTAGTCATTTCTGCATAACTCTTAGGAATCTTGACATTTACATCAAGAACAGACACCTTCAATGGAATGAATGGTCCTTCTTGTACAATAACATAAATCCTACGGTCTGATGCTTCGATAAACAATCTGACCTTTTCTTTCCAGATTCCAAAATTTTCTTTCTTGCATAGAGGAAGCTTCATAGAACCTTGTTCCTTATGGTTGTCTCCTAAACCCATAATTATCGTTTCTCGACTACCCTTTGATATCTACTCAGACTGTTAGACTTTCTTGTGTAACCACCCTCCGATACCACTTGAAAGTCTTTGAATATAAGGGTAGGTAATCACCTAGAGGGAGGTAAATAGGTTTCTTGAGCTTTTTAGTTACTTTTAACCTTTATCAGATTATGTTGTGTGTTATGATATGATTGCTGATGCTTTCAATATTATCACCTAGATGATACAGTAGCTTTATAGTTGTTCCCTAGTATATGGGTACATCTACTGTCCCTCCTACCATTCTAACAGAATGTTAGACAAGGCACTTCTTCAATAACTTGGAACCTTGGAGACTACAACATGATCCCATGGGATCACTTATTATCCACTGAGACTTATAGGCACATAATCCAACCACTTAGTAATCACCTGATCACCTTTCACAAGCACAAATGCCCCACAACACAGGCTGGGAAAAACAGCCCTATCACACAGATCCAAAACTGGATCCTACTACCTAGATCTATACCAGATCCTACACTCAGCCTTTATAACTTAGGATAATAATATAGATCTCAGCAGATCTAACTCTCAGCCTTTATAAACTAGGCTTACAACACAGATCTTAACTAGGTCCTACAGAGATGGATTTGATATTGATATAGATTAGACTCCAGAGATTGATTCTCTATGTCTACAACTTCTTGAACTGAGAAAATCTCAGCCAAATTTTCTTCTCAGCAACAAGGATTAAGATCTTCCAGAATATGATGCTTGTGCTGGAATAGTCTTAGAAATGAATTCTGATCATGCTGATGAAGAGGGAAGATCAAGAAAGATGGTATTCAGTCTGCTAACATATTTTGACAGAAGTTAAACTACTCTGCCTCTCCTTCTATCTTGAGAAAATTCTGAATAGATTTCTTCTTCACCGATCCTGGAATTGATCCTCAGATTAGGCTCTTCTAGGATTGAGAAGTCACTACAACTAGGGATGGCCTTTGCTATTTCTTCTTCCCCAGTGAAATCCTTTGATCTTGTTGTAACAGATGTTGATCACTACAACTAACTCCAAAACCCTTCAGATTCATTAACACGATCTTCTTGTTTTTGCAACAATGGTGGGGGAAGAAGACATGTCCCGCACAACTCTTTGGTAATGAGTTGATCCCTTCAAAACTTATCTCGATCGAGATCTCATCTACTATTTATAATCCCGTTATCTAGAGAGTTGATTGTCACGTCTCACTACTTTAATGGCTGATTATATCCTTAGTTTTATAGAATGAGACTAACGATGATGTTAGTATTGAATTACAGCTCTTCCTTAGTCATTTTGAACTTTGTTTACTTTTTGTTGACTTTGCTGATGTCAGCCATTCTGGACTTAGAAAATATTAGACAACTACCCAGGAGTTGAGTACGCTGAGTGATCAAGCTTTTCTCAACGAATCTGCACATAAAAAATTTCCTGCTCTGCTAGGCGTTGAGTGAGTAAGCTCCACTCAATGCTTTTTAACTTATGCAACATTCTGCATCCTTCTACAATTCTAGTTGTTGAGAGCATTGAGTTTTTATGCTTCACTCAATGCTTTTTGCCTCAGCTTAATCTTCAGTCCTTTCTATATCCTTCGTGTTGAGATCATTGAGTTAACTGGCTTCACTCAACGATTCTCTACTTAGAATAATTTTCAGCTCTTTCTGCAACTGTGGTATTGAGAGCGTTAAGTGAACTAGCTTCATTCAACGATTCTGAACTTAGAATAATTTTACTCTACATGAAAGCGTTGAGAGTGTTGAGTGAACTGGCTTCACTCAATGTTTTTATACTTAACCAAATCTACTTCTGTCTGAAGGCATTGAGTGAGTTGGCCACACTCAATGCTTTCTGTCTTTTCATCTGAAAACTTGCGTTGAGTGCATTGAGTGAACTGGATTCACTCAACCCTTCTGGACTTAGCCGATTTCTCTATTTCCTTTTAGGCTGACTGCATTAGCTTTACTCAAAGGCTTTTGATCTTAGTGTTGAGTGAATTGGATTCCCTCAACACTTGTGTACTTAGTCAATTTTTTGTCTCCTTCTTCTTTGTCTTTGATATAAACTACATGTCGTTGAGTGAACAAGCTTCTCTTCAAGCTAGTAGTCTCTTCTTTATGCTAGTAGTCTCTTCTTTTAAATTAGTTAACAACCTTAAAACAATCTCTCGATAAGATAATAATCTTCGTGTAAGTAAGATTACTCAACAGTTCCCGGATCTTAATACGACACTTGTGTCCCCTGCTACAATTCGATAGCTATACTTGCCTGGTTGGATTGCTAGTTCAGTTTTTATTCTCTTCGTGATTAGCAGACACCAATTGCTGATGCTTTCAAGATTATCACCAAGACGACACTGTAGCTTAATAGTGGTTCCACAGTATATGGGTACATCCACTGTCCCTCCCGCCATTCAAACAGAATGTTAGACAAGACAATTCTCCAACAATTTGGCTCCTCAGAGATTACAACTCATTCCTACAGGATCACTCAGTCTCCACTGAGACTTACATGCACACATCCCAACCACTCAGTAATCACCTGATCGCCTATCACAGGCACAAATACCCCACGACACAGGCTTTGAAAAATAGCCCAATCACACAGATCCAAGACTGTATCCTCCTACTAAGATCTATACTAGATCCTACACTCACCCTTTATAACTTAGACAAACAATACTGATCTCACCAAATCTAACTCTCAGACTTTATAAACTAGGCTTACAACACAAATCTTAACTAGATCATATAGATATGGATTTGATATTGATATAGATTAGACTCCAAAGATTGATTCTCTGAGTCCACAACTTCTTGAACTGAGAAAATCTAAACCCAAATTTCTTCTCAGCAACAATAATGAAGATCTTCCATAATTAGATGCTGGTGTTGGAGTCAACTCAGAAATGAATTCTGATCGTGTTGATGGCGAGGGAAGATCAAGAAATATCGTCTTCAATCAGCTAACCTATTTTGGCAAAAGTTGAACTACTCTGCCTCTCCTTCGGTCTTGAGAAAACACTGAACAGATTTCTTCTTCACTGATACTGGAAATTATCTTCAGATTAGGCTCTGCTTGGATCGAGAAGTCACTACTGCTAGGGCTGGCATTGACTATTTCTTCTTCCACAGAGAAACCCTCGGATCTTGCTGTAGCATATGTTGATCGCTCCAGCTTACTCAGAAACCTTTCAGAATCATTTTTATGATCTTCTTGTTTCTGTAACAATGGTGGGGGAAGATGACAAAGTCCCGCAAAACACTTTCATAATGAATTGATACCTTGAAAACTTATCTTGATCCAGATCTCATCTTCTATTTATAATCCCATCATGTAGTGTGTTGATTGACACATGTCACTGCTTTAACGGTTGATTATATCCTGAGATTTATAGAATAAGACTAACGAGGACGTTAATATTAAATTACAGCTCTTTCTTAGTCAATTTGAACGTTCTTGACTTTGTTTATATCAGCCATTCTGGACTTAGAAAATTTCAGACAACTACCCAGGCGTTGAGTGCGTTGAGTGAACAAGCTTTACTCAATGAATCTGGACTTAGAAAATTTTCGGCTCTGCTTGGCGTTGAGTGAGTAAGCTCCACTCAATGCTTTTTAACTTAGTCAACAATCTGCATCCTTCTGCAACTTTAGGCGTTGGGAGAGTTGAGGGTATAAGCTTCACTCAATGCTTTTTGCCTTAGCTTGATCTTCAGTCCTTTCTACATCCTTGGCATTGAGAGCGTTGAGTGAACTGACTTCATTCAATGATTCTATACTTAGAATTATTTTCAGCGCTTTCTGCAACTGTGGCGTTAAGAGCGTTGAGTGAACTGGCTTCACTCAACCATTCTAGACTTAGAATAATTTTGCTCTACATGAAAGTGTTGAGAGTGTTGAGTGAACTGGCTTCACTCAATGCTTTTATACTTTGCCAAATCTCCTTCTGTCTGAAGGCATTGAGTATGCTGGCCACACTCATTACTTTCTGCCATTACTTCTGAAATCTAGTGTTTAGTGCATTGAGTGAACTTACTTCACTCAACGCTTCTAGACTTAGATGATTTCTCAATTTCCTCTTAGGCTGAGTGCATTATCGTGACTCAAAGCCTATTGATCTTAGTGTTTAGTGAACTGGCTTCATTCAATGCTTCTGTACTTAGTCAATTTTCCGTATCCTTTTTCTTTGGCTTTAACATAAACTTCATGGCATTGAGTGAACAAGATTCACTGAACTCTTTTGGACATAACCAATTTTCTGTCTCTTTCTTCTATGGCTTTGACATAAACAGTATGACGCAACGCTTCTGGTTATATGGTGTTGAGTGAGTTGACTTCACTCAATGCATATGTGTTAGCCACTTTTCTACCTTGCCATCTCTTAAAGGTTTGACTGCCTGCCCTCTCTCGGTGCTGTTATCTATATGGCATTGAGTGAACTGACTTCACTCAATGCCTGTAGACTTCATCATTTTTTGGTGCTGTAACTTGCTGGGCTTTGATTTTCCTGAATTCACTCAACGCTATTAGTTGTATGGCGTTGAGTGAACTGACTTCACTCAACGCCTGTGGACTTAGTCATTTTTCTTCACTGCCACTGGCTTCTTGTTCATCTAGCGTTGAGTGAGCTTTCTTCACTCAATGCCTATGGACTCAGGCAATTTCCTGTCTTTCTTGTCAGCTTCTTTGAGTCCACCTGTCAATATCACTTGGACCACCTGTCCAATCAATATGACATATACTAACTCGCATGCAAGAACTTAAATATATATATCACATACAACTATGTGTATACTATTGACTTATTTGATCTCTTTCAAATCTGGGAGATTGGGATAAATGGACCCAACAGGGATGAATGATGATTATCTCACTACCCTTATAGGATCTTGGTTAGACTGTTAAGCCTTACTTTGAACAGCCTCACTCTGATATCATTTGAAAGTCTTTTTAAGGGTAGCTAAACACTTAGATGGGGTGAATAGATTTCTTTCAGACTTTTAAGTTTTCTAGATTTTAATTGGTGTGTTGAAGTTGGGTTAAAAGCTTTTAAGAACACAAAAAACATACAAACAATTTATAGTGGATCCCATAACTAGGATATATCCACTTCCCCCTTCACATATCTAGTAGTGTGTTAGTCTAGGACAACACCTACAAAACTCAGATCAACTGGTCTAACAACTCAGATCCTCCCTAGATCTTGCACCTCAGAGTGGCTTCCACTCCTATTACTCGAACTTTTATAGGTCCTACCTCAGAGACAAAAACATGTCTCCCCAGGCTCACAAGCAATCCCTACCTTAGCCTTTATAAATCAGGCCTACATCAGAGACAATAACAAGTCTCCTACCTATGAATCACAAACTAGACCTACCAGCCTCTATAAATCAGACATATCATAGATTTTATACAAAAAATCCTACCTTAGTGTTGATTCCATTGATCCCAATGTTCCTGATTTGAAGAAGGCCTACTAGACAATGACATACACATGTGAGTAACTAATGGTTTTGAAAGTAATGGTTAGATCTGAAATACTCTAGAGGGTGGGGGTGAATAGAGTATTTAGGGTTTATAAAATTTTTGCTAATTAATTTAATCTATTAATAGTGCTGTAGAAATTAAATTAAAAAAAGAAACACAGCAACCTTGCTAGCACAGCAACAATAAGAATAAAAGAGAAAGAGCAACGCATACAACACAAGAATTTTATAGTGGTTCCCCTAAACTTAGGTACATCCACTCTTCTACCACCCTAGTAGGAATCCACTCAGGTTTTTGATCAGGTGACTGCCACCAATGAGCTTTTGATCAGGTGCTCAAGGACCAATTCTCAAGTCTTTTGATCAGGTGACTTGCAATCAGGAATAATTTTGAAAGGGCTTAAGAACCCTTTATACAGTGGGAGATGAGAGAGTGATTTTGTCTTCTCTTTCTTAAATACAACTGAGAAGACTCTAGTGGAACAAATGATGTTAGCAAAGGCTCCCCCTGATATCCACGTGGACCAATCATGTACTAATGACATTTGAAATTATGTCAGCCTTGACTTAGAAGAATTTCTGAAAAACAGTACAGCTGTTCTCTAGAGAAAAGATAGTTCTCAAGAAAAAAAACTTACTCGTTCTCAAGAACAATAATGAAGATCTCGAGAAAAAAACTTTGAAAGAAAATGTGGAGGTGGAATTCAGTATTCTCGGAAATGAAGGAAAGTACTCAAGAAAAATAAGTTATTGTTCTTGAGAAGAAGCACTTTGTACTCGAGAACCAAAGACTGTCTGGATAAAATTTCCAGATGGCATTGAGTCAAGTCTCAATCTCATTGTTTTTTGACTTAGACTACCCGAGATCATTTCCAGATAGCATTGAGTCAAGTATCTCTCTCAACACTTTTATACAGACTGCACTCGAGAACAAAAGTTGAATTCTACCCGAGTATTGCAAGGCTTACTCGAGAACTATACTTAACTTCTCAGCGCTTTCAACACTGTAAGACTAGCATCTCTAGAATTAAATATATCCTTCTCGAGAACTAAACTTGGTCTTCTCGACAATAATTCGTAGAAAAAGTTCAGTCTGGAAAAGAGAATAACCGGAGAAAAAATGTCATGCAGTACTAGAGTACATAAGAACTTCTCGAGAACAACATTATGTTTTCTCGAGAACTACTTTTGCAACTCGAAATTATGACAAGTCTAACTCGAGAATTAACTTTAGTCCTCCTCGAGTACAAAGCATAGTACTCGAGAAAAAGACTTAGACAATTTCTCTAAAAATCGAAAAACATAAATTCTTCAATAAAATCAACAACCAACTTTTCCCTTGTCCTTAGTGCTTGAAAAAAAAGTGTGTCCCAATAGAGTGGATTCACATGAGTCAACACCATGGATCACACAATGAGGGATTACGTTGTATGGTCCTGTGTTTGGAGACTCATTGTAGACTGACATTGGTCTACACTTGGGAATTAAGTCCTGCAAACAATCAACTAAACAATGCATCAAATACAAACTTAATTCATCTTAGTTGAAGGGTGACTTCATAGAAATCTGGGCTATTGTGGATGCAATACACAACAATCTCCCCTATTTGTAGAAGTCAGAACCCTCTACACTAATGTGAATTATATTAAGATAAAAGAAGTAAAGAAACTAATAATCATGATAAATGTAATAAAAGCTATGAAGGAGAAAAATCAGATCAGCAAAACTAAAAGTTCATATTAGTAGAAATTTGTCCAAGAAAAATTAAATTCCACAATTTCAAAAAAAAATAAGAACATTCAGCATATCTTCAACTTCTACTAATCTTGTTGTTGTTGCTATCTTTCTAACTTTTCTTATTGTCTTTTTTGATAGATGTAAGGTTTAGGGAAATACATTGGAGGTTTGGGAGGAGCTTTGAGATTGTTCCTACAATATACTATCATAAATACTTCTCTTGTAAGGGACTTTTCATATAACTCCCATTACCGAGGGCTGTAATGAAGGTGTCTGTCTTCATTGAAATCAACGACCAACTTCAGGCTTTCCAGAATAAGAGATTTGGAGGTTGGACTCCAAACTTCAATAAACGCTTGAGGTCTTTTCCTTTTGTAATCATCATGATGTCGAGTTGTTATGCTCGCTGAGGCTCCATCCCCATATTTTCTTTTTTATGCTTTTTTAATTTCAGGAGGTTGAGTAGGCATACATGCATGTTCTTATTCCCACACTTATTCATATACATCAGGAGGTGGTCCTTCAAAGTAATCTAGAGGAGGTCCTTCAAAGTAATTTGGAGGATGTCCTTCAAAGTACTGTGGAGGTGTATAGAAGGTTGGCTTGTTTACATCCAGGTGAGCAAGAGGAGTGGTAGAAGGGTCCATTGCTAGTTCAGGAAATAGTTGATTGTGCATCCATATAGTAGTGTCATATGTATACAACTTAGTGCTTTTGATTTACTTTCGTACAGAAGTCTGGATGTCTTTCATTTGATCTTCCCACTGATTTTTCATAGTCTGAGCTTGTTTTTCTAGTTGGTCTTTCACTTTATCCTCCCCCTTTCTGACTTCTTGGGAGAGGGTGCTGATCACAGCTTTTTTGAATTGTCCAACTTCTTCACAACTTTTGAAATTCCCTTCTTAAGCTCTATTGTCTAGTAGAACCTTAGTATTAACAAGGGTGACTGATTGTTCCATAACATTACCAATGCTTGTGATTGTACGATCTAAAGATTTTCCACCTATTTGCAAGAGCCTTTTAAATTCATATGTGTTGTTCTGTATTTCAGCAAATCTACGGCTCATTTACTTCTTCAATACAGTTACTTTATTAGTTACAACTTTAAGAGAATTATCAAAATAATCTCTTTGGGCAGCTAGCATAGCTTCAATTTTGCTTAGTATAGAATTTTCAGGAAATGTTGTAGGCTAAGTGGAGGGAGGAGGCAGAGTTGGGGCTACCCATGGAGAAATTTCTTCAATTACAACTGTGGAGGTTAAGGCTTTCTTTTTATTGAGAGTGTTGTCCACATCTTCAGCATTTATTTGTAGAAAAGAGGGAATCTTAATATATAGACTTGAAAGGGGTCGTTCAGCAGCTTCTACTGGTATTTCATCATCTGAATAATGTACAGAAACAACTTCATCATCATGTATACTTTCAAGAGATTTCTCTAGTTCATGTACAGGAGACTTTGCAGCTTGAGGAGATTGTTCTGGATACTTGGGAGATGTTGCTGGACATGAAGGATGATCTTCAGGTATAGGGGATTGAGGCTCTTTGGAAGTGAGCTCCTCTATCATTCTATTGATATCTTCATTAGTACACATAAGTTGTTCTTGATTTTGAGCATCTGTCAGATTTTTTGAGTCAGGAATATCTTCATTAGCAGGAGAAACTGTATTTTCTGTACGCAATAGAGGGGAAGAGGCAGCAACAGGAGGAATAACTTGATGTAAAGTGGCTGTAGCAGCACGTGTAGAGACTCTAAGAGGGATATCTGTAGCAGGAGGAGGAGTAAAGACTGTGGATGGAATTGCCGATGTAGCTAGAGCAGGAGCTATTTGGGCTTGAATAGATGGGGAAGGATCCCCCTCAATAACTAGGTCAATTATCTGATGAGAAGGATGAGATGGGGTCCTATCCACATATTCAATTTCCTTTGGAATTCTATCAGACTTCTGCAGTTTAACCTCTCATCTCTAGATTGAGGTAATAGAAACATTCTTCATGTGGTGGAGGGCTATGCCCTTTTTCATGGAGAATTTCTATAGATTCATCTAATTCAGGTATAGAGAAAGAATCCTGCCATAGTTATTACTCTTAAGACATGCCTTAATTTTGTCAAATAACATCATACCGCACTAGAACTTCGTTCTACAAATCACTGCAGTGATTAAGTCAAAAAATTCAGGGGTAATATATCTGATAGAACTTGTTTTGCAGAGAAGATCTTTTCCCAGAATATCTTTCAGTAGTTTGCTTTCTTCATTCATGAACAATCTTCTAATTGTATGAGAGGATTGGGGAATCCCACAAAAACTGTATGCTCTCTCATAATCAGTGCCTACCAGATCATCTTCTTGATCTATTACTTGAAGTTGCAGAAACTGTGAAATAGAAAGGGCGGTAATTTTTACCTTAATATCTTGAACTTTAGACTTAAGCACCTTGCCATTCCGTTTAACTTTGGCGTATTGGAAGAACTCCTCGACATTAGAAGTTAGTATCTTACATGGATGTTCAAGAACAAAAGACAGACCAGCGGTATCGAGAAGAATGAGGATATTCCTGAAGTGATCAGAAATCTCTGCAATCCCGGTAGAAATTATTTCACTACCAATTCCAAGCTTAGAAGACGATGCCGTTGATGAGGAGAAATTTATCTTGGCTGGCCAGCGAATGGAGAAACTTGCTTGCGTCAAACGGCGGAGACGGGGAAGATGAAGAGACTTTTCTCGAGAGAAGAATTTTGAAATCAGGAATAAATTTCTTGGACCTAAGTCTATTTAGATTTACTTTTAATGATGATGCTAAATGATATTAATAATACTAGAAATACCTATAATAAGGCAGTTAACTGCCCGGGTGCCGATATGAAAATTTTGAACTTGAACAGCAGTTGGACACCAGATTTCTCGAGTGGATTATTTTTTATCGAGAAGTGATTTATTTGCACTCGAGTAGAATCTTTTTTGTTCTCGAGTAGAGTAATCTATGTTCTTGAGTAGAACAATCCTTGTTCTCGAGTAGAACTTTTATTCTCAAGAAGTATTTTATTGTTCTCGAGAAGCAAGTCTGACGTTCTCGAGTACAAGCGTTGTACTCGAGAAATGAAGTCCATTCTTTGAAATTTCTTGAATTTTGAAGTGTAGCAAGAACGTGAACTTACTTTGACCTCTTTCTTCACTCTTCAGCATCCTTGTTGAGCATGTCAAGTTCTGTTTTGAAGAACGAGAACTTTGCCTCCTCCAGCGGCTTAGTGAATATATCTGTAATCTGCCTGTCAATTGGGATATATTGGAGATTTATGTCACCATGCTCCACATGCTCCCTGATGAAGTAATATCGTAACTTTATGTGATTTTTCCGGCTGTGAAAGACGGGATTGTTGGTTATGTCAATTGCACTAGAGGAGTCGCAAAACAAGGGAATGTCCATGAACTTCAAGTTGTAGTCTTCAAGTTGGTTCTTTATCCAAAGCAATTGTGCACAACAACTTCCGGCAGAAATGTATTCTAACTCGGCTGTTGAGATAGCGACACAATTTTGCTTTTTGCTGCTCCATGAAATGAGCCTCCTTCCAAGGAATTTTCAAGTCCCGGAAGTGCTCTTTCTATCATCTTTACTTCCTGCAAAATCTGCATCTGAGAAACCATTTAGTTCGCAATCATTACTTATTGGGTACCATAACCCAAGATTTGGTGTACCTTTAAGGTATCTCAAAATCCACTTTGCAGCTACGTAGTGAGATTCCTTAGAGTTAACTTGAAATCTAGCACACATGCATGATGAGAACATTATATCCGCTCTAATAGCAGTAAGATAGAGCAAGGATCCAATTATGCTTCTATACTTCGTTTCATCAAAAGGTTTCCCTTTCTCATCCTTGTCAAGAGATATAGTTGAACCCATTGGAGTTCTCATAGCGGTTGCATTCTCCATTCCAAATTTCTTAATTAACTCCTTGGTGAACTTTGTCTGAGAGATGAAAATTCCATCTTCAGATTTTTTCACCTGAAGTCCTAAGAAATACTTCAGCTCTCTGATACTGCTCATTTCGAACTTCCCTTGCATAAGTTTGGAAAATTTCTTGCAGAGGTTGTCGTCAGTCAAGCCAAATATGATGTCATCGACATAGATTTGCACTAGCAAAATCTTGCCTTTTATTTCTCTAAGAAATAATGTCTTATCTATCTCTTCTCTTGTAAACTTGTACTCAAGAAGAAAGTTAGATAACATCTCGTACCATGCTCGAGGAGCTTTTTTCAAACCATATAAACTTTAAATAATAGATAAACATGATCAGGAAAGTTAGAATCAACAAAAGTTGGAGGTTGTTCCACATGCACCTCTTCCTTTATGTCACCATTAAGGAATGCTGACTTCACGTCCATCCGATAGAAAGTGAAGCCCTTAAGTGCAGCATATGCTAGGAACAACCTGATTGCCTCCAGCCTTGCCACTGGTGCATAAGTCTGATTGAAGTTGATGTCTTCGTCTTGTCTCTATCCTTTTGTGATGAGTCTGGCCTTATTTTTTAAGATTGTACAATCCTCGTCCATCTTGTTCCTGTAGACCCACTTTGTTCCTATGAAGTTCTTGCCTGTGGGTCTTGGAACAAGCTTCAAAAGTTGGCAACGCTTGAATTGATTCAACTCTTCTTCCATTGCCATTACTCATGACGCGTCTGACTTTTCTTCAACAAACTTCTTCGGTTCTACCTGTGAGAGAAAACTCAAATATATATTTTCATTAGATGTACCTCTATGAGTTCTGACACCATCCCGGGGATCTCCTTTGATTTGGTCCATTGGGTAATCCTTCAAATGTCTGAGCTCTAGAATCCTTGCATCTGGAACTTCTTCAGCCATAGGAGTGACTTCATCAACTTGAATTATTTCATCATGATCATCAACCTCTCCAATAGGGGTTGGAGTGGTGATCTTGATGAACTTTTCAAATTTTTCTTTAGTTGGATCATCCAAGTTCAATTCTTTTATCTTTGAACATGCATCTTCAATAAACACACTAGAAGAGTTGTCTTGCAGCAAGCTCGTCTCATCAAATACAACATGAATATATTCTTCTACAACTAGAGTTTTCTTATTAAAAATCCTATATGCCTAACTATGGCTACTATACTCTACAAAAATACCATCAAAGATTGTTTTGCTAAATTTAGTAGTGTGATACTTGCCATTATTAAGGGCGAAGCAATTACAACCAAAAATTCTAAAATATGAAATAATCGGTTTCCTTCACTTTAGTAGTTCGTAAGGGGTCTTATCATGGTTCTTGTTTATCAGTGCCGATTTTGCACGTGGCATGTAGTGTTGACGGCTTCATCCCGGAAGTATTCTGCCAGTGAGGCATCACTCAACATGGTCCTGCAGGCCTCTATAAGTGTTCTATTCCTTCTCTCAGATACTCTGTTTTGCTGAGGAGTACAAGGGGAGGAAAACTGATGAAACATGCCTAGGCTTTCACAGAATTCTGTCATGACCCCAGACTTGAACTCTATTCCATTGTCACTTCTGATTTTGACTACTGAACAGTTGTATTCATTCTGGACGTACCTGACAAAATGAGTAAGGATATCAAAAGTATATGACTTTTGTTTAAGAAAGAACACCCACGCAAAGTGTGAGTAATCATCAACAATAATCAATGTCTAATCCTTACCTCCCAAACTTCTAACTTGTAGTGGACCAAACAAGTACATATGAAGTAGATGTAAACATCTATTAGAGGCTTTGCCAATAATGCTTTTAAAGGTATCCCTTGTTTGCTTGATTTTTACACATGCGTGACAAGATCTATCTTTAGCACACTTGACATTTGGGCATCACGTACTAAATTAAGAGAAAATAATTTATTTATAGTTTTGAAATTAATATATGCTAGTCTCTTGTGTCATTGGTCACTAAGAGATGGACTATATTTAGCCAAAAAGCACACTGGTGTACAAGAGTCCATGGAAATAAATTTCAAACAAAATATATTTCTACTACGACTGCCTGATAGAATCATTTCCGAATTGTCTACTGATTTTATCAAGCACTTATTTGCATGAAATTCTACTATGTATCCTTTATTGCAGCGCTGACCTATGCTTATAAGATTGTGTTTCAATCCTTCAACATAAGCCACATCTGAGAAGGACACACTACCATTCATAATCATGCCGTAGCCTTTAGTAATTCTTCTGTCAGGAGGGTTGACTCGAGTCCTGGGATGTGCAGGGAATTGGACTAAACTTGTGAGGAGTAGAGAAATCAGTGTTGTGAAGGGACACGGGTAGAGACACGAGCGTGTCCCTACCCGTGTGCATGTGTCTGTCGAGTTAGACTCGACGAAGCGTGTCGAGATTGACGAGGTGGATCGACATCATATGACACGGGTAGCGACACGAGCGTGTCCCTACCCGTGTGCGTCGAGTTACACTCGACGAACCGTGTCGAGATTGATGATCTGTGTCGAGAGCGTTGAAGTGTATGACACGGGTAGAGATACGGGCATTTCCCTACCCGTGTGTGTGTTGAGTTGGACTCGACGAGGCGTGTCGAGATCGACGAACTCGTGTCGAGGCCGACGAATTATATAACACGGGTAGAGACACGGGGGTGTCCCTACCCGTGTGCTCCAGTCGACGATTTAGATCGAGTTCGATGACTTGTTGAGGTCGTCGGAATGTATCCCGAGAAGGACACGGCCAGGGAACACGGCCGTGTCATATGGACACTGGTCGGGACACGGGACGGGACACGGTCGTGTCCCTACACGTGTCACGTATTGTACCGACATGGAAACTGTCATTGCCGCTTCGCCCAAGCAGGACACGGGTAAGGACACGGTCGTGTCCCTACCCGTGTCACGTTTCAAATATAAGGGGGAGAGAAAACCCAAGCCATTTTCATGCTCATTTCATCCCCTATTTTCTGAGAGAACTCCTGGTGAGAGAGAAAACTGCTGGAGCAAGTTCTACAGGAGAAAATCCGCCATTGTCGTGAATGAGAAGATGCCGCCGAGGAGAACTACGCGATCCA
The DNA here is from genome assembly GCA_039583875.1 of Platanthera guangdongensis. Classification (NCBI taxonomy): domain Eukaryota; kingdom Viridiplantae; phylum Streptophyta; class Magnoliopsida; order Asparagales; family Orchidaceae; genus Platanthera; species Platanthera guangdongensis. Next base: position 196,573 of record JBBWWR010000101.1, read on the forward strand.
TGGCCGGAACTGGTGGTACCGCTGGAACCGACGTGAGTTTCCTACCCTCTCCCTTTGTGTTCGATCTATAGTTATTTTCCTAGGCGAGACATCGACTCAAGAGAGTCTTGATGGAGAGGAGGAGTTTTCTAGGAAAGGCCATGCTAGGACTTGTGTCCTAGGTTTTAGATCTCTTCAACCACGCCCTTCTCCAATATCATGATAGGGGATGGTTTCTTGAAGGGTGTTGGCCTCTTGAGGTTGAATAAGGGTGGAGGAAATTCTGGAATGATTTGGGAAGATCGCCTTAAGGAGGAAGATGAACCGATGTCGTTCATTCCGCCTTAAGATGCGTACAGAATCTGTATTTTGCGCGTAGCGAACTTCGTGGCCATTTTCAGGTGTGATATGGCCAGATCTGGGATTCCGGCTAAAAACGAAAGTTGAAGTCCTTGGAAATACCTTTCAAACGAATGGTTGCACGACTTCAGGCGAATTATGTTTTGTACGCAGCGGTCTTCAAGTCCGATTTCAAATAGGATAATTTCAAATCTGGGTTGAAGTCTGAATACGAAAGTTGTATACCACGGAAAGACCTTTCCAACGTGGGGTTGCACGTTTTCTCCGGATTCATGTAGCTTTGAGAATCTCAGGTCTAATTTGATGCCCAGATTCAATCTGCACCTAAATTCTGGGCTTTGATGGAAGATGGATTTGGTTTCGGTGGAATTAATATTGCAAGATACTTGGCTTGGATGAACCCTTATGATTAATCATTTGTTGCATGATTGGTGTAGCTTATTAATCAGATTTCATATAATCAAATTGTGAAGCAATCTTATTTAAACGAATTGACTTGATAGGAATTGAAAGATTGGAAATTGTGCACTTCATGTTTATATTATGACATTATCAAATGGAAAGTGTGATAGATCTTTATATGCGCATCATGCTTAAATTACGTTGTCATCATTTGGAAAGTCATATAGATGAATAAATTATGGCCATGGGTGGGGTTGACTAATGGAATGAGTTTAGTTGTCCAATACTTAGAGCGTCGTCTCCCTACGGGTAGTATTGTGAAGGGATGTAAGTGCGGTGTTGACCGTCACTTGTTTTGGTTGTGTCGAGATAAGGTATGGATGGATGGTTGGGTTGTGTCCGCGTGCTTACTTCCGAGGCCCCTTCCATGTTATGTTGATGTGGTATTTGCATATGGTGTGAGTCGACACGCAGTGTCGTAATCCAAGGTTAAGGGTAGTGTGGCAGGTCTACGGGCTCGCCAGTCGTCACACCGACGGGAGTCGACAGTTAGACTTTGGCAGTTGGGCTTGGACCTCGGTGTTCAAGTCCCGGGGCTCCTTCCGTGCCAGGTGAACGGTTGGGCTTGGTCCTCGTGCTCACTATGAGGCTCCTTCCGGGCCACACAAGATCAGTTCGGGGCTTGGTCATCGGTGCACATCTACCCGAGGCTCCCGCTGGGCCATAGTACGCAAGGGCTCCGCTGTTGTCTACTTAGCGTTGAGGCGTACGGAGGCCTAGGTGAAGTAGTGTGGATACCCGCCTAGTAGTAGAAGTGCCCATTCTACTGTCACCGCCTGGCCACGACGGCTGATGCCTGAGAGGTTAGCTAACTGCTCGAAAAGTTGGAACTATAGTCTGTGTCAACATAGCAACTGCATGCGTGTGATCATGGGTGAGTCATTGCATAGCATACATAACATTTCATAACATTACAGAACAAGATCCTCATCGTATAAGTTTGTATGGGCACTCCTATACGATGAGTTACTTTATGTAACCTGACCCTTAACTTATAAGTTTGTATGGGCATTCTTATAAGTAAAGTTACTTTCCTGCTGTTACTTATACTTGCTAGTTTAGTGTAGCTCTTATCTAACTGCTGATTATGATACTGTTACTCTTACACTATTTCCACCTGCTTGTACCTGTTATACATGTATATATATTGTACTCTTGTTCCTTCTCTCCTCCCGGTGCCGAGGAGTCGCTGGGTGAGCGGATGTGAAACCACTTAGTCATTTCGACTAACGGTTGCTACGCCTTCCTTTTTAGGAGGTCACGCCGTAGGTAGTGCAGCCGCAGACTACACAGCAGGATAGCCAGGCCAGGACGATAGGGCCTGAAGTGACGGTGCCGTCAATACCGTCAGTTACGGATGTTAGTATTTGATACTCTGATGTAGCCCGTTTGGGCAATGTTTAGTTGTACTGTGATATATTGTACAAGCTTGTTTTAGCTTCACCCTATTGATGTATTTGGACATTATACTTAGTGTGGATTTGACTTCTTGCTTATTATATTTGGTTGTGTTGGCATGTTCTATTGATATTGTTGTAGCCGACAGAATAGGCACCTTGTGGTACAGGTTAGCCCGTGTGCTAATGCTACCGCAAGGCGGCTATTCCGGGCATAAGACTCCGCCTTCGTGTCGTGTTTTGGGATCCAGTAGGGGGGGTCTTACAAATGGTATCAGTTTGCCACGATCCTCAACTAAAGAAGTCATTCAATAATGGTTCCACCCCCGTTTGGTTAGTCAGTTTGGGGACAAACTGACTTAGCGGAAGCAGTGGTGTGCCCATATGTAATTCACATTAAGTTTGTCCAACTTTGACCTTAAGTTTAGCCAACCTGACCACAAATTTGTCATGTACGTGTAGGTTCCACTGTATGTTGAGCCGATGAGGGGTACTCCTACCCCTCCCATACCTACTCAGTTCCAACAGTCTGAGTTGGGGCAAACGCTCACCGCCATCCTTGATGCTTTTAGGGCGCAACAGCCCCCAGTACAACAACAGGACCCGAGCTCCAACTGGCTGAGCACCTTCCGGGCTCTCTCCCCTCCTGCCTACCTTGGGATGGAGTCAGCTATACATACAGAGGAATGGCTTGACACGGTTCAGAGGTTGTTGGCTGGTATCCGTTGCCCGGCCAACATGGCAGTGATATTGGTGGTGTCCGTCTTGGACTCACACGCTAAGAGGTGGTGGACGTCCCTCATGTGCTCTACCTTCCAAGGCTGGGTCTACACAGAGATAAGTTGGAGTGAATTCTCGGGTGTTTTCTTGGAGCACTTCATCCCTACATCGGCCCGAGATGAGCTTGAGCAGAGGTTTCTTCTACTAAAGTAGGGATCAAAGATGGTTACGAAATACCAGTGAGAATTCCAGCATCTCGCAAGGTTTGCAGATTCCTACGAGTTGGATGACAGAGGTTATGCCAAGCGCTTCTACAAAGGGCTACGAGATACAATAAGGTAGTACCTTTTGTTTATAGCGGATGGTAGCTTGACAGAGATCATTGATATGGCAAAACGATTGGAGGCGGACCAGTAGGGATGCAGTAAGAGGCCTGCGGAGGATGTGATGGAAGCCGGCCCATGGAATAGAAGGAGACGAGACTTCAGAGGAGGAAGAGGATATCAAAGAGGTGGAGGGCGTGTCCATCGGAACTATATAGTGGAGCATCCGGTTCCGCATACTCCTGCGTTGCCTCCACCACCACAGCCTCAGCAATTTCAACAACCTGTAAGGAGTCGTGGTCTGGTGTGCTTCTAATGCAACCAGCCGGGCCACATCCGACGTTACTGCCTGCAGCTATTTGGGAACGTCCCTCCCGCTCTCCCTCCGGCAGCTCCTCGAGGGCGGGGTCACGTGCGTGGTCAAGGACGAGGACCACGAGGAGGTAATCATGTCCCCTCTAGGGATCAGGTGTACGCGCTTGACATGGCGCAGGAACGGAACCCAAAAGATGTGATTGCAGGTATGAATTAATTAATTAACATATTTTCATGGTCTAACTTGAATTGTTTAAGACGTACTAGACATCTAGTAATAAGTTTTGGTTGTTGGTACTTAGGCACCGTGATTATTGGCGGGAAGACAGCCTATGCGCTGTTCGATACCGGTGCCTCACACTCCTTTGTGTCCGAGGATATCATAAAAGACGTGGAGGGTGTACAATACTTTACTGGCATAGCCCGACGTGTACGCCTTCCGGAGGGCTCGGAGATGATCGCAACCGCCAAGTGCGAGTTGGAGTTATTTATTGATGGGGAGGCCTTTGATACGACAGCCACGGTTCTGAGGATGCCAGAGTTCGACATAATTTTGGGCATGGAATAGCTAGATTGGCACTTCGTGAGGATCGACTGCGCGGAGAAGCGGATCTATTTGATACATGGAGACTCTAACGTTATCTTCCAAGGTATAGGCTTCGCGCCTCACATGATGTTATCTTCCGTCCAGGTTGTAAAGGCTCATATGAAGGGGGACGAGATCTTCATGATCTGGTTCGAGTTGAAGGAAGAAGCATTGGAAATAAAGGATGTACGGGTAGTGCGGTATTTTCCCGAGGTATTTCTTGAGAAGCTACCAGGATTACCTCCGCATAGAGAGGTTGATTTCCAGATTAACCTAGTACCAGGTGCCAAGCCTGTATCCAAGGCTCCGTACAGAATGGCCCCAAAAGAACTCGCGGAGTTTAAAGTTCAATTGCAAGAACTAGTGGAGTCAGGGTTCGTTTGCCCCAGTTCATCACCCTGGGGAGCCCCTGTACTTTTCGTGAAGAAGAAGGATGGAACCCTGCGGTTGTGCATAGATAATCGGGAACTCAATCGGTTGACGGTGCGGAACACTTATCCACTACCACGGATCGACGAGTTGTTCGATTAACTAGTGGGAGCACATTGGTTTTCTAAACTGGATCTGCGCTCTGGATACTATCAGTTGAGGATACAAGAAGGGGATATCTAGAAAACGGCCATCAGTTCAAGATATGGTTTGTACGAGTTCACGGTAATGCCGGTTGGGCTCACAAATGCCCCTTCGGCCTTCATGAGCCTGATGAACAAGGTGTTCGAACCGTATTTGGACATCTTCGTCATTGTTTTTATCGACGATATCTTGGTCTACTCAAAGACGGAGGAGGAGCATGCCGAGCATCTAACCTTGGTGTTGAAGAAATTGAAGGAGCACACCTTGTACGCCAAGTTTAGTAAGTGTGAATTCTGGCTTAAGGAGGTTGCTTTCTTGGGGCATGTGATCAGTGGGGCAGGATTAGCAGTGGATCCAGCAAAGGTACGAGCCGTGAAGGAGTGGTCGCCCTTGAAGTCGGCGGCCGATGTATGAAGCTTTCTTGGACTTTCTGGGTACTACCGCAAGTTCGTGAAAGGATTCTCCAAGATCGCACTTCCTCTTACCTCGTTGACGAAGAAGGGTGTGCCATTTGAGTGGACTCCCCAATGTGAAGCGGCAATTCAAGAGCTGATGGATAGGCTTACCTCCACCCCCATCCTTGCACTTCTGTCGGGGATGGAAGGATTTCAGGTTTACACGGACGCGTCATATCAAGGGATGGGAGCGGTATTGATACAGCACAAGCACGTTATCGCTTATGCTTCAAGGCAGTTAAAGAAACATGAAATCAACTACCCGGTTCATGATTTGGAGTTGGGAGCAGTGGTGTTCGCTTTGAAGGTCTGGAGGCATTATCTATATGGCGTCCACTGCGAGATCTTTTCCGATCACAAAAACTTGAAGTATGTCCACACCCAGAAGGAGTTGAACCAGAGACAACTGCGGTGGTTGGAGTTTCTATGCAACTATGAGTTTACCATGAACTACCACCCCGGTAAAGCAAACTTGGTAGCCGATGCATTGAGTAGAAAAGTGACAGGATCTAGCCCAGAGTCTCGGTTGATGAGTATGGAGCTGGCTCGGATGATCGAGAATATGGAAATTACTCTAGTATTCAAAGCTCCTTCGGCAGAGTATGCGGAGTATTTGGCCAGCATGAGCATAGTTTGTGATATCCATGACCGGATTCAGGTGGAGCAACGAATGGATGCGGCCTTGGCCCCGGCAATCAAGGCAATTGAAGATGGGACCACCGATGAGTACACACTAAAGGACGGCCTCATTTATTTTCGTGGCCGACTCTATATTCCCAAGGGCGGCAAAATCTGGGAGGATATCTTGAGAGAGGCACAATGCTCTCAATATTTAGTGCACCCGAGTATTGCTAAGATTTACGCCAGCTTACGGAAGACCATGTGCTTTCCAGGAATGAAGAAGGATGTTCGTTATTATGTTACGCATTGCGAAGCTTGTCAAAGAGTGAAGGCTGAATGCAGGAGTCCCGGTGGTTTGTTGCAGTCGTTGCCCATTCCCAAATGGAAGTTCGAGGGTATCTCCATGGACTTTGTCCATGGTCTACCTCGCTCACGCTCCGGGAATGATTCGGTGTGGGTTATTGTTGATCGACTGACAAAGGTGGCCCTGTTTATTCCAATGAAGAAGGAGGCACACGTGGATGTTTTGGTACGCATTTTTGTGGAGCAGTTCGTACGGTATCATGGCGTGCCCAAGACAATTATTTTGGATCGGGATGGTCGGTTTACTTCCAAGGAGTCGAAGGCGGTGCAGGCGTATTTGGGATCGCGCCTAACCTTTAGTACTGCATTTCACCCTTAGACGGACGGGTAGTCTGAGCGGACCATCAGAACACTAGAGGATTTATTGAGGTTGTGTGTGCTGGACAGAGGAGAGCCATGGGAAAGGCTCTTGCCACTAGTGGAATTTTCCTATAATAATAGCCATCAGGCGAGCATCGGCATGGCACCCCATGAAGCCCTTTACGGAAGAAGGTGCAGGACTCCCTTCTCTTGGTTGCAGGATGAAGATCCGAAGGCATTGGGAAATGAATATATAGATGATTCTGATGCGGCGGTCAGATTGATACGGGATCGCATGTTGGAGGCTCAAAGTCGGCAGGCAAAGTACTATAATGCAAAGAAGCGAATGGTGGAGTTCCAAGTGGGTGATAAAGTGTTTCTCAAGATTTGGCCGATGCATGGAGTATCGCGGGTGCGTGGGGTGAAAAAGCTCAGCCCAAGGTATGTTGGGCCGTATACTATACTAGAAAGGATTGGCCCATTGGCCTATCGGTTGGAGTTACCACCAGAACTAGAGAATCTCCATGACGTGTTCCATGTGTCGTCGCTTCGAAAATCACTATTGAGGCCCGACCAATATATTCCCACTACTGATGGTGTAGTGGCGTCAGATAGGTCTGTGCGACTAGAGCCGGTGCGGATTGTTGACAGTGAGACACGAACATTACGCCGCAAAAGTGTTCCCTTAGTGAAGGTGTTATGGTCGAATCATGGGAAAGAGGAGTACACATGGGATCCGATGGATTTGATGCAGCAATGCTATCCGGAGTTGTTTGCTCAAGGTAATTTTATTTAAAAGCATATGTTAAATTGTCTGTTATTCTTTTCTTCCCACAGCCTAAGCCTGATTTCGGGGACGAAATCTTTTATTTTGTTTATAGGATTTGTAACGTCCCGAATCGCTCTAGGCCCCTAGTGTGTGTTTTTGAGTCAGGAGGGTTGACTTGAGTCCGAGGATGTGTAGGGAATTGGACTGCACTTGTGAGGGGTAGAGAAATCAGTGCTGTGAAGGGACACGGGTAGAGACACGGGCGTTTCCCTACCCATGTGTGTGTGTGTGTCGAGTTACACTCGACGAAGCATGTCGAGATCGACGAGGTGGGTCGACATCATATGACACGGGTAGCGACACGGGCGTTTCCCTACCCGTGTGCGTCGAGTTACACTCGATGAACCGTATAGAGATCGACGATCTATGTCGAGAGCATCGAAGTGTATGACACGGGTAGAGACACGGGCGTGTCCCTACCCGTGTGTGTGTTGAGTTGGACTCGACGAGGCATGTCGAGATCGACGAACTCGTGTCGAGGACGATGAATTATATGACATGGGTAGAGACACGAGCGTGTCCCTACCCGTGTTCTCCAGTCGACGATTTAGATCGAGTTCAACAACTTGTTGAGGTCATCGAAATGTATCCCGATAAGGACACGGATAAGGAACACGGCCGTGTCATATGGACATGGGTCGGGACACGGGTCGGGACACGGGTGTGTCCCTACCCATGTCACGTATTGAACTGACATGGAAACTGTCGTTGCCGCTTCGCCCAAGCAAGACACGGGTAAGGACACGGCCGTGTCCCTACCCGTGTCACGTTTCATAAATAAGGGCGAGAGAAAACCCTAGCCGTTTTCATGCTCATTTCATCCCCTATTTTCTGAGAGAACTCCTGGTGAGAGCAAAAACTGCTGGAGCAAGTTCGACAGGAGAAAATCCGTCATCGCCGTGAAGGAGAAGATGCCGTCGAGGAGAACTACGCGATCCATGGCCGGAAATGGTGGTACCGCTGGAACCGACATGAGTTTCCTACCCTCTCCCTTGGTGTTAGATCTATAGTTATTTTCCTAGGCAAGACATCAACTCAAGAGAGTCTTGATGGAGAGGAGGAGTTTTCTAGGAAAGGCCATGCTAGGACTTGTGTCCTAGGTTTTAGATCTCTTCAACCACGCCCTTCTCCAATGTGATGATAGGGGATGGTTTCGTGAAGGGTGTTGGCCTCTTGAGGTTGAATAAGGGTCGAGTAAATTCTGGAATGATTTGGGACGACTGCCTTGAGGAGGAAGATGAACCGATGTCGTTCATTCTGCCTTAAGATGTGTGCAGAATCTGTATTCTGCGCGTAGCGAACTTCGTGGCCATTTTCAGGTGTGATATGGCCAGATCTGGGCTTCCGGCTAAACATGAAAGTTGAATTCCTTTGAAATACCTTGCCAACGAATCGTTGCACGATTTCAGGCAAAGTCTGTAGCCACGGGGAAGTCCAAACGAAAATGGTGTTCAACAAATCCTGCATGCAGAAATTGTGTTCTATACGCAGCGGACTTCAAGTCCGATTTCAAATAGGATAATTTCAAATATGGGTTGAGGTCTGAATACAAAAGTTGTAGACCACAGAATGTCCTTTCCAACGTGGGGTTGCACGTCTTCACCGGATTCCTATAGCTTCGGGAATCTCTGGTATAACTTGATGCCCAGATTCAATCTACACCTAAATTCTGGGCTTTGATGGAAGATGGATTTGGTTTCGGTGAAATTAATATTGCAAGATACTTGACTTGGATGAACCCTTATGATTAATCATTTGTTGCATGATTGGTGTAGCTTATTAATCAGATTTCATATAATCAAATTGTGAAGCAATCTTATTTAAACGAATTGACTTGATAGGAATTGAAAGATTGGCAATTGTGCACTTCATGTTTATATTATGACATTATCAAATGGAAAGTGTGATAGATATTTATATGCGCATCATGTTTAAATTACATTGTCATCATTTGGAAAGTCATATAGATGAATAAATTATGGCCATGGGTGGGGTTGACTAGTGGAATGAGTTTAGTAGTCCAATACTTAGAGCGTCGTCTCCCTACGGGTAGTATTGTGAAGGGATGTAAGTACTGTGTTGACCGTCACTTGTTTTGGTTGTGTCGAGATAAGGTATGGATGGATGGTTGGGCTGTGTCCTCATGCTTACTTCCGAGGCCCCTTCCATGTTATGTTGATGTGGTATTTGCATGTGGTGTGAGTCGACATGCGATGTCGTAATCCTGGGTTAAGGGTAGTGTGGCAGGTCTACGGGCTCGCCAGTCGTCACACCGACGGGAGTCGACAGTTAGACATTGGGCGGTTGGGCTTGTTCCTCGGTGTTCACATCCCGGTGCTCCTTTTGTGCCAGGTGAATGGTTGGGCTTGGTCCTCGTGCTTACTCCGAGGCTCCTTCCGGGTCACACAAGGTCAGTTCGGGGCTTGGTCCTCGGTGCACATCTACCCGAGGCTCCCGCTGGGCCATAGTATGCAAGGGCTCCGCTGTTGTGTTCATAGCATTGAGGTGTATGGAGGCCTAGGTGAAGTAGTGTGGATACCCGCCTAGTAGTAGAAGTGCCCGTTCTACTGTCACCGCCTGGCCACGGCGGCTGATGCCTGAGAGGATAGCTACCTGCTCGAAAATTGGGAACTATAGTCTGTGTCGACATAGCAACTGCATGCTTGTGGTCATGAGTGAGTCATTGCATAACATACATAGTATTTCATATTATTGCACAACAAGATCCTCATCGTATAAGTTTGTTTGAGCACTCCTATACGATGAGTTACTTTATGTAACCCGACCCTTAACTTATAAGTTTGTATGGGCATTCTTATAAGTTAAGTTACTTTCCTGCTGTTACTTATACTTGCTAGTTTAGTGTAGCTCTTATCTAACTGCTGATTATGATACTGTTACTCTTACACTATTGCCACCTGCTTGTACCTGTTATACTTGTATATATATTGTACTCTTGTTCCTTCTCTCCGCCCGGTGTCGAGGAGTCGCCAAGGGAGCGGATGTGAAACCACTTAGTCATTTTGACTAACGATTGCTACGTCTTCCTTTTTAGGAGGTCACGCCGCAGGTAGAGCAGCCGCAGACTACACAGCAGGACAGCCAGGCCAGGATAATAGGGCCTGAAGTGACGGTGTCGTCGATACCGTCGGTTACTGATGTTAGTATTTGATACTCTGATGTAGCCCGTTTAGGCAATGTTTAGCTGTACTCTGATATATTGTAGAAGCATGTTTTAGCTTCTCCCTATTGATGTATTTGGACATTATACTTAGTGTGGATTTGACTTCTTGCTTATTATATTTGGTTGTGTTGGCATGTTCTATTGATATTGTTGTAGCCGGCGGAATAGGCGTCTTCTGGTACAGGTTAGCCCGTGTGCTAATGTTACTGCAAGGCGGCTGTTCCGGGCATAAGACTCCCCTTCGTGCCGTGTTTTGGGATCCTGGAGGGGGGGGGGGTCTTACATCTGAGAAGGACACACTAACATTCGCAATCATACCGTAGCCTTTAGTAATTCCTCTGTCAAGACCTCCAAAGATGACTTTTGGCCAATTCATGACTGATGAATAATTCTGGAGAAGGCTTCTTGTGTAACAGCCCAATTTGTCAGCAGCCAAAATTTTTGGGTGGCACGGCCTGGGACACAGGCGTGTCCCAGGGCATGTCCTGCTCAGGTGCGGAGTCATGCCGAGATCGACGGAAAGTGTTTGGGTGGTCACGCCCTGGATCACGGGCGTGATAGAGGGCATGTCCCGCTCGGGTTCGACATCAGGTCGACGAAATACTGTGTTCAACGAATTGAGCTCGGTGATTTAGCAAAGGCTTCGTGGGCTGGCAAATCTTCGAACGCTGTGGAAATCGTCGAACGCGCGGAATCGTCGAATGGAGATCGTCGAACGCTGGTCCAATCGCCGAGCGCTAGGCCAATTCGACGATCGCTGCCCGATCGTCGAACGGAAATCGTCGAACGCTCGTGATCGTCGAACAGAGATCGTCGAACGCGCTATTTGACGATCGCTGACGGGCTCGACGATCGCTGCCTTATCGGCGAACGCATATCGTCGAGCGCAGATTTATGTCACGGGCGTGACTTGGCTGACACGGGGCGTGTCCCGTGGCGGTGACCTGTTTTGAGATAAGGCGGGTTGAGCACCGTTTAGCGACACAGCCTGTGACACGGGCGTGTCACAGGGCATGTCGGACGCGGAAATCGGTTTTCCCGATTTTTCGTAGCCGTCCATTTTTTCTCAGCTTGGATCCAAGGGCTGAGCTTCTTTCCTGCTTCCATATGGCCGAAAACAGAGAACATATTCTCATTTTGTTATTGTCTTCATCTTTCTAAAAGTTTAGAGAGAGAAAGGGAAAGGAAGACGGAGAAGAAAAAGAGGGGTTGTTCGGTGGTGGAGCTGGTGAGTGTCCAGCGGTGATCCGAAGCCAATTTTGCGGAGGAAACGCTCTTTCGAGTTAGCTAGGAACTTTATGGCACCAAAGCGGGCTTCAAGGGTAACGATTTTTCTTCCTACCCATGTGAAGGATTCCTTTTTGGCATATGTTTGTGATTCCCCCACCAAACGGTGGCTGATTTTGGGAGTCTTTTGGATGATTCATGGAATCCCCTTTGTTGGCATAGAGGTCCAGAAATGGAGTACAGAATAGGCATGTTGTGTGAAGCCCATCTGGACAGGTTGGTCTGGATTGGTGATGTTGCATACCAACTGGAGAATACTCCGTGATAAACATGTAGTTTAAGGAGTCAACGGGTTATTCCTGTGAAGGGTAGTAGCAGGAAGTACTGGAGTGGTAGTCCAGGAAAATATCCGTGTTATGCTTGTGCTATTGGGTCATACCTTTGATTGAGTAACAGGAAGTACTGGTATGACCAGGAAAGGCCTTTTCTGATGCTTGATGTCATAGGTGGTACCTGTGAAGAGAGTAGCAGGAAGTACTGGTGTGCCCAGAAAAGACCCCTGATAATTGTGATATTGCGGTATCGTACCTGTGAACGAGTAACAGGAAGTACTGGTGTGCCCAGGAAATACCCGCTGATGTTGTAAGAGGAATGGGTGTAATAAATACCCAGGCTTGAATGCCAAGAACATGATTGGTGAGACCGACCCGCGCCTTTGATTTAGCCGCGAGTACACCGTACTCGGTGAAGGCAAGGCGATTTGAGCAACGGGGGGTGGCGGATCCGACCTGCGTTATGTCCATCCGACGTGGACCAGAAGGTGCGGTCTGTTGGAGCGCATAGCGAGAGTCTTAGGCCTGCGTGTCATGACACAATGAGGGATACGGGCCATCCCTGTTTTTTACGACTAGAACTCCGGCTGCACGCCATGGAGTAAATGCTCAAGAGAGTTGTCGTTGGGTTGTGGCCCTGATACGGTGGTGGGAAACTGGTTATAATTTGGTCAGCTGAATGCTGACCGTTGCTTCTATATGCCACCGTTGGGTGGATTGTCTTTGTACAGGTGCTGGAGAGCCAAGCGGGACACATAAATGTTGATGTCCCTGCTGCTGCTGCTAAACCTTGAAGGATATTTTGAATGATGCTGTGTTTTCTTTTATTATGGCCGGCCTGCGCGCCAATGTTTTGGCCACTGTTTGAAAGCCATGTAAGGCTATAAGGCCAACTTTCATGTTGTTGTAAGACATTCCTATCATATATATATATACAATGTGGAGTTATTTTATATGTTGGACATTCAAGTGTGGAGTTCAAGTATTAGTATAGGCTTCCGCTAGAATTCAATGTATTAAAGGGCGCTGCGCTACTCTGGTATCATCCCGTAACATTTCTGCTTGTTTTGTGATATATGCTTTGGGGCCCAGGCCGGACATTCTAGTATATACCATATGAACGGATAGGGTTGTTATATTTTTGGTATCAGCTGTCTCGGTTTTTTCCTCTTGAAGTCGTGGTCAACTTCTTTTGTGGGGTGGCGAGCACGTGTCTGTGCAAACTAAGTTATACGATTTAACTCCTGAATGTCCATGATAGGAATGCAAATTTATGTGTTTGAGGAACCTGTGTGTTCCTATTTTTTGTTTTTTGCTTGTGTAAGGCCGCTAATGTGTGTGTCTTGTCCACCTTTAGGTGACACGGAGTGGAGCTGGGCAGTCAGATCCCCAGCATTCTGATGAAAGTATGGCACCGGCCGCGGTGCCTACACCTCCACCGTCTGCAGAACAAGTGCGTTTAGTTGTTAAGGGTTTGTTTGCCATGATCCAATAACAGCCACTTAGGCAAGAACAACCGGCTGTGAGGCCAGAACATGTGGCGGCAAGGCCTGAACCTATCGTGGATGTGGCTCCTCGAGCGGCTGAGAAGTAGTTGGCGCGGTTTATGAGTTTCCATCCGCCTACATTTTCGGGAGAGGGAACTCCTACGCAGGCTGAGGATTGGCTATCACGCGTCAAGCTAATCATGACGGCAATTGGATCGGAGGAACATTAGAAAGTCACCTTAGCAACCTTCCTGCTTGAAGGAGAAGCTAGATTGTGGTGGGATGAGATGGAGTTGCATCACTTGGCGGGTCGTCCCTTAACACAAGTATCGATGGAAGAATTATCCCGACTCTTCCTAACAAAGCACCTTCCTGCGGCTCAACGGATAGCCATGGAGAATGAATTCCAATGGCCAACGCAAGGTGATGGCAGTGTTGACGCGTACCTGCATGAGTTTACAGGCTTGGGGCGGTATGCAGGTTCTATTTTTGCTGATGAGCAGAGGAAGAGAAATAGGTTCTATGAAGGACTGCGGGACGTGCTGAGTTTCCTGGTTTCTAGTTCTATGAACCAAGGCTTCCAGGCATTGGTCGACACTGCGAGCGCGCTGGAAAAAGATATGAAGAGGGTGCAGGTGAAGAGGGCTTTGGCTGTGACGCAACCGGAGTGGAAGGTGCCCCGATCTGGGAAACCATTTTATAAGAAGAAATGGGGCAAGAAGTCCAAGACAAGTGCACAAGCTCCTTCATCAGTTGCATCGGGAGCAATGTCGGGGCTACCTCAAGGCCGGATACTCGTACATGCTTCAATTGTGGCCGGGTGGGGAATATAGCTCGAGAGTGTCGGGTGCCGCCAAAGAATGAAAAGAAGGCGGGAGCGTCGTATGCGGAGAAGTGCAAGGCAGTATTGGACTCCTCTGCCTCGTAGGCGCAGCCCCGGTTCTACAATCTTGGCCTGCAGGAGGACATCAAGCAGAGTGACGTCGTCACATGTATGAGTTTAGTTTGGCATATTATATTGCTTGTATGCTTTGCTTAGTGCCTATGTGTTGGTGGTTTGTGTGTGTGACATGATTGTCACAGGCTTTGTGATGATTTGGGACACGTTGGCACGAGCACTATTTGATATGGGTGCGTCGCATTCTTTTCTGTCTCGCGAGTTCATAGCGCGGCTTGGGATACCTAGTCGTGCAAAGACAGATAGCGTCAGAGTGGTGTTGTCGAATGGATATTGGATGCTTGCGGATCAAGATTGCGATGTGGCTGTCCAAATCGGAAGTCGGGATTTCAGTTTGACTGCATCTGTATTGCCGATATCGGAATTCGACGTGATTTTTGGTATGGATTGGCTTGCGAAGCAGCATTCCATGATTGATTGCCAGTCCAAGGAAATCACGTTGGGCCAGAATACCTAACAGGAGACAAAGTTCACGGGTATGTGAGGAGTGGGCGGGACGTTGCTGTTTGCACTCCAAGTAGTCAATGCTGTTCGGAAGGGTACGGAGTGTTACTTCGCACTGATTCAGGCTATTGAGCCTAAGGCCAGTCTATGCGAGGTTCCGATTGTGTCAGAATTTACAGATGTGTTTCCCAAGGATCTCCCTGGGCTACCACCCCAGCGGGAGATTGACTTCACGATCGAGTTGGTGCCAGGAGCGAAACCTGTGGCCCGCTCGCCATATCGCGTCGCGCCAAAGGAGATGGCTGAGTTGAAGGTCCAACTACAAGAATTGCTGGAGCAAGATTATATACGCCCAAGCATGTCACCCTGGAGCGCGCCTGTGCTTTTTGTGAACAAGAAAGACAGTGGCTTGCGGTTATATATCGATTACCGCGAACTGAATGAGCTGACCGAGAAGAATAAATATTCGATACCCCGGATTGATGAGTTGTTCGATCAGCTGGTGGGCTCGACCGTCTATTCGAAATTGGACCTGAAGTCTGGTTATTACCAGTTGAGAATTCGGGAAAGTGACATTCCCAAAACTTCATTTGAAACGCGTTACAGGTACTATGAGTTCACAGTCATGCCATTTGGGCTGTTCAATGCGCCCTCGGTGTTTATGCATTTGATGCATTGCACGTTCCGAGAGTACCTGAATCTGTTTGTGATCATGTTCATTGATGACATCCTTGTGTACTCGAAGTAGAAAGCTGAACATGAGACACATTTGCGGTTGGTGTTGAATACATTGAGGCAAAATCAGCTATATGCCAAGTTCTCGAAGTGCGCGTTTTGGTTATCGTCAGTGGCTTTTCTGGGCCATGTGGTGAGTGGAGCGAGCATTGCAGTGGATCCATCAAAGATAAGGGTCATAGAGGAGTGGCCAGGGTTGTCTTCCGTGGCCGAGGTCAGGAGTTTACTTGGACCTGCGGGCTACTATCGAAGATTTGTTGAGAATTTCTCGCGGATCGCTTTGCCGCTAACCATGCTGACGAGAAAAGAGCAGAAGTTCGTATGGACGCCAGAATGCGCACGAGCTTTTGAAGAGCTGAAGGTTCGGATGACCACGGCGCTGGTGTTGTCTTCGCCAAGTGGGACTGATGGATTTGTTATTTATAGTGATGCCTTAGGGAGCGGCTTAGGCTGCGTTCTACTACAGAATGGAAAGTTAATTGCTTATGGCTCACACCAGCTGAAGGTGCACGAACGAAATTATCCCGTCCATGACTTAGAGTTGGCGGCGGTGATTTTTGCACTAAAGTTTTGGCGACACTATCTTTATGGAGTGAAGGTGGAGATCTATACAGCTCACAAGAGCTTAAGGTACATATTGGAGCAGAAGGACTTGAACATGCGACAACGAAGGTGGTTGGAGTTCCTTGGAGAGTACACTTTCGAGATCCATTATACTCGCGAGAAGGGAAACATAGTCGCGAATGCCTTGAGTCGGAGAGCTCCGGCTAAAGCGAGTTGGTTGCAAAGGCATGATGAACGTCTCATCCAGGAGCTAGAAGCGTTGGAGATTTATTGTGTTGACAAGAATTCGACCGCCAATGCATGTCTGAATTGGACGGAGGTGCAATGTGACCTTGCAGACCGGATTCGACGAGCAACGGGGTTAGATGAAGATCTCTTACACTATGTTAACGAGGGGCCAGAGGGCAAATTCTCCTGGAATTATGGCCTTTTGAGAAAAGAGGACCATTTGTGCGTCCCGAATGAGGGTTAATTGAGAGAAGAACTGATGTATGAAACGCATTATACAAAGTATTCCATTCACCCCGGGAGCACAAAGATGTTCAATGATATGAAAAAGCTATTCTGGTGGCCAGGTCTAAAGAGAGATGTTGCCCTTTATGTGGCCAAATGCCAAACATGTGCGTTGGTGAAGGCGGAATGCCAAAAGCCGGGTGGTTATTTCAAGTCGCTGCCGATCCCAGAATGGAAATTTGATGATATTTCCTTGGATTTTGTGCACGGGTTGCAGAGATATCAGCGAGGAAATGATTCCATTTGGGTGATTGTTGACCGGCTAACTAAAGTGGCACATTTTCTCCCGAACATGCGGGATGATTCGGTCGAATGTTTGGAAAAATTATATGTTGACCAGATTATGCGGCTTCACGGTGTTCCTCGGAGCATCGTAAGTGATCGAGATGGGCGATTCACGTCAAATGACTGGAGGCTAGTTCACCGACTGTTGGGCATGAAATTTACATTCAGTACGGCCTTTCATCCCCAAACGGATGGCCAAACTGAACGTTCCAACATAAATATGGAAGATATGCTCCGGATGTGCGCCCTTGACTTCGGAAAGAGATGAGAAGATCATCTCTACATGGTGGAGTTTTCCTATAATAACAGCTACCAGGCGAGCATTTGGATGGCACCGTATGAAGCGCTATATGGAAGGAAGTGTCGTACTCTCTTGGCTTGGATAGAAGCGGTCAAAGCTCGAGTGTATAATCGAAATGAGGTCGATGATGCAAATTCAACCATACGGACGATTCAAGTGAAGCTACTCATTGCTCAAGATCGACAAGCGAAGTAATACAACGCCAAGCACCGGAACGAGGCTTAAATGAATTCTGGACGAATTCTTTTAAGGGGTGGTGAGCACATGTGTGCGTCATCGTTATAACATCAAAAAGAACCCATGAATGTCCACTTAGGAATGAAAAATACACTTGTTTTGTGCAATCTGAGTGTTCCAATGATTGCTTTTAGCAATTTGGTTGTCGTCTAATCGTGTGTCTTTGCTACTATAGGCTGCTAGGAGCGGTGCTGGTCAGTCAGAGCGTCCGCAATCGGCGGAAAGTAGTGCACCAAGGGACGTGCCTACTACACCTCCTTCAGCGGAAACCATCAGGATGGTGGCTGAAGCCGTGTTTGCAATGTTAAATGCCCAACCGGCATGGAAAATGCATCACACACCTCCTGCAAATGAGAAAGAACCGGTTAGGGCGGCAGAGCCGGGAGTGGTGGAGCGCGCGGTAGTTGATCTGGTAGAGCCGAGGAGATCTACGGAGAAGCAGCTAAAGAATGTAATGGGCTTTAATCCTCCGAGGTTCGGTGGGATTGGAACGCCAGCTCAAGATGAGGACTGGCTCTCTTTGATAAAGAGGGTGTTGACAGCCACAATAGTTGAGGAGTGGCAGAAGACCACCATAGCGACTTTTCTTTGGGTGGGTGAAGCGAGGCTGTGGTGGGATGAGTTGGAGTTTCATCTCTTAGTGGATAGGCAACTTGCTGATGTGCCTATGAAGGAATTTTCAAGATTGTTCCTAGCCAGATTTGTACCCTCTGCTCAGAAGTTGGAGATGGAGAATCAGTATCTTCTGTTGACTCAGGGATCCAGAAGCGTAGACGAGTATCTGCATGAGTTCACACGGTTGCGTCGTTATGCCGGGGCTATGTTTACGGAAGATGAGAGGAAGACCAATCGATTCTATGAGGATCTTCGTGGTGACCTACAGTTCCTCCTTGCAGGGCCTAAGATGCAAGGCTTCCTAGCCTTGGTCAATTCGGCCCGATCATTGGAAAAGGTTGCGAAGAAAGTTCAAGAGAAGAAGGACCCAGGAGAAAAGAAGTCTGAGTTCAAGGTGCCAAATAATAAGTCAAGTTTCCGCAGATGGAATAAGAAACATAGGACTTCGAACTCAGCCCCTTCGGCTGGTGCGTCGGGGGCAACTATAAGTCGAGTCCCAGGAGCTTGCTACAACTGCGGGAAGACGGGGCATTTTGCTCGGCAGTGTTGGAGCGGACGTTCAAAGTTCGAGAGGAAGCCTGGAGCGACCTATGAGGAGAAAGGGAAGGCAGTGGAGTCAACCGCGTCCCATCATGCTCCAGCCCAGCCTAGAGTCTACAACATTGGTCTGCAAGAGGCCATAAAGCAAGCAGACGTGGTGATAGGTATTAGTTAAATTGTAGTGGTTTAACTTTCATAGTTGTTACTTTCGTATTTGTTAGATTACTTTTGTTGGTGCTAGGCTTTGTGTTGATCTTTGAGTTTCCGGCGAGAGCCCTGTTTGATACGGGAGCATCGCATTCCTTCTTGTTCGAAAAATTCATATCGCGCATCGGGGTTCCGTCTTCGATGGCAAAAGACAAATTGGATGTGTTGTTGCCCAATGGGTGCTCAATGCGTGCGGATAGGGTCTGCGTAGTGAAGATTCGGATTGGAGACCAGAAGTTTGTTTTGTGAGCGTTTGTTCTACCTTTAGTAGAGTTCAACGTAATATTCGGTATGGATTGGCTCTCGGAGCAGGGTGCATGCATTGATTGCAACCCTAAGGAAGTTAAGTTGGGTCAAAACACTGATCGGGAGACGACTTTCGCGGGCATGAAGGGGTCGGGTAAGATCGTGATGTCGGCCCTTCAGGTGATCAAGGCAGGTCGGTCTGGGGCAGAGCTGTTTGTCACATTAGTACAGAATTCGATGCCTAAGCCTAGTTTGGACAACATCCCAGTTGTGTTTGAGTATCCCGATGTGTTCCCAGATGATCTCCCAGGAGCCCCTCCTCCGCGGGAGATAGACTTTACTATAAAGCTGGTACCGGATGCCAAACCGGTGTCACGCTCCCCCTATCGGATAGCGCCAAGAGAGATGGCAGAGTTGAAGGTGCAACTGCAGGTATTGTTAGAGTAAGGTTATGTGCGTCCAAGTTCGTCGCCTTGGAGCGCACCAGTTCTCTTTGTTAAGAAGAAAGATGGGAGCTTGCGGCTTTGTGTCGACTACCGGGAATTGAACAAGCTTACAGAGAAGAACAAATATCTGATCCCCAGGATTGACGATCTATTTGATCAGTTGGTTGGGTCAACGATATATTCGAAGTTAGATCTGAAGTCAGGCTACTATCAATTGAGGATTAGGGAGAGCGGCATCCCAAAGACAGCATTCAGTACACGGTTTGGGCATTACGAGTTCACGGTCATGCCGTTTGGTTTGACTAATGCGCCATCCGTGTTTATGGATCTGATGAACAAGACTTTCAGAGAGTACCTGGATCGCTTCGTGATAGTATTTATCGATGATATCCTGGTGTACTCGCAGTGCGAGGAGGATCACTACAATCATCTACACATGGTGTTGGAGAAGTTGAGGAGGAATCAGTTGTATGTTAAGTTCTCCAAGTGTGAATTCTGGTTATCCTCGATAGCATTCCTTGGTCATTTTGTCAGTGGATATGGGATAGCTGTGGATCCGGCGAAGATTGTGGCGATATGAGAGGGGCCTGCTTTTACTACAGTGGCAGAGGTTCGGAGTTTTCTGGAGCTTGCTGGCTACTACAGGCGCTTCGTAGAGAACTTCTCACGGATAGCGCTACCACTCACGACGTTGACTAGGAAGTATCAGAAGTTTGTGTGGTCTCCGGAGTGCGAACAGGCTTTTGAAGAGTTGAAGAGGCGGTTGACTACATCGCCTATTTTATGTTCGCCAAGTGGAACCGAAGGGTTCGAGATCTATAGTGATGCTTCGAGCCGTGGTTTGGGTTGTGTTCTGCTACAGCATGGAAGAGTGATAACCTATGGTTCACAACAATTGAAGGCTCACGAAACAAATTATCCGGTCCATGACTTGTAGTTAGCGGCCGTGATATTTGCCCTAAAGCTTTGGAGGCACTACCTGTACGGTGTGAAAGCCGATATTTACACCGATCATAAGAGCTTGAAGTACTTGTTGGACCAAAAGGATCTGAACATGAGGCAACGGAGGTGGATGGAGTTCTTAGGGGACTACACCTTCAAGATTCGTTATGTGCCTGGGAAGGGAAATGTATTGGCAGATGCGTTGAGTCGCAGGACTCCGACGCAGGCCAACTATTTATCGATACATGATGATAGATTGGCCCAAGAGTTGGAGCCTTTGGAGATATCTTGCGTCGACAAGCATTCTAGTGCTGAGGCGAAACTGTTTTGGACAGAAGTTCAGTGTGACCTAGCTGATAGAGTTCGGCGGGCTTTGGTTCAGGATAACAACATGAAACAGATCTTGGAAGAATCTTTGGATGGGTCAAATTCCCAGTTTGCTGTTGAGGATGGGTTGCTAAGGAAGGACGGTCGCCTATGCATTCCTAGTGCGGATATTCTTCGGGAGGAGTTGATGTTTGAGGCGCATCATACCAAGTACTCGATCCACCCGGGAAGCACAAAGATGTATAGAGACATGAAGAAATTATTCTGGTGGCCAGGATTGAAGAAAGATGTAGCACTTTATGTGGCCAAGTGTCGTACTTGTGCATTGGTGAAGGCGGAATGCCAGAAGCCCGGAGGTTTCTTGATGTCCCTCCCTATCCCAGAATGGAAATTTGACGACATATCTATGCATTTTGTGCACGGTTTGCCAAAGTCGCAGAAGGGAAACGACGCCATCTGGGTAATCGTAAATAGGTTGACAAAGGTGTCGCACTTTATCCCGGCCAGGAAGGAAGATCCGGTGGAAAGGTTAGCCAAACTCTATGTGGAGAATATTGTACGATTGCATGGTGTGTCCCGTAGTATTGCTAGTGACCGAGATATACGCTTTACGTCGAAGGATTGGAGTTTGGTGCATAGTATGTTGGGAACTAAGCTGAGTTTCAGCACAGCCTTTCATCCACAGACGGATGGTCAGACCGAGAGGGTCAACAGGACTATAGAGGACATGCTTCTCATGTGCGTCCTAGATTTCAGAAAGCATTGGGAGGATCACCTGTACATGGTGGAGTTTGCGTACAACAACAGCTTTCAGGCAAGTACTGGAATGGCGCCTTTCGAGGCCTTGTATGGGAGGAAGTGTCGTACGTCGTTGTCTTGGTTAGAGGTAGGCGAATCGAAGTTGTATAAACGTCAAGCGGTGGAAGACGCCACTTCAATGGTGCGTACAATTCAGGAAAGGTTGAAGATCGCTCAGGATAGACAGTAAAAGTACTATAATGCCAAACATAGGAATGTGGAGTTCAGTGTTGGTGACATGGTGTATCTAGAAATCAAACCGTTCAAAGGTGTCTCGCGGGTTCGACGCTTGAAGAAGCTGAGTCCGAGATACCTTGGACCATTTGAAATCCTGGAGCGTGTTGGCAAGGCGGCGTATAGATTGAAGCTATCGATGGAGTTGAGTGGGCTACATGACATGTTCCACGTGTCGGTGTTGCGTAAGGCGGTGCAAGAGCCTTCGGAGATCATTGCGGACAATCAAGTACCGGTTGATTATGAATTAACAACAAGGGTCAAGCTAGTACGTATTGAATATGTTGTAGTCAAGCGACTCCGCAACAAGGAAGTCTGAATGGTTAAGGTCCGTTGTGATCATTGCGGACGTGAGGAGCTCTCATGGGAGCGTGAACAAACTATGTTGGAAGAATACCCCGAGTTATTCCACTCAGGTATAATTTAGATTTGTGTACCTTTACTTAATTTCAGGACGAAATTCCTTAAGTGGGGAGATTTGTAACGCCCCGAAAATCGTATTTGAGTCGGTCACGTAAAAAGGGATTTTTTGTGCCTGTATAGGGGTACACGGCCTAGGACACAGGCGTGTCCAAGGCCGTGTCTGGCTGGTGATTTTTGGCCGTTTTCATCCCGAGAAGGACACGGCCAGGAACACGGCTTCATGACACGGACGTGTCGTTGGAAACGGGCGTGTGCCTACCCGTGTCCGTACCCGTGTTCAGTTGGGTGGTGTCGGTTGGCGTGGCGGTTATGCGTGACACGCCCCCAGTCACGGGCGTGTCGAGGACCCGACACGGGCGTGTCAGGTGAGACACGGGCGTGTCTTTGCCCGTATGGTTGTTCTGCATTCGACGATCGTGCTTGGATCGAGGCACACGGGCTGGGACACGGCCGTGTGCCAAGCCGTGTTCGGCCCAGGTTTGGGGAATTTTGTGCAGATCTGAGCCGTTCGTTTTCTTTAATTGAGATCCAATGGCCCAAATGGTTTCCTTCTCTGTTAAGGCCGGGAATAGGGGAGTTAATCCTTCATTTCTCTGCAACCATTCTTTCTCTCAAGGAGTTAGAAAGAGGAGGAAGAAGGAAGGGATTCCACCGCCAGCAGAGCATCGGAGCACCATTTTGAGATCTAAGAGCGGATCCGTGGAGGAAAGTTCGTTGCGAAAATTTCCATCCGTGTAGTTTTTCCATGGCGCCAAAGCGGACTACAAGGGTAATGATTCTCTACTTGAGCATGTGAAGCTTTTTCTTTCTGCATAGGGAATCCCGCTACCGTGAGTGTGCGGTGAGTGAGTGGTGTTACTTGGGGTTGATGTGAATAGTCCCTCTTGTGTTGCATATAGAGTCCGAAATCATAAGTACGGGCATAGACATTGTGTGTGAAGCCTACCCGGACGTGTATTGTCTGTATCAGTGATGTTGCATTTGATATTTTTTGCTGGATAAGACTCCGTTCTTTGGGTTTTTCAGGTTTCTACGAGGTATATTGCAGCGGGGATCCTTGGATGTTAGCTTCAAGGCGCACCCAGAAAACTGAGCAGAAACGTGTTTTGCTAACTTGGCTGTCTGGGAACCGGCCTTGATCATAACTGGGTTATGAGATTGTTTGGAAAATTTTGGGATCTGAGAGAAGCTTGGCCCACACGTAGTACTTAAATTGTATATGCGGCGTGAGCAACGGGCAAGTGGAATTGGACCTAGGCTATGTGGTTTGGTGCCAGAGACCCGAAGACGGGGACTGGCCGTTGGCATAGTCGGGAGCCTTAGACGGTGGTCAGAAAGGCTAAATGCTCACATGTTGTTGCCATCCTAGGGGTGGTGGTGAAGACGCTGATTGGTCAGGATTCACCGTTAATGTGCCCTGAGTGCACGGGGTGTTTGGCCGTGCGAGCCTACACCTGTGGCGTAGTATAGTTGCGCTTTATTATTTTATTAGGCTAATGATATGCAGGGAAAGAGCACCGTCGTCCCGAGTTAGGGGAGGGGTCGTTATAATTTGGTCGGCTTTTGGCTGACCGTTGCTTTGTTTGCCACCATGCGGTGGAATGTGCTTGTAGGTGCTGCAGAGCCGAGTACCAAATAGCGGGCTGGAGCCCATGTTGCTGTGCCGGCCTTAGAAGGCCAAAGTGAATAGTTGTTTTTACTTTTGTCATGTGTGGCCGGCCTGCGAGCCGATGTATGTAAGAAACTATTTTATTAAGTGAACATTTGTAAGGCCATAAGGCCATGTACCCTTTTTAGTGTATTTGGGGTTTCATTCTTGTTGTGTGGATATGGACATTCTTGATTTTGATATGGATTTAAGATTTGGGTTCTTTCAACTTTAAAAGCTTCCGCTAGAATGATCAGTGTAGGACGTGTAGTCTTAATTGGATAGTTTGAATATTCTTATGTAACTCTTCCGACTGTCTGTGGTATATGGCGTCGGGTTCCAGCTGGACCTTCTGTTATATGTCATGCGACGGATGGGGGTGTTACATCTAGAATATACTAGGACATCATCAATGAATACCACCACAAACTTATCCAGAAAATCTTTGAACACCCTATTCATCATGTCCATAAAAGCTGACGGTGCATTCGTTAATCCAAATGACATTACCAGAAATTCAAAGTGACCATAACGAGAACGAAAAGCGGTTCACGGAATGTCTGACTCTCGGATTCTCAACTGATGGTAACCTGAACGTAGGTCAATCGTTCCATCCTTTTTCTTCACGAAGAGCACTGGTGCACCCCAGGGGGAAGAACTGGGTCTAATAAAACCGCACTGTAATAACTCATCCAGCTGAGTAAGAAGCTCCTCTAACTCACGCGGCGCCATGCAGTACGGTGCTTTTGCAATAGGGCGAGTGCCTGGCTCGAGGTCTATAACAAACTCCACCTCTCTCTCAGGAGGAGGTCCAGGAAGGCTAACTGGAAAAACATCCGGAAACTCACACACCACAGAAACGTCCTCTACCCGAGGCTCAACCAGTGCATCTCCCAGAATAGAAACGGAGATAAGAAAAGTATCACAGCAAGACTCTAGAAATTTGCGAGCACGTACCGCGGAAATGATCGGAGATTCCTGACGCGGCAAACCATACACACTCTTGTGCTGGCCATTGTTACCTTTGAAATCCAAGTGCTTGTGCTTGCACTGAATGACGACATCATAGCTGGACAACCAGTCCATGCCCAAAATCACGTCAAAGTCTACCAGATCTAGCTCCTTCAGATCCGCAAATGCTAGAAATCCGCCTAGGGAGATGGGGCATTTTTGGATACCCTAGCTTGACCTCACCAACTCTCGTGAAGGAAATTTGACATTTATGGAGGTGTCTAACTGGTCGAGAGCCCAACGATGTCGGTCTACGAAACTCCTTACCACAAAAGAGTGAGTAGCACCCGAATCGAACAAAATGCGCGCCCACTTATTCTTCACCTTAAATTCACCTAAACACATAGCGCGCGCAACTAATATGCGGAAACCATAAATCTACTAAAAGAAATTACTAGCCGAGACAGAGACTAACCTGCGATCACTTGAGTCGAAGATTGGTCTTCCTCCTTGGTCAGCACATTAAACTTTCGTTTTACCTTATCCACGAGAGGCGGGGGCGATGGTAAAGTCTGCAACGGAACTGCATGCAGCGCAGGCTAGATCTGCGGGCAATTATTCCTCATGTGCCCCTTTTGGCCACAGAGATAACAGACAACGGTCCACATCATGCCCAATCCTCTGACAAAATGAATAGACAGGACCCCCTTGGGAGCATCCTGGATCGCATGCACCGGATACAACTTCTGCGCATCCAATCTCTTAAAGCACTTATTGAAAGGGTGCCCCGGCTTACTACAGAAGCTACACACCTCTCTTCTATCCTTCTTTACTGCAGGGCCAAATGCCCTTGCACTTCCTCCATCGTCATATTTCCTCTTATCCTTCTTTGCAAGCGATCCCCGATTCATCGCATTTTCTATCGCCTCAACCATTAAGGCAGCTTCGACTACTTCTGCAAAGGTCTCAGACTTGTATTCGCTAACCAACTGCTAGATGTCATACCTCAGACCAACCAGAAAGCGCTTCACTCTGCCTTCTTCAGATGCTATCAGATCTGGGTCGAAACGACTGAGCTTGCCAAACTCGACCTCGTACTCACCAACAGTGAGTTGCCTCTGCTTCAGGTGTAAGAAGTTATTCATTAGGCGGTCTCGCTCGACCGATGGTAGGAACTTCTTCAGTAACATACTCTTGAATGATTCCCATGAGCACCCATCAGAAAGGTTCTCTTTTTCTCTGATCCACCAACTCTTCGCAAATCCCTTGATCTGATATGCCGCAATCATCACCTTTTGATCGGGAGAAACGCCAGAGTAGGAAAACCTTTCTTCCATGGCAATAATCCATTCATCCAATGCCATGAGGTCTGCCCTACCGTCATACGAAAGAGGTCCTAATCCCTGGAAGTGAGAAATGAAATTCATCTCAGGCGGCAGTGCGACTGGGGGAACTAGAGCAGTAAGGGGAGTAGGAATAGCTTGGTCCACAGCAGGGCCCTACGCTCTGGTCCGCTGCTCAGCGACGACAGCCAACAACGATTGCATCGGTACTGCATGTCCACCATCTGCCTTGTCAGGGTCTCATTACTTTCCCTCAGCGCTTCGATCACCGCTTCGCTCTAGGCACTAGAAGACTCACCCTCTGACTGGGCAGTCGACCTCGTCGCAACGCGCTTAGGCGGCATTCTACAGAACAAACGGATATCTAGTGAGACTTCGCCTAAGACATCACAAACTGGGAAAATATTCCCTAAACAAACTGTTTCGGGTTCATATTTGACCGATACGAACAAAAGACTTATCAGGGACCTAGCTTAAGACACTGAAGCTAGAAAACCTGAATACCCTGACACAGATCAGATCAGGAACGAATAAACTCAGATCAGATCGGAAAAGAACCGATACTTGCTCTTGCTGTTACCTTGCTCTGGGAAATCATAAAATGATGTTATGCTTCTAACTTGTGCCTATAATATGAATGCATGAATGTATAAATTTCATCTCAAATCATGGGTGTACATATGTCATCATGCAGATCTTTAAATTGGCACGTGTGCTTATGCAATGATATGATATGTATGCAGTGCTATGCATTCTAAAAAAAAACCTTAGTGCATGTTATGAGCGGCATACACATACTATGTTATGCATCCCATAATACATAATATTGTATGTAATAAAGAAAAGAAAATGCGCTAATGGGCATCCATGTGATGATGGTTATGCATCTCATACTACATAACCGTCACATGTTGCCACCTATGGTGGATCCATATACAAACACATATTATGCATCTCATACTACATAATATGCCCCGTATACTTCTTATCATGCTATGAGTGTAGTGTTAGTGCTTCCATCAAAATCTACTGATGACATATTGGTGTGTGTATGCAATGTAATGATATAATTAGAGTTTTGCTTAAGGGGAAGTTGTTCGACTGGCTTGTCAAACCAACCAACCCTCTTGCAAAACCTCCCTCTAATACCAACTATCACACCCGCATTTTCTCCGTATTCAAAAATACGTCAGAGTAGAGAAACTACGCACCGTGAGGCCACGCCATGCAGGGGACAACTGCAGACGCTCAGGCATCCCGTCCTCACATTTACTCCAAGTAAAAGATTTATAACTTTTAGTTAAAAAAATGCATATAAATTAATGGAGTTAATGACCGTGTCCCTCAGTCGGGTGGAATAACAGTCCATAGGTGAGGAAATATATATATTTTACACGGCGGAAAATACTGAGTTAGTTCATTTGTTAACCTACGTGAGAGTGAGGGTGCAGTATCATAAAATGATGATGTGACTTCTATATTTACTATATATATGGAAATCTTTTGTACGCTTAAAAGTAGTGGCTTTAGTAGTTGAAGTCATGTCATGCCAATATTCCAGAATGCAGTTTTGTATACATTAAAATAACTAATTGCATCCTAACAATAATCCTTCCCAGAGAGCAAGAACAATCAGATAAAGAGTAACAACAGTAACAACAGCAAGTAGTCCATCAGCGAAAAGTCAAAGTCTATGGGCGTCAACAACTGACACGAACCCATAGTAAAATCTGACAAGTCTAAACAAAGACAACTACCTCAAGCTCAGAGGTGGAATCAAATGGCCGTAGACACCAGCAACACCAGAAGCCCAACACTGTCAGCTAAACCTGTTACAGCTCTGATCCTGGGGCATTCAAAAGAAGAACACCTCAGAAGCAAGTCACAAGTAGTGCAAGAGTAAAAGCAGACTACACAAACCTCAAAGTGAAGGAGAATGAAAAGCGACTGCAACAAAACGGTCAGCAGAGTAAAAGTAAGCAATAGTAAAACTAACCGAACAATAAAGGCTAAACATATTAACAAGACAGAACAAGCACCAGCAACAGAAGTTCAATCTTTCATTAATAATTACTATGCCGAGGGAGAAACCCAAACACGCACAATCTATCTAAGTATTAAGCACTATGCCGAGGGAGGACCCCAACGCGCACAGTTCATCTGAGTATTAAACACTATGCCGAAGGAGGACCCCAACGCGCACAGTTCATCTGAGTATAAGGTACTATGCCGAGGGAGGACCCCAACGCGCACAGTCCATCTGTGTTTCTTTAGTTACATAATTGTACAAGCAGGGTTCATTTATTTTTTTATTCAACATAAACTCAAGGGATAACCAACCAAGTGGACTGCATAAGAGCATTTCAAGGTACAGCATGACAACCAATTTATTTAATAAGAAAAATGAACAAGATGACTCGATGGTTATAACAGCACGACAACCAGTTTGTTTACCAATGCAATGGACTAGAATTTTGCGGTTAAGGATTTAGGTACATCAAGTCACAATTCCAGGAATAAAGAGGGGGGGGGAAGTTAGAAATTTCAGGACAAGTATCTCAACAATCGAAACATGATATTCTCAAACAAGTGTAGAAAAAGGTCAAACATTAGAATCAAGAACAAAGGGAGAGCAAGAACACCACTTGGCTTGATTTACCGGAAAAAAACTCTCCAAATCTCCACACGTCGTGATAGGGGCCGAAATCTGGACGAAAATGTCTGAAATAACGGTTAGGGGACGAAAACCCTAACAAAACAATCTCTAGAAATGGGGAAGAAATTACCACGAGGGCGCAGCTCTCGGCGAGAGATTTCCAGATCTACGATCGGTGGTGGAAAATCCAAGAACCGGAGCTCCGTCGGTGGTCACCGGAAGAAGCACGGACGGACAACCTTCTCCTCACATGCCTTTGGTTCGGAAGGAAGGAGAAATTCTAGGTCGGCTTAAAGATTAAGAAGAAGCAGAAAGTATAAATACTCAACAGCAGAGAGGACCGAGTTCTACAAATCCGGCACGGCGGTGTCGACACCACTGTGTCGACACCCGATGGCAGTGTCGACACCATCATGTCGACACCCGACGGCACAGCGGTGTCGAAAAACCTGTCTCGACACCCGACGACACAGCGGTTTGTCGACACAACTGTGTTGACACCCGAACAAATAGCTGTGTCGACACATCTGTGTCGACACCGACGGCTCAGATAAGCGTGTGTCGACTCACCGTGT
>JBBWWR010000102.1:0-45725 GCA_039583875.1 Platanthera guangdongensis
CTTCGTCGTCCATTGCACCTGCATCCATCGGCTGACCTCTTCTCAGCGCCGCCGCCGCCGGCTGCGGGCCCGCCGGGACCGGCCGCCCGGGGTTCGTCTGCGTGAAGAGGTCAAATTCTCTTTTGTAGCGTCGCCGCCGGCCGGTGCGGGATCGCCGGCACCGGCCGCACGGGTTCGTCGGCGTGCAACGACGAACACCGGGCACCGCGAGGCCGGCGAGAACGCAGCCGGCGACAGCGGCGCTGGAATGTATCTCTTCGCACGGGATCATGTGCGAATGTATTCGATATATATATATTGTGGGAGATATCAGGTGCGGGCAAGTTTGCGTGTGGGCTTACGGGCAGGGCATTTTGAGGGTCAAGATGGCCTCATATCGAAAAGGTGATCAACGTCAAAGTTGTAGATCTCGCCGAGAGGAACAACTTTCATGTTGATCACTTTTTGATTTGGATTTGTCTTGCCCTCGATTTGGGCCCCGAAATCTGGGGCGGCGTGAGTGCTACTATAGCGATCTCGCTGCCCCAGATTTCGGGGCCAAATCGAGAGCCAAAACGGCTGCCAAATCAAAACGTGATCAGCATGAAAGTTGTTCGTCTCTCAACGAGATCTACAACTTTCATGTTGAGCAGTTTCGATTGGACTATTTTGACCCTTGCCCTTATGCCCGTACGCCCGCCGTACGCTCCAAGCCGAGTGACGGAGTAGTTATTTATGCTTGGTTTCTGGCGGGCTGGTGGGCATTTGCGGCTCTGCCAGTTGGGTTTGCTAATCCAATTTTAAAATCATTTCACATAGGTTTAGGACCTATCCTATAGTAGGTTTAGGAAGCCTACAAAAAGTATGGACCAGGGTTGGTTTGATCGGACGACTGTGTGAATAATATTTTCTGTGAAATATTTTCTGTGAATTTGAACTCATGTTATTTGCAGACCTCAGTATTTTTTATAATATGGTATATAATATATAATATATATATATAATATATATATATATATATATATATATAATATATATATATATATATATAATATATAATATATATATATATATATATATATATATATATATATATATGGATAGGAATCAGGTGCGTAGATAAGCCTGTGCGAAGATGCGAACAGTGCATCTTCGCCGTCCATTGCACCTGCATCCATCGGCTGACCTCTTCTCAGCGCCGCCGCCGCCGGCTGCGGGCTCGCCGGGCACCGGCCGCCTGGGTTCGTCTGCGTGAAGAGGTCAAATTTCTTTTGTAGCGCCGCCGCGCGGCTGCGGGATCGCCAGCCACCGGCCGCCCGGGGTTCGTCGCGCGCGTGCTCGACGAACACCGGGCGCCCGGAGGCCGGCGAGAACGCAGCTGGCGACGGCGGCGCTGGAATGTATCTCTTCCACGGGATCTCTGTGCGAATGTATTCGATATATATATATATATATATATGTGTGTGTGTGTGTGTGTGTGTGTGTGTGTGTGGGAGATATCAGGTGCAGGCAAGCTTGCGTGCGGGCGTACGACAGGGAATGTTTATGGTCAAGATGAACTTATATCGAAAGGTGATCAACATGAAAAGTTGTAGATCTCGCCGGAGGAACAACTTTCATGTTGATCACTTTTTGATTTGGATTTGTCTTGCCCCTCGATTAGGGCCCCTAAATCTGGGCGGCAGCGTGAGTGCTACTATAGCGATCTCGCCGCCCCAGATTTTGGGGCTCAAATCGAGATCCAAGACGGCTCCAAATCAAAACGTGATCAGCATGAAGGTTGTTCGTCTCGCCGAGATCTACAACTTTTATGTTGACCACGTTTCGATTTGAGACTATTTTGACCCTTGCCCGTATGCCCGTATGCCCGTACGCACGCATATGATATCTCCTATATATATATATATATATATATATATATTATATATATATATATATATATATATATATATATATATATATATATATATATATATATATATATATATCACACGACTGACACGCACGAGCCTTCAGCCCGGGGGGCATTCGGTTGGGGTTCGACATTCGACGGGGATGCGACATTTGTCGTGGGTGCGACATTTGTCGTGGGTGCTACATTTGTCGTGGGTGCGACATTTGTCGTCGATGCGACATTTATCGTTTGGGCGACATTCGGCGGGGATGTGACATTCGGCGGGGATGTGACATTCGGCGGGGATGCGACATTTGTCGTCGGGATGACATTTGTCGTCGGGGCGACATTTGTCGTCGGGGTGTCATGTCTAGTAATCTACATGTGTCGTCGGGCCGACAATTGTCATGGGGTCGACATTTGACGTGGGGTGCGACAATTGTCGTGGGGGACATAATTGTCGTGGGAGTGATAATTGTCATGGGGGCGACATTTGTGGCGGGGGTGACAATTGATGTGGAGGCGATAATTTTTCCCCCCCCACGATAAATTTCGCCCCTGTAAAAAATAATCGACATGTATAGTCGGGCCGACATTTCTCATTGGGACGACATTTGTTGTGGGGTGCGACACTTGTTGTGGGGCCAACAATTGTCGTGGGGGTGACAATTGTCGTGGGGTGACATTTGTGGTGCGGCTGGCATTTGTCATGGGGGCGATATTTGTTATGGGTTGGTGACATCTTTCATGGGGGCAACGATCGTCGTGGGGGCTCCATTTGCCATGGGAGGCATTCAGCGGGGGAGCGACATTTATCATTGGGACAACATTTGTCGTGGGCGCTCCCAGCACTGATACATAATGAAATATGTTTAATTTGCAGTAAATCCTAACTATTAGCAGTTGGGGATGAACGAAAACTCATGAATACCAAATGAAAACACTTTGGTACCAACTAAAAACAACCAATTATTAAAACTCTAAAATTGATTTGAAAATTTATTTAAAAGGTAAAATAAACCTTAAAATACTTTCGATCAACTATTAAAATCAGATTTTTGATGAAATTCATGATTCAGCTCACAATTTATTCATGTAAGCATTCCGGAAAATTAAACATTAAAACATGCTGATTAACAAATAATGTCAATGACTTTAAAAAACACAAAGCAAGCAGAAATGAATAACGCTAGTGATAAATCAAGAGAATAAATACTGATAGATATGCATGTTTGGCTGTAAATCATAACAATCAAGGTATTACCGACTTAATATATATAAAATTACATACCTGACCCGGTTCAGCAAGCCTGTAGTTATATGCATTTTTACTGAAATTTATGCACTGATCGCATCCTTCAAGTTATTGATTCTCTGCTCTATAACTGTGGGAGAATATGAAAGAATAAAAGAAAATGAGTTCATCATATAATATCATTAATGAGGGCTCCAAAAGAAGGGGCTTCGTTGTAGTTGATGTCATACCGTATTTTTTGATGTCGTTGGATCGGCCCGATCAAATATCTCCTTGAAGACAATGTTCTTCGTATACACGCCCTCATGACCTTCGATAGCATTGTTTTTTTACTAAAAAATCTTGTGGATGTGCTGAAACACCTCTTAATAACGCAATCATTGTTGACATGACTGAAGACCGTGATTTGGAAGATAGATTCCGACATTTCCAATTGTCTGACACTGAGATTTGTTAATTGTCAATGTGAAACTCAATCTGACAGGAAATTGTTTTCTCGTCAATTCGAATGGCATCTTGTAATCTTCTGCGCTTTTAAGCAGCATGCGTGGAATGAAAACCCTGAGACCCTTGAAATGGCCTACCAATATGGTCGCTTCGATAATATTTCTTCCAAACCTACGGCATATTAGTCTCATGGCGTTGCATAAGGCAATTTTTGGATCAATATTTCGAAGAAGCATAATTGGACATCCACGCTTCAATGTTAATTTGTGGGTTGGTAGATTACCAGGATTAATAGAGTTTCAAAATTCCGGGAGATATAAGTTGTGGTTATCATCTGAAATAGAGTCAAAAGAGTAGTAAGTTGTGTCATCCCTCGGAAACATGTCCATGCATTTTTCGTTCAACTTATTAACATCTTCATTTAGTGGAGTTATTAAGGCTCTCGTCTCCATATACTCAAAATTGGTACAGTTGACATCATAAGTTTGCATATTGGGAAAAAACAAAATTTATTAAATCATCAATTGATTGCTCTCCTTCCCAAGGCATAACAATTGAGTCAAGAAGCCGAATCATGTCATTTTCTAGTGTTGGTTCTTCTCCATCTCTGACCCTAAGCAAGAATTCAGCAAATTCGACATCATTGCGTGCCCTCATATTTTCTTTCAGTTTATGCAGCTTGACATATGGCCATAAGTAAGACTCAACGATGCTTGACCGAATTATTTCTAATCTTGTGTCATTCACAACAAAGGGCATCACTTGTCTGAAATCTCCTCCCATGATAAGAACTTTCCCACCAAAAGGCTTATTTATTTGTAGCATGTCTTACAATGTACGATCTAGAATTTCAAATGTTTTCCTGTTAGCCATCGGTGCCTCATCCCAAATAATTGTTGATGACATTTCAACTAATTTGCACAAATCAGATTGTTTACTAAAACCACAATTTAGTACATTCTCGAGTTTAATTGGTATTTTGAACCTAGAGTGAATAGTGCAGCCGCCTGAGAGTAAATTTGCTGCTATCCCGGAAGTTGCAGTTGCAATTACAATTCAACCTTCTTTACGGAAAGCTGCTAATATAGTCCGGCAGAGAAACGTTTTACCAGTTCCACCAGGGCCATCAATAAATAACATACCGCCATTTCCTTCTCTTATGAAAGTGCATATAGTGTTATAGGCTGCTTGTTGTCCATGATTCAACATAGATATTGACTGCAGATCCAAATCCGATATTGGAATTGATAGTTCATTGTCAATCAAACCTGGTAAGTCCGATGAGTATTGTACGCCCTAGCAAAGTAATCTGTTTATTAAGAAGCTACTATTTGCAGTGCTGGTGCTATCGTAATCTTCGACCATCGCCGGTTGATTTTCATCCCATAGTGTTCTTACATCTGTTGGTTGACAGTACAATAATATTGTTGCAAATAATCGTTACAGTGCAGTCGGCATTCTGAAATTTCTAGCCTCTGCTAGGCATTCTTTGATACTATTATCTTCTTCAAGTAGACCTTGTTTCTCAGAGCTTCTTTAAATGTGGTGTATCGAATTCCATGCACGGTATATAGATAATTAAACGATGTTGGGGCTGGAATATGATTAAGCAGTAGACATAAGTAGAAGCGCTCACCCTCGGTTGGCGATACAACATACATACACGCAATGACCATTCGATTTCGAACTCTTCTTAACCATTTTCTTGAAGGTGTCAGCCACCTATAATGTTTTGCAAAGTCAACATATAAGTAACGAATGCTTTCTAGTTCGTTGTTGTATGTCTTAAAAAACTCTGTTAGCATTGTTCGTGAATTCTGTTCGTTAGCCAGTACATCTGTAATTGATTGATTATTTCGAAATTGAACCTGATGTTGATTTGGAAGATGTATTTGTAACCGAACTATTGAATGAAATGTCTGATACATATGAAACTTGAAAAGCTTCCATGCAGCCTCTGGCGCACAAATCCAACGCCGATCGACGTATTTACTAACTTCGTCATAGTTCGGACCTGGACGCACCTCAAATGCAACCCAGTCGGGACCCTTGTATGCGTACTTGTATAAATATTTGATACTTTTAATGCTACTACATATTTTAACATTAATGTGACAATCGTATTTAAGTAAGAGCCATGGATTATACGGAACTAACCATCCATTATCAGACACAAAATCTTCATCTCGTTCAGGAGGCATTACTCTATTATCATCACGACGACGATAAAGTGGGTAAGAATTTAAGCCGTGTATAGTGGCTTCCGTGAATGGTTTTGGAAACCCTTTTTTGCATACATTATTTTTCATGCACTGCGCATTTGGTCTGAAGCGTCCGCATGGTCCGTGAATCATATGTCTAAGCACTGCATTGTATAGCTCTGGTTCCTCTGCTTGTAATGGTATTTCGGCTCTGACTACACAATCATAATCATCAGGGCTACTTAGTTTATCATGTTCAGTGAAAATAAATAACATATGTGCGTAGGGAAGTCCCCTCTTCTGAAATTCTACTACGTGAACATGTGCAACGACTCTACCAAGGACGCCCTTATGGAAGATGTCGTCCTTTAAACATTCCAACTTTGCATGAAATATTCTTGAGACTAAATCAGGGCGATCTTGTGGTGTTTGTCCAGAATGAAGCTCATTTGTTATCTCCGGCCACGAAGGATTGCAAGTCATTGTTAAGAAAATATTAGGCCTACCAAAATTACGTACAACTGTCATAGCGTCTTGGTATCGCTGGAACATATCTCTTGGGCTTACAATAAAAGAAGAAGGCAAAATTGTCCTACGACCAACATTACCTGTAAGTAGTGTTGGGTACATTGGAATATATGTACCTGATTTGAAGAAGCCTCACTCTACTCAATGATATACATCAAGATGTATTTGATGTGTTTTGAGTTTATGTGTGTAAGTTAAGTAATTGCAGGGAAAGCATAAAAGTTTCTAAGTCCATGTGTCGACACCTAGAAGAAAAGTGTCGACACTTAAGAAGGCTTGTGTTGACACCTAGAGTAGCTGTGTCGACACTTGGAGTAATTGTGTCGACACCAGGAATGCAGAGTCGAAACCAGAAGGAAAGTGTCGACACATACAGGCAGTGTCGACACACAATGAAGAAATGTCTACATAATCAGTGTCGACACCCAGAGGAACTTTGTCGACATCACTTGAAAGTCCACCTAGTGTCGGCAAAGTGCACCTATGGGGGGGGGAATAGGTGACGTGTGGTTCTTTTGCGGAATTTAAAGATGTACCTGCACAATAAAAACAACAGACACAGCACACAGAAAACACAGCTAATTTATAGTGGTTCCCCGACTTGGGTACATCCACTTTCCCCCTTCGACCTATCTCCCCAACAAGGGACGACTCGGTCACTTCACCAACAGGATTGAAATCCAATCCCTGCACTAACGGAAGGAGCCCTTCCACACGTGAGAGTCAACACTCCCACAAACCGGGGTGCACCCAACCCTTACAACACGGAACAAACGTTCCTTTACAACAAAAGTAAATATGGAATGTATATGAAATACAAACTTCTTTCGGAGACTACGGTGTTCCTCTTCGTTCGACGACGTGTTCTCGAGGTCGACGAGGAGTTTACAACCTTGGTCTCTCTTGGAGAAGATCTCCCCGGAACCGGCGGCGGCACGCGAGCGGCGGCTAGCTTCGGGATCGGCGGCTACGATGAAGAGTGGCTGCAGAACTTGGAGATCTAAACTTCGTAGCGAAGCAAGCTAGGTCTACCAACGGTCACTCTAGGATCAGTCGTCTCGATCGATTCGGACGGGGGAGTTTTTCCCGGTCAACGAATCGAGAGACAAGAGATCTCCGGATAGACGCGTGAGACACAAGCCTTGCTAAGCTTCTGTCACCGGAGATCGGAAGAAGAGCGATCAGCAGCGGCGACCACTTGACGCGAGCGGCGGCGGCGGAGCGGAGCGAGTTCGCGGATTTAGGGTTACGTCGCCACTCGGTTTTTCTTTTTCTCTTGTCCGTAATCTACTGTTCAAAAATACTCATGTATTTATACTGTAGTATTCTCAAATATGACCGTTTGTGGGACCCACAAAAGAAATCCCCAAAATCCGGTTCAAATAAGTCCAGAAGCAGAATCCGGTCCAGCAGCATTCTGAGAAAACGCCAAGTAAAAATCGGCGAGAATCGCAGACGATTCTCGACGAATCGGCGAGAATCACCAAGTGATTCTCGACGATTCGTCGAGAATCGTTTGTGATTCTCGTCGAATCACTTTTCGATTCTCAACGAATTGGACTTGGTATTCATGGGCTGCATGACCACAGATTCGGCGGGAATTACAAGTGATTCTCGCCGAATCTTGCTTGGCACCATATTGAGATGGCCAGAATGAGTCGGCGAGAATCACTGATGATTCTCGTCGATTCGGCGAGAATCACCAAGTGATTCTCGCCGATTCGGCGAGAATCACTTGGTGATTCTCGTCGAATTTGCCTTGGATAATTTTTCGTCTTCCACCTGGGAGCTGCTCCTTGATCCTCCATGCTCCTTGTCTTCTCTTGCATATGAGCGGTCCTGTACTTGAAAGTAAGTGCACTCCAATAGAGAGAGTACACATAGGCCAACACACTGATCTGCTCAACGAGGGATTACGTCGTGCAGACCCGTGTATATTGACCTACTGCACCCTGACATTGGTGTGCACTTAGCGTGGAGAAACTGCAAGTACAACTTGAAATGTTTCATCAAATACATTGTGAATTCATCTTAGCTTGACAGGGGGCTTCCTCAAATCTAGGTAATCGTGGATACAATACCCAACAATCTCCCCCTATTTGACGAAGCCAAAACCCTACTAGCTAAGATGAATAACACCTATCAAATAATAATTATTGCATTTAAAAATTAATTATGCAACACAAGGTAATAAATGCAATTAGAATAGGACTTGAGTCATTCACACATTCAAGAATATATATATATATATACCAAGAGAAATATATTCACATATAAGTCAGAATTGTTCACACGACAGTAATAATGGTTAAATGTTCTTAATACACCATGACCAGCTATAAGATAATGACTATTTGTCCTTAGCTCCGTCACCCTTAAGAGTTTGCGCCAAGTACTTTTTGCTCTGCCTTTCCATGTATTCCTTGGGCTTCGGATAGTACCTAGGAGGAGCAACTTTGTCTGGATCCTTGTTGTTCCTGAAGAAAATGTTGCGTTTCGCTTCAAATGCTTTGTGCGTCTCCCATTCATACTGACTATATGCTTCATTTCGATTTATCTCTCCTCTTTCTTGCAGCAGGAAGGTGTCTAGGATGATGCTCCTTGAGACTGGGCTCCACCTTTCGTTTCTTACCTCCTCCTCACTTAGTCTGATCCTCTTTTGAGTTGGTGTCTCTTTTGATGTCCCTTCCTGAACTTTCCTCTTTCCCCTTGCTTTAGCTAAAGCCTCCTGGTCAAACATACTTCTCAGCTTAGATTTGGAGATGGCCCTAGCGTCAGCTTCATCAGTGAAAACATCAGCAGCACTGGTACTTACATCCTCAGCAATATGTACTTCTTCAGCAGCCTTAGAAGTCTCAGGAACCTGAACACCGGCAGGTTGGTCAGGTAGGACTACGCCTAACGTGCCCAGTGCCTGTTGTAGCATCCACCAGCAACTCTCATAGACGTATTTGCTTGATTGGGCAAAGTTTGCATCCATGCTGTTCTGGAGCTCGGCCATCTTAGCGATATACTCCTTCTCCCCCTTTTTGGCTTCTTCAGCTATGCAATTGGCATATGAGTGCAAGGAGTCATCAATGTGCTTAGTTGTCTTGCTGAATTCAGTGACTAGGGCTTGCTGATTTGCATTTAACGTGACCATGTTGCCATCAAATTTCTGAATATTATTGGCCACAACGTGTGCGTTCTGATTGACAACAGCCAGAGTATCAGTAGTCTTTTTCAAGCCGGCCATTAACAGTGTGACAGCTTCGCCGACCGCAGTATACTTTTCTTCGAATTTCTTTTCCATCACACCCAGCTTATGGTTGATTTCCACCATATTCTTCAACATGAGATCTTCGGAAGTCTTGATCTTTTTCAGCATTGTTTTATGAGCTGTATCAAAAGAAGCTTTAAGCTCGTTCATTATTCCTTCAATGACAGTGATGGTGTGAGTGGCCAGCTCATCTCGCAATGGTAAGGTCTGAGGTCCTTCTTGCCCTAGCTCTGGCTCGGCAGCAGAAGCATCAGTAGAGCTGGATACAATCACAGCCTCTATGGGAGGAATGTTGGTGGCCTCATTTACCTCCCCCTCCACTGGTGCAGACTGATCAGTAGGAGGTTCATCGGTATCCGGAGATTCAAACACTGCATGGCCCTCATTTACCTCGTCCTCTCTGTCCTCATCCAAAAACTCATCCACCTCAGCATCTTCTTCCACTTCTGGATCAGCAGTGACCAGTGCCTCAGCTTCAGTTTCGTGGGTGTTTCTGTTCGGTACCTCCTCATCCTCCAAACCAGGTTCACTTTCTTCATGAACTTCTGCCGTCGCATCTCTTGCCACCTGGGCGATTTCAGATATCATATCCAAATGAGTGGGTAGAGACTCCCCCTCGATTCCTGCAAACACAGTATCAGGAATTTCACGGGGGGAGGCTGCGGGAGATACTTCCTCATGCTCTTCTACAGCAGGCTGTCCGATGCGCCGCTCCCATCGATCAAATACAGTGGCATCCATCTTTTTCAAGTAATGTAGAGGAACTCCTTTGCTCATGTCGAATTTATCTCCGTTGAGCTGGTTGAGATATAGACTGATGATGCGGCCGAAGCTCGGAGTGCCCAGAGTGTCCTTGATCTTTTGAAACATCAACTCTCCCCAGTTGAACCTCTTTCTGCAGACCACGGCTATGAGAATTTTGAACATATCTCCGGAGATATGATCATGGGAGCCTGGCTTACAGATGAGTACTTTTCCTATGATGTCGGAGAGGAGCTTCCCTTCTTCATTCATCTCTTTTCGTTTTACTGATCGTGTGCCTCTGGGTAGACCGCAGAACAGGAGGGTTCTGGCTTTGTCCTCGTCCTCCAAATAGTCTTCCTGCTCCGCACTTGAGAGCTGCAGGTAGCGTGTTAGCTTACTGGCAGACATCTTTACTTTAGTCCCCGCCACCTTGCTCTTGATGATGGAGTCTCGGTTTCGAAGCCTTGCTGTAGAAAAGAACTCCAGCACTTCTTTATCTAAGACTTTGCAAGGATGCTCCAATATGAAGGTTAGCCCGGCTTCTTCCAGCATGAGAACGATGTTCCGGAACTCGTCCGAGGCATGAGAAAAACCAGTGCGAACCAGTTCGCAACCAGAAATTAAACCTGCGGTCGTCCTTGGGGCCATTGAGGATCTAGAAAGGAGCCCGACGCCAAGCATTAGTGTATATTCAAAAAGAAGGCATCACATGGGTTCGGCCTTGGAGCCAGTGAGGAGGAGGTTACCTAAGGGCTTCGGTGGAAGAGAGTTGGTGAGCTTCGGGAAGAGCTTCGGCGGAGGGATGAGTATCCCGTGGGGTACGACCTAGTTAGGATCTCACGGGAGCTTCGGGAGTTGGTGAGCTTCGGGAGAAGAAGATCATGCACAGAAGCGATTCGACTGGGTCGACGAGAGCTTCGGAGGGCTGCGGGAGTCGGCGAGTTCGCGGAAGTGCACTTGCGCGAGGAAGGCGAGGGTCGTCCAGAGGTCT
Organism: Platanthera guangdongensis; assembly: GCA_039583875.1. NCBI lineage: Eukaryota > Viridiplantae > Streptophyta > Magnoliopsida > Asparagales > Orchidaceae > Platanthera > Platanthera guangdongensis. Next base: position 11,299 of record JBBWWR010000102.1, read on the forward strand.
CCTGCGCGAGTCGAGAGGAAGGTGAACAGGCGGAGTTCTTTCGGCGGGATTTATAGGAATCGTCGGGATTCGGGGGAAGCCGAGCGGTCGCGAGTTCCTTCGACGGGATTCGGCGAGATTCGTCTAATTGGGGTTCTAATACCGTTTGTCTAATTCGGCGAGATATAAAATGGGTCGGCGAGATTCGGAGTATATATTGATGTTTTACTTGACTACTTTGGGAAGCATTGCACCATTTTAGATTTTCCGATGTCAAGTTACTAAAAAGGAATGATAAATGCAAGTATATTCTAAAGTCAATCTAGTTGAATTTTACTGAGGTTTTTGCAAAGTCTTCTAAATGTCAATTGTATGTTGTCGAAATTTACAACGACATGTCCTCGAATGTCAAGTTAATACAGGATTAATACATACATGTTTGTTATAACGACACTTTATTAGGATTAGAACGAGACCTCGTCAGACCCTTCTTGGTGTCAACTGTGATGTGTCAAAATTCGCAATGACATATCTTTGTTATCCTTTTATCGATGTGTAATGGTTTGCATGTCGCGTGATAATTTCTCCTTAAAGGTGCACACATATATGAGAAGCATGAGTATACTTATACACAAGGATAAAATATATATATATATATATATTTAATTTGAATGAGGATGCATCATGACACAAGTCCTTGAACTGATCAAAGTTACCTGGGATAAGGAGAGTCATCGTCTTAGTCCCACAGGTAGAACATATCAGTAGCTTACAGTGATTATGCTCAGCAGGTAGCGCGTCTGTTATTGTAGACGCTTGTTCCAAGTTAGCCTTGAGCCACGTACTGTCTAGTTCCCAAGTATTCACGGGGATCTAGACTACCCTGCAAAACAGAATTACTTTACCTTAGGAACCCAAATCATATTGGGCCCTAGGTTTCTATTAGCATGAACACGCAACTGCCTTCCTTGAGAAAACCTGTTTGGAAGACTGCCTCTGTCCCTATAATGTGGAGAAGCCCTTGCTGTGGGCACAGAGAGGTTGTGCCAACAGTCAATGGCAAAGTGTCCCACTTTGCCGCAGCACCAACAAGAGTGAATGTTGTATCGCCGTTTTTGACCTGATCTAGTGACTGATGTAGTCACGGTCCTAGGTCTCAAGGGGATAGGGCATGTTCTTGTTGCACAAATTCCTCTTCCATCGAGGCATGATGAGGGGTGGAATGAATGCATGATGTGAGCGTTATGAGGCCGAGAAGGTGGTGCCATTCTTTCAGGCATCTTCCTTGCTGAGGCTCCATGACGCCTGACATCATGACTTCTATTCTCCCTATCCCGTGTCCTTGAATGGAGAGAATTCTTCTGTGAACCAGGACCTGCAGATCCACACTTTGTTGTGGCAGTGGCCGTGAATACAAAGGGCTCAGACTGAGCCTTAGGTATTTCTTCAAGGGTGGCCATGATGCCTCTTGCACTATGGACATTTCCACATGGGGACAACTCACCCTTACAGTGACCACGATTATTCCTGTGGTCATACCTGAAGGCATGATGAGTTGCCTTCCCGCTTGGAGTGGGAGGTCGGAACACCGTTTCCCCATTTCTCCATCCCTGGATAATCCGGGAGATCCACCCGGTTTCTTGTTTTCTCTTTATAGCATCAACTTTGGAGAAGTTGGATACTATACGTTTCTCATTTTCTAGACTATTCTCTAGAGCTGAGATCTTAGAGTCCTTGACCTTGTTGGACGCCAATTGGAGAACCAACAAGATCTTCAGTTGAGCAATCTCTCGAGCTTGCTCCTCAGCAAGTAGATTGCTTTCCTGAAGGGCTCTCTTCAGGGAATCAGTATTTTCTGGAGGAGAGCAGTTTCTGTCTTCAGAGAAGTCAAAAGATGAGGGACAGGATGAAGATGATACCTGCTCATCTGGGTTATTGTCATTAGAATCAGTGATCAATGGTTCTTCCTCGTCGGAGCTGCTTTCCTCACTATCTTCTTCAGTCTCTGACAAGGATACTGGAGCTCTGATGCAATCCGAAGGATCCTTGCAGTCATCTTCAGAAGTGAGAACCCCCACATACGCTTCATCCTCTGATTGGCAGCATATTTCAGCATTCTCTGACCCCCCCATCAACTCTGAGATCATCATTCACAGAGATTTAGCTGTTTTGCATTTTTCCAACCTGGAGCGAGAGGCTCCAGACCAGACATCCATGATAATTTGTCGAATCCTCTGGTCCAGTTGGAAAAATGAGAGTTCCATCTCTGTCATCTCAGGGATGCACATGGGCACTTGGGTCCCCGAGTCGGTGGTCTTCATAGGGATAAATGGACCCTCTTCCAGGATGAGGGATGCTCGAGGATCGATGGCATCCAGGTGAAATAACACTCTCATCCTCCAGATAGGATAATAATCCTTGCTGCATGCTGGGAGTTTGAGTGGCAATACGTCATAGTCCAGATCCATGCTTCTGACACTGGTGGCAGGATTCACCTCAAGGTGTTAGCCTTCTTGTTGAGGAACCTCCCTCTGATACCACTTGAAAGTCCACCTAGTGTCGGCAAAGTGCACCTATGGGGGGGAATAGGTGACGTGTGGTTCTTTTGCGGAATTTAAAGATGTACCTGCACAATAAAAACAACAGACACAGCACACAGAAAACACAGCTAATTTATAGTGGTTCCCCGACTTGGGTACATCCACTTTCCCCCTTCGACCTATCTCCCCAACAAGGGACGACTCGGTCACTTCACCAACGGGATTGAAATCCAATCCCTGCACTAACGGAAGGAGCTCTTCCACACGTGAGAGTCAACACTCCCACAAACCGGGGTGCACCCAACCCTTACAACACGGAACAAACGTTCCTTTACAACAAAAGTAAATATGGAATGTATATGAAATACAAACTTCTTTCGGAGACTACGGTGTTCCTCTTCGTTCGACGACGTGTTCTCGAGGTCGACGAGGAGTTTACAACCTTGGTCTCTCTTGGAGAAGATCTCCCCGGAACCGGCGGCGGCACGCGAGCGGCGGCTAGCTTCGGGATCGGCGGCTACGATGAAGAGTGGCTGCAGAACTTGGAGATCTAAACTTCGTAGCGAAGCAAGCTAGGTCTACCAACGGTCACTCTAGGATCAGTCGTCTCGATCGATTCGGACGGGGGAGTTTTTCCCGGTCAACGAATCGAGAGACAAGAGATCTCCGGATAGACGCGTGAGACACAAGCCTTGCTAAGCTTCTGTCACCGGAGATCGGGAAGAAGAGCGATCAGCAGCGGCGACCACTTGACGCGAGCGGCGGCGGCGGAGCGGAGCGAGTTCGCGGATTTAGGGTTACGTCGCCACTCGGTTTTTCTTTTTCTCTTGTCCGTAATCTACTGTTCAAAAATACTCATGTATTTATACTGTAGTATTCTCAAATATGACCGTTTGTGGGACCCACAAAAGAAATCCCCAAAATCCGGTTCAAATAAGTCCAGAAGCAGAATCCGGTCCAGCAGCATTCTGAGAAAACGCCAAGTAAAAATCGGCGAGAATCGCAGACGATTCTCGACGAATCGGCGAGAATCACCAAGTGATTCTCGACGATTCGTCGAGAATCGTTTGTGATTCTCGTCGAATCACTTTTCGATTCTCAACGAATTGGACTTGGTATTCATGGGCTGCATGACCACAGGTTCGGCGGGAATTACAAGTGATTCTCGCCGAATCTTGCTTGGCACCATATTGAGATGGCCAGAATGAGTCGGCGAGAATCACTGATGATTCTCGTCGATTCGGCGAGAATCACCAAGTGATTCTCGCCGATTCGGCGAGAATCACTTGGTGATTCTCGTCGAATTTGCCTTGGACGATTTTTCGTCTTCCACCTGGGAGCTGCTCCTTGATCCTCCATGCTCCTTGTCTTCTCTTGCATATGAGCGGTCCTGTACTTGAAAGTAAGTGCACTCCAATAGAGAGAGTACACATAGGCCAACACACTGATCTGCTCAACGAGGGATTACGTCGTGCAGACCCGTGTATATTGACCTACTGCACTCTGACATTGGTGTGCACTTAGCGTGGAGAAACTGCAAGTACAACTTGAAATGTTTCATCAAATACATTGTGAATTCATCTTAGCTTGACAGGGGGCTTCCTCAAATCTAGGTAATCGTGGATACAATACCCAACAAAAAGTGTCGACACTAGGAAGATGTGTCGACACTCAGCAAACATCAACTAAGTTTAAGTACATGTGTCGACACAAAGGAGATGTGTCGACACTCAGCAAAAGTCTCAACACATGAAGTATGTGTCGACACAAAGGAGATGTGTCGACACTCAGCAAAAGTCTCAACACATGAAGAATGTGTCGACACAAAGGAGATGTGTCGACACTCAGCAAAAGCTTCAACACAGAAGTCATGTGTCGACACAAAGAAGATGTGTCGACACTTAACAAGTTTCAACACAAGAAGATGTGTCGACACAAAGGAGTTGTGTCGACACTTAGCAGAAATCAACTAAGTATTGAAGAAGGACTTCTGTCGACAAACAGGATCAGTGTCGACACATTCTGAAGAAGCAGTGTCGAGAAGCTATTTCTACAACATAAGGAGTTGTGTCGACATCATGAAGGCTAGTGTCGACACTTAGTCTACTTGTGTCGACACTTGGTCTATTTGTGTCGACACATAAAGACTATCTGTCTCGACACTTTCAGACAGTGACAGAGAATTCAAGAAGTGACTGGATGACTTGACAGCTGCCATTTCAACCGGTCAACTGCTACTGTCAGAGCTGTCAGAAGATCGTTAGAAATCAGATCAGCCGGTCACCATAAAGAAGGCTTATATAAAGGCTTATTCCTTCAACAGATCAGATCAATCAATGAAGTGAAAAACAACACAACAAGTAGAAGACCTTCAAGTGAAGATCTAAGAAGTTGGAGAGAGAAAGCTCCTTCTAAGAAGATAGCTATTGAACCAAGCTGATAAAGAAAGTTTCAGATTGAGATCTGATTCTCAAGTCAGCAGTTGATTGAAGATCATCTGCAAAGAGATACAACCCTACTGTGTTCTAATTCAAGAAGCTTTGAAGAAAGCCAAGCGAGGTTGATCTCTGCAAAGTTCCTTCAAGAACTCATCAAGAAGCCAGTCAACTCAACTTTCTCAATCAGAGTTGTGGTTATTAATTCTTGTACTTTTTATTTTCTGTAGGATCCTAAGGGATCTGTGTTGTAAGCCTATATTTATAAAGGCTGAGTGGTAGGGCTTGTGTGCCTGAGTGTAGGAGATACATTTCTCTGAGTGTAGGCCTTGTTGGAAGGCTGAGTGTAGGCCTTGTTGAAGGCTGAGTGTAGGTCTTGGTGAAGACTGAGTGGTAGGGCTTTTGTGCCTGAGTTGTAGGAGTGGGATCACTCTGAGTTATAGGAACCTATTTGGGGTTCTGAGCTGTAAGATCTATGGATCTGAGAAGTAGTGGAGAAGTTAGGCCGAATCTAGTACACTACTAGATAGGCGAAGGGGGAAAGTGGATGTACCCAGACCTTGGGGAACCACTATAAATCCTGTGTGCTCTCTGTGATTGTATACTTGTGTGATTACTGTGTTATCTGTGCTGTGAATTGCAATTACTGTACTGTATTTCTGCCTTAAAAGTTTAAAAAGATTAAGTGCACCTATTCACCCCCCTCTAGGTGTTTAGGCACTAGTTCTTTCAAGTGGTATCAAAGCGAGGTTACTCAAAAAGGACATAACAGTCTGAGTAAAGATCCTATAGACAGAATCAGTATAATCAAGATTCAAGAAAATGGGTTCAACTGAGAATAACAAAGAGCTAGGATCCATGAAGTTGCCAATTTGCAGAAAGGAGATCTTTGGCATTTGGAAAGAAAGAGTTAGACTGTTTATGGAAGCCTCAGACCCAAGAATTTACATTACAGTCAAAGAAGGTCCATATGTGCCAATGAAAGTATCTGTTCTAGATGCAAATCAGAGAACTCCCAAAGACTATTCAGAAATGACCAAGGATGAAATTATTCTGGCCACTATGGATAAAAGGGCCCAAAATATTATTGTAAGTGCAATTGATGATGCCACATTTCAGAATCTAATTCATTGTAAAATATCAAAAGAAATGTGGGACACACTGATAGTGTATATGGAGGGATCAGAAGAGGTAAGACAAGACAGGAAGTCTTTGTTAAACCAAGAGTATGAAAGCTTCAGACAAGCCAGGTCTGACAGCATAACTGAATGCTACAAGAAATTCTATAGGATAGTCAATGAATTGATGTCCTATGGAAGAGAGTTCAGCAATTATGAGTTGAATGATAAGTTTTTGAGATCCCTGACAAAGGACTGGGATACCAAGATCTGTGTCATTAGGGAAATGGCCAAATTAGCAGACATTCCTCCTCCAACTTTGTTTGGAAAACTGTTATCTTATGAGATGCAGTTAATGGTAAGGAAGGAGGAAGAAAAGACTACAAGAGTAGAGCACAAGGAAAGAGCTGTGGCCTTCAAGACTGAAGCCACTAGGAAATATAAATGCAAGTCTCCATCTCTACCTCAAAAAGTTGCTGAGGCTGAGACAGATGAGTCAGGTAGTAAGGATTCAGAAAGCTATGAGAGTGATGAAGACTTTGCAGCTTTCACTAGACATTTTCAGAAGTTTCTAAAGAAGAAGCAGTGGAGGTCAAAGTCATCCACTTCACATGCAAAAGATGACTATTATCAGAACAGGAAGTCATCAAGGAATGACAGGAGAAAGTCCATGTCTAGTAAAACTACATCCTCAAAGATAGTATGTTATTATTGCAATAGACAAGAACATGTAATAGCTGATTGTCCAGAAAAGAGGAAAGAGTCCACTGACAAGAAGAAGATACAGTTCAAGGGCAAAAAGGAAAGGTCCTTTGTTGTCAAGAAGGATAAAAGTCTGACTGATATGTCATCTTCAGAAACAGATTCAGAAGTTGAAGCCTATATTGGCTTGTTTGCTGAAGAAGAAGAAAATGAGTTCATGCAGCTAATGAACTCAATATATGAGCATGAGGACATTCAGTGCAAGGGACTGATGGCCTTATCAGAAGTAGACAAAATCCAGGATCAGCCTGGACCAAGTCAGGTACAAAATTGTTCTTCAAGTTCAATTTCTAGTACTGAGTCAGATTCTGATACATCAGCATCAAGTGATGTGAGTGCATCTGAATCTGAAGGAGACATTTATCAGTTGATTGATGAATATAGAGTATTGTTGCAGGCTTTGAAGAAAAGCAAACTCTTGGCCAAAACTCAGGCTAAGGAGATTGTTAGTCTCAAAGTGGCTGCAACAGATTTTGACAAGTTGCTTGATCAGAAATTAAATGAAATAGCCAGACTGAAGAATATTACAGTTATTCAGATGGGGACTATTACTTTTAAAAATGATCAAATTAGAAATCTGTAGGCTAGACTTCAGAAGGAGAGAGATATTGTAGCAAGTTTTTCTAAACCAAAATCTGTTCTACCTTTGATAGATGAGTTTGTACCTCATAAGGGTAAAACTGGATTGGGGTTTACAAAACCTGCCTGGACTGTAAAGTACAAGTCTAAGGGCAAAGCCCCAGTACTCAACAAGGAGCCTGCTGTAGATAAAACAGCCAGGGTTGTACCTAAACAAAAGGTACAACAGATTTGAGTGCTGGTGTTGTGGCAAGGTAGGCCACTTTGCCATAGATTGTTGGCATAATTCAAGTGCCAAAATGAGTAGCAAACTGCCTGCTAGAAAAGTTACAGGTAGTTTTGTTAAGAATCAGACTAACTTGCACCAAGGACCCAAGAATTATTTGGGTTCTAAGGTTAAGTAATCTGTTTTGCAGGTGAGTCCAAGTGGCCATGCCCCAATATGGTACTTGGACAGTGGATGTTTCAGGCACATGACTGGAACTAGGGGATTGCTGAAGGACTATACACCAATCCAGGATGGTCCTAAGGTTACCTTTGGTAGTTCAGAAAAAGGAATCATCAAAGTTTTGGTAACATTTCTAGCAACCTTATTACAATTACTCAAGTGGCTTATGTAAAGGGTTTGAAACATAACCTCATTAGCATAAGTCAGCTGAGTGATTTAGGATATGACATCTCATTTGTCAAGGATGGTTGTCATATCAGTAGGTCAAGTGATCAAAAGATCATTCTGACAGGATATAGGAAGAGAAATGTCTATTGTCTAGACATTATGTGTGAGAACAATGTTTCTCCTGTTTATCTTGTAGCTGATGAGAAAGTCTCACATTGTGTTAAATGGCACAAGAGACTGGCTCATCTTAACTATAAGACAATTGGTCAACTCTTTAGCAAAGAGTTAGTGAGGAATGGTCCTTAGGTTAAGTGTATTAAGGTTGGGATATGCTCAGCTTGTCAAAAGGGCAAGCAGACCAGATCCACCTTTAATAGCATTGAGAACAAAGATGCTGTGAGGTGCTTATACCTCTTGCATATGGATCTTTTTGGTCCTATGCCAGTTCACAGCCTAGGTAGGAAGGTCTACACATTTGTGGTTGTAGATGATTACTCAAGGTTTTCCTGGGTGTTCTTCCTAAGGCAAAAATCTGAAACTCCTAGTGTCTTTTATAGTTTTGTCAAATAAATTCAGAATGAGTTAGATAGTGCAGTGGTCAAAATAAGAAGTGACCATGGTACTGAATTCTAGTCTGATAGTATGACAAAGCTATGTGAAGAATTTGGGATATTTTAGGAATTTTCCTCACCAAGAACACCTCAGCAAAATGGTATTGCTGAAAGGAAAAATAGAACCTTGATAGAGGCTGGTAGAACCCTATTGAGTGACACATCTCTCCCAGAATATTTCTGGGCTGAGGCAGTTAATACTGCATGTTATGTAATCAATAGGGCTACTATCACCAAGAGCCACAAGAAGACCCCCTATGAGATTGTGAAGGGCAGAAAACCAAATCTATCCTATTTTAGGATCTTTGGTTGTAAATGTTATATACTTAACAATGGTAAGTCTTATCTAACCAAGTTTGCTGTCAAATCCTAAGAGGGAATCTTTGTTGGGTACAGCAACAACAGTAAGGCTTATAGGGTCTACAACTTGACTACTCAAGTTGTAGAAGAGTCAGTTCATGTAGTTTTTGATGAATCTAGACTCATTAACAATGAATTGCCTAGAAGTGTTTGCAGCTCTACAGGTGTAACTGAGAAGATGGACAAGCTTACTATTGTAGAAGGTCCTACTGCAAGTCAGTAAGTGGAAGATAATGACTGCTGTCCAGGGGGAGTACCAGATACTCCTGTTGCTGAAGAAGGCCAAGAGGAGCAGCTGAATGAAGAAGCTGAAGGTGTACAACCAGTAGACAGGCTGCCTCCAGCAATTAGGCATTTAAAAGATCATCCAGCCAATCAAATTATTGGAGATCTCAGACAAGGGGTACAAACAAGGAGCAGAAATCTAAGCTCAGTTCTCTACTCCAGCTTTCTATCCCAAGTAGAGCCAAAGAAATTTGAAGAAGTCATCCTAGATCCTCATTGGATTGAGGCTATGCAAGAGGAGCTGAACCAGTTCAAAAGATGCAAAGTCTGGGAGCTTGTTCCTAAACCAAAAGACCACAACATTATAGGAACTAAGTGGATCTTTAGGAACAAGTTGGATGAAAATGGAGTAATTATAAAGAACAAAGCTAGACTAGTTGCTAAAGGATATAGGCAGGAAGAAGGTATTGATTTTGATCAAACCTTTGCTCCAGTAGCAAGACTGGAAGCAATAAGGATGTTCCTTGCCTATGCAACATTTCAAGGGTTCAAGGTATACCAAATGGATGTTAAGTCAGCTTTTCTGAATGGAAATCTGAAGGAAGAAGTCTATGTAGAACAGCCATCATGTTTTGTTGATTCTACTAAACCTAATTATGTTTATAGACTTAGGAAAGCTTTGTATGGGTTAAAATAAGCCCCTAGGGCTTGGTATGAAACCCTGTCTAGTTTCCTCATTGAGAATAAATTCACAAGGGGGAAAATAGACAAGACTCTATTCCTTAGGGAATCCAGAGGCAAGATTATCTTAGTCCAAATATATGTAGATGACATAATATTTGGGTCTACAGAAAGTAGTCTTTGCAAGAAGTTTGCAAAACTAATGCAAGGACAATTTGAAATGAGCAGTATGGGGGAACTTAAGTTCTTCTTGGGTCTCCAAGTTAGACAGACTGAGGATGGTTTATCCATATGCCAGTCTAAGTTCACCCTATAGTTGATAAGGAAGTATGGTATGGAGTCATCCAGTACCATGAAAACTCCTATGGGGTCAACAATGTCTCTAAGCAAAGATGATGCAGGGAAACCTGTAGATGAAACTTTGTATAGAGGGATAGTTGGATCCCTACTATATTTGACTGCTAGTATACCAGATATCATGTATGCTACATGTGTCTGTGCTAGGTACCAAGCTTGCCCTAAAGAATCTAATTTGACAGTAGTCAAAAGAATTTTGAGATATCTAAAGGGCACTCCTTATCTAGGCCTTTGGTACCCTAGGAATGGAGAGTTTGAACTGACAGGTTATTCAGATGCAGATTTTGCAGGCTGCAAGGAAGATAAGAAAAGTACAACAGGTACCTGTCAGTTTCTAGGTGGAAGGCTGATATCATGGAGTAGCAAGAAGCAGACCATTGTGGCTATCTCCACAGCTGAGTCAGAGTATGTTGCTGCAGAAAGTTGTTGTGCTCAACTTTTATGGATTCAACATCAGCTAGAAGATTATGGTATTCAAGTAAGTAGAACACCTTTATTTTGTGATTCTACAAGTGCTATTTCTATTGCAAATAATCCTGTCTCCCATAGTAGGACTAAGCACATAGAAATAAAGTACCATTTTCTAAGAGAACATGTGGAAAAAGGAGATATTTCACTAGAGTATATAAATACAGATAATCAGTTAGCTGACATGTATACTAAGCCCTTAGATGAAACCAAATTCAATAAATTTAAAATTGAATTAGGGATGATAAACTTGGAATAGTTTACAAAAAAATTGGCTAAGTAAAATGGTGTCGACACACAGAGTTGTCTGTGTCGACACAGAGTAGTGGTGTCGACATTTCAGAGAAATGGTGTCGACACATCTAGGAAGCCTGTGTCGACACTTCAGAGAATTAGTGTCGACACATGCAGGGTAGGTGTCGACACATCCAGGGTGGTGTCGACACTTAGGATTTAGACAGATTTAGTCTAGTAGAGTCTCGACTAAGTGTCGAGCTAAGTGGTGTCGACACATATACAAGTGTCGACACATATATTCTGTCAACTATACTTGTGTTGACACATAGTTGTCGAGACATTATAAGTAAGTGTCGACACTTTTCAACAGTGTAGACACTATTTAAGTATTTTGACGCGCCTTTTCACCTTCGATTCTAGAAAGGTATAAATAGGTTTTCGCCATTGTTTGTCGACACGCTCACCAAAGTTTCGAGACCAAACTTGTGTGTCGACATCTCTCTTCTCTAAGTTCAAAATTTCTTCAAACCCTAATGGCGCCCAAGCTAGAAGAGAACATAAATGAAGGATATGAGTTCGTGTGTCATGCCTTTGATGACGCGGAACCTGAAATCAAAGGTGTGGTAACCTTAATAGAAGAGACTGGGTTAGAATTTCTTGTATCAGAACCGATCAAGATATGTAAGAAGGAAGTCCTCGAATTTCTGAATGGAGCAACTCTAGATGAATCAGGACTCAAGATTAAGGCCAGAGTTCATGCGGCAAAGGTGAAGGTCTCTCCTAAAAGTCTAAGAAAAGTTCTTCAACTACCAAGAACAAAGGAAGAGAAAGATGTGTCTGCTTCTAAGACAAGGGAGGCACTAACATGGTGTGGACTTGATTCTAACCTGAAGATAGGATCTGTATTCAACAGAAAAGGAATGAACATGCAGGGCAAGTTCTTATCTGAGATAGTGGGAAAGGTAATACTGAGCAAGCCTGGAGGGCATGACAGAATTTCAGCTCATATGTTTAGTCTAATGACAAGAATAATATTGAAACTGAATACTGATTGGTCTGCAGTTATGTTTGATAAGATAAAAGAAAGCATAAAGAAACCCAATTTGGGTAGAATTCTAAGTCATTACCTAGCTGGAAGTATACCAGAAGTAATGAACCAAGCTGCAGGTTCAAAGATTAACCACATAAGGAAGATGGATATGAGAATTTTCTCTATGTGGGATAGAGTCTTGACAAAAGAGATGCCAACTCCAGAAAAGGACACACCTCAGAAGAAGAAGAAGAAGACAGCCATTGTGGCTCAAGAATCCTCCAGCAGCTCTGAAGAACAAGTGGTGTTTAGTTCTGATGAAGAAGAGGGAAGAAATGCTGGACAGTCACCAACAATACAAGAAGATGCTCAGAGGCAGGGGGAGCTACCCTCAGCTAGCCCAATTCACCTGGATCCACTCCAGGGGGAGCCTCTACTTGTGGAAGAGCCAACTCCACTAGAGAGTGAAAGGGCTACTTAAACCATACTAGAGGTAATCACTGAAATTAATCAATTAGATTTCCCTATAGAGGATGAAGTTTTGACTGATTCATTACCTAATGTTCATCAGCAAACACAGATACAACCTCAACCACAAGATGTTGTCATGGAGGCCACAACTGTTGCTGATATAGTGGTTGATGAGATTAGAGATTCTCCAGCCCATTCTCAACAGGAATTTACATTAGAGGAGCTTTCCCTGATCTTGTCCAGACAGATCTTGAGAAAGATATAGCTGCAGTTGAGGGGGAGAAGGCCCATATTCAGGGGGAGCATGTGGAGATTGTAGAAGAAACTGCAAGCAAGGAGACTGAGGAGCCAAGATATGCTGAAGGGATACCAAGGACTGAGAAGGATTCACATCCTAGTCCTAAGGATAGAGTGGATATAGCTAGCACTTCTGCTTCAGAGGATGAGGAGGCAGCTAGGGCCAAGAAGAGGAAGTTCCAAGTCTTCAAAAGAAGGAGCCAGAACTATAAGAAAGCCCTACAGACAATTGCTCCACAGCCTGCCCCATCTACTGATTACAGTTCACTGATGGTGGCACTGCAGATAAAGATGGATGAAGCTATAGAGAAGTATATAGATGAAGGCCATAAGTCACTGCAATTTGATCTGGCACAAGACATCAAGTCAATCAGATTTGAAATAAATCAAAACAAAAAGGAAATGATTGACTGCTTCCATAAAGGAGGAAATGCAGTAGTCTATTTGGCCACTCATCAAGAAAAGATCAAAACTCAGGTGGATGACATGGCAGTGAAGCAAGGCTATGTCCTGGAAAACCAGATCAGGATGAATGATAATCTCACTGCTTCACATAATGCCATTGTAACTGAAATGCAAAAGATAAGTACTGCAAAGCCTGCAGAGAGTGCAACTGCCAAAGCAGATTTTGATAAGAAGTTACAAGAGAGCCTTACTATTTTTAAGACTGTGCTTGAAGATTCACAGAAGGCTATTACTAAACAGCTTCAGAAGTTTAAACCTTTCTATAAGGATGGAGTTAACTATCTGAATCATCAAATAAGATTCCAGAAAGATGATCTTAAGGATTATATTGTTAGCAAAGTCATAAAGGGGGAGAGGGTATTAGTCAAGGCAGGCTCTGATCATGTGAAAGTGTAGCTAGATCTGATATACTCTAGAGAGGGGGGGGGTGAATAGAGTATGGTGCTTAAAAACTTTTTATAACAGTTGTTGCAATCTGAGTGAACAGGGAAGCAAATAATAAATCTAAACACAGTAGACATCTAATTACAATCTACAAAAGAAACTAATCACAGATCCTAACTAATCACAGATCAATCACAACCAGAAACAAAAATAAAGACAAGCAAGCCAGAAGACACAAGGAGCTATAGTGGTTCCCCTAAACTTGGGTACATCCACTCTTCTACCACCCTAGGTAGGAATCCACTGCAGGATGAGTTGATCAGGTGTCATGGGCACCAATGAGCTTTTGATAAGGTGCTCAAAAACCAAATCAGATTTTTTGATCAGGTGTCTTGCCACCAATGAGCTTTTGATAAGGTGCTCAAAAACCAAGCACAAACTTTTGAAGAGAGTTTGAAAAACCCTTTACAGAGATGGGGATGAGAGAGTTATGAAAGTCTTCTCTTTCTCAAAGCAGCTGAGAAGACTATGTGGATTTTGATGTTGTCAAAGCTCCCCCTGAGTTCTTGAGATGTTCAGGAAATGAAGCTTTGTTGTAGGGTGATAGGCCTTCAGAAATTTGATCTCCAGCAATTGATGATTTCAGCAACAGCTGAAATGTTAGGTGTTTGGAGTCTTGAATGATGTTGGCCTTGAACACTTGAATCAAAAGGGATCAGAAGATTTCAGTTGGTTGATCTCCTTAGTTGTGTGTTCTTGTATGAATTCTTTTTGACAGAGAATGTCTACAGCTTTCTTTTTCTTTCTCTTGTGAACAGTTGGTGTTGAGAAAGGGATGTAGTTCCAGAGAAGAATTGTAGCAGAGAATATTCTTGTTCTTCTTCTTGTGCACTCTCTACAGATACTATCAAAAAAAATCATATCTTTTATTCCTTTTTTTCTGAATAGAAAATGATCCTCTGTCAAGAATAGTCGTTGGCCTGTCATTAATTGCATCCTCAATTGCAAATGTCTTCTGGGGGAAAGTCCAAAGAAACATTCCTTGATAATCCCTTGAAACTTGGTCCAGAATAAATGAAAACGGCTAGAAAATCTTCTAAATTAATTGTTGAATAACTCCTTAACTGTCCTGAATTTGAATCTTGAAAATCATTCAACTCTTCAGAAAATCGTCAAACTGAGCTCCACTATCGTCGAACTGAGCTCAGCGATTTGAACTTAGACAACAATAGAGATCGTCGATCTGAGCTCAACTATCGTCGAACTGAGCTCAGAGATAGAGAATCAATACTGGTGTCAAGATCGTCGAACTGAGCTCGACGATCGTCGAATGGAGTTCGACGATTTGTTGAAGTTGAGCTCAGCGATCGTCAAATGGAGTTCGACGATCCGTCGAAGTTGAGCTAGACGATCGTCGATTGGAGTTCGACGATTCGTCGTACTGAGCTCGACGATATGACTTGGTCTCCAAACTGAAAAACCTTGGTCTTGAGGGCAGCTTCCAAACCTAACTACTAACCCTTAGACTCAATTCTAGTTGACCTTTAGATCTATACAAGGAGGTCAAAAATAGGTTTCCTAAAGACATAGTGATCCTGACCCAAATTAGTAATAGGGTGTTCCAATAATCTCCCCCTATTTGGGTTAGGATTACTATTTACAGAATTTGGAAAAATTAAAGAACAACATACAAAGCAATAATAAACAACAATAAAGCAGAATCACAGATATATTATCCCAGACAGAAATCAGAAATCAGAATAATTGTCACCTTACAGAATTATTCCTTCTCCTTGCTCTTTATAAGTTTGATTTCTCTATTAGGATTGAGAGCTTCCTTTTTGGATCTTCTGTCATCTGCTGCACCTAAAGAGGTTTGTTGTTTGGGCCTTGGTACCACAGCTTCAGGATGCAGCTCCATATATCTTTCAGAATCAAAGAATTTGCTTGAGGCATATCTTTCCAGTTCTTTCTTTCTTTGTTCAGACAATGTAGTAATGCTTGAGGTATCTCTGCCTTGCTCTTTAGCTTTCTTGATTTGATCCAGGGAAGCTAGCTCTTTCATCCTGGCAGTCCATGCAGTAGGGTTATTTTCTGCATCCTCAAAGGGCACTGGAGGCTCATATCTATTGGATGGATTATCTTGAGGAGCTCTGGATGAGACTACTTCTTTTAACTTATAGGGAAAAAGACCTGATGTTGTATCTGATGAAGCTTGTCCTTCCCTAGAGTATGGATGTTGTCTAGAATAGCCCTTGGAGTAGACTTGGAATTCCCTTTGGCTTCCTCTATAGATTCCTCTTCTAGATTGAGAACCTCTGGGCTGGCTTCCCCTATAATGAGATCTTGCATGAGGCTGATAGGGGGTTTGGCTTTTAGCAGAAGGTTGAGCAGCTGAGCTTCCACCTGCACCTGCATTAGGAGGAGGTGGTGGAGGAGGATGAGGATGATGAAACTGAGAAGATCCTTTCTTATACTTCCTCTTCTTCTTCATGGCTTTAAGTTGGTTCTTGGAATACTGCATCCAATGTTCAGTAATGGGGCAGTCATGAAGAATGTAATAAGGAATATCATTAGTGTCCTTTACTTTGGCTGGAGGCACTCTTTTCATAGCTTTGCTCCTTGCCTTTCTTTTCCTGGCTATGGTGGCAGAAGAATCATCAGAATCAGTCTTAAATTCATCACTCTCAGAGCTTTGCTCATCATATAAAGCATCAATCTTTTTCATATATTCTTTTTGAAGTTGGGTTGGAGCAGATGAAGTAGTAGTGGTGACAGCAGCAGATACAGCACTAGTAACAATAGAAGGTGTAGCAGCAGTTGTAACAACAGACACAGAACATTCTGGAGCAATCCTTGCAGAAGATATAGCAGCAGTAATATCAGCAGTAACTGGAGCAGTAACAGATTCAGATAAAACTTTTTCAGATACACTACTTTCAGATATAATATTTTCAGCATCAACAATAACAGTAGGAATAACAGTAGGCTCAAAATCATATGCCTCTGTCATATGTATATCATCAGAAACTGGAACATCAGCAGCATCATCACTGACAGCAGCAACAACAGAAATAGCAACAATATTTGCAGCAGGAGTAGCAGCAGCATCACTGGAACCAGAAGGCTCAGCAGTAGAGTGGGAATTTATTTAAGAGCTAATTAAGCTGGAATCACATCTTGAGAAGGGCACAATGGCCTTGGAAAGATCCTCTGATGGCTGGACTGGCTGAACTGCAGATGGCTGAACTGCATTGCTTACTGGAAGACAGCTGAAGTAGATTGAATCAAAATCTGAGAGCAGGGACCTGAGGTCTACTGAAAAGACAGCAACTTGAGGGGATGAAACTGGAGCTTGAGTAACAATAGCAGCAGCCTGAGAAATGGCAGCAGGCAATCTCACCACTTCATTAGGCATCTCCCCCTGCCTAGATTCAGAGAAAGCTGGATCAAGGTACACTGATGAAGGGATTGCCTAAGGAAATAGAGAGGATAGCCTGGCAGAAAGGGCTGCAACTGACTGAAGTAATGGAGCCAAGGAGGTCTCCAATAGAAGTGATAGCCTGGGGGCTAGCAGTTCATATAACTTGTCAGCCAGGGCTGGAATGTCTACTTGCTCAGCAGGGACTGGATTAGAGGTAGAGACTGGAGGTGGAGCTACTGGTGATGGTGGTGGAGAGCTGGTGTATGGGGGAAGTGAAGGTTGAGGTGAGGGTATTGTGGAAATGGAAGACCGTGGTATTGAGATAGAGGGTGTGAAGGTGGGTTGATCAATAATGTCTTGTAGAAGCTGTTGGTAAGATGTGGAGGAGGAGGGTAGCTCAGGAGGAGATGAGGGTGAATCATCCATGAAGGAATCATCAAGAATACTGAATGATGGAATGTTGGATGATGTGTCAATGTCTGGGTGAGGGTAGTGGTGTAATGGATGGAATACTTCTTCTGTTATTGGATGAGTGGGGATTGGAGATGGAATAGATGCTAGAGATGGGCTGGAGATGATGATAGTGGATGAAATTGGAATGGTGGATGGAACTGGAGGGGATGAAATTGGAGTTGGAGGAGGAGAAGCAGCAGCAGGCAAGTCTTCTGCAGGGGCAGAGACTTGAGGGGAAGTGACTATTACAGTCCTGGTACCTTAAGTTGAGCTTGCAGAAGGCCTGCTGGGCTTGGTTATCTGCCTGTCCCTTTTGCCAAATAGGGCACATGACAATCTCTTTGAAGCATTAATATGCATTCCAGATGATACAAGCAGAGCAGGGCATCTGTTCTGAAGAAAGAGCCCTAGGATCCTCCCAAAATTCACAAAGTTCTTATTGATTTTCTTCTTAATCAGGTCAAAGAAGACCTCTCCCCAGTTTAATTGCTTCTTATCCACAATGGCTCCCATCAAGCACAGCTGATACCTAGAGATAGTATCATGTGCTGAATGCTTGGCCAACAGAACTTTTCCCACTACATCAGCTAAGAACCTGTATTCAACAGCTAGGTTCTTTTTCAGCAATTTGCTAGGGTTAGCATCAGAGTGGCCCATTCTTGCAAGTAAATCAGAAAATTCCTCTCCAGATAACTCAGCAGAATCTCTTCCAGAACTTAACTCAAAAACTTCTGTTAGAATAGATGGAGTCAAGGGTACCTGGGTTCCAGAAATGGAACCAACCACTGTGTTTTGGTCCTGGTTGTGGGCAGTGTAGACCCACTCCTTAATCTCATCAGCAGCCAACTTGATTCTTGTGGACATGATAGCAACAAGCTTCTGCTCCTTGAATAGTTCCAGAATATCTTGAAAAACTTGATCAGTGGTGCTGAAAGACTCCATGTCAATATCAAATCCAGCATCGAATTTCATTGCGGCTAGAACGGCAACAGAGACGGCCATGGTTACCTACAAAAATCAACAAACAAAATGACCAAGTGTAGAGATGTTTGGAGGGAAAGAGAATTTTTGCAGAGAAATCGAAAGCGCAAAAGGAGAACGACGGCGAAAAATGAATTTTATATTAGGGTTCGACGCAGAAAAGGAAAGATCATTGAACTCAGTTCGACGATCGGGGCTTCTAACGGAATCTGAAAGGTCTTCAATATCGTCGATCTCCGTTCGACAATATTGGAGAGCGTCGAGCACTGTTCGACGATCGTTCAGAGAACAAAATCGTCGAGCGCCGTTCGACGATCGTTGACCGGAAGAGATAGTTAAACACTATCTGAGAAGCGCTGAACTCAGGTCGACGATTTCAGAAATCGTCGATCTCCGTTCGACGATTTGGGGGAAAATCGTCGAGCGCAGTTCAGAGACCAGAAATACACTCTAGACACTAAGAAAAAATCAAGATGTTTGCCTAGTCTTGGTCAATTTTTAAACTTTTAAAATCTTGGATATTATTTTAGACTTCATCCATCTAACATTCCTAACTGATTTAGGAAGAAGGTGTGTTTCTTTTCATCCAAGGGTTTGGTGAAAATATCTCCCCTTTGCAAATCAGTTGGGATATATTGAAGTTCAATTTTATTCTTCTCAATATTATCCCTTAAAAAGTGATGCCTAATTTCTATGTGTTTTGTCCTACTATGGAGGACTGGATTTTAAGCTATAGAAATAGCACTGGTGTTATCACAAAAGATTTTAGACTTCTCTAAGTTGTAGCCATAGTCTAGGAGTTGGTTTTGAATCCACAATATTTGTGAACAACAACTGCCTGCAGCCATATATTCAGCTTCAGCAGTTGAAGTTGACACAGAAGTTTGTTTCTTGCAAAACCAAGAGATAAGTCTGTCACCAAGAAACTGACAAGTTCCACTGGTGCTTTTCCTGTCAATTCTGCATCCAGCATAATCAGCATCAGAAAATCCAGTTAAATCAAATGCTGAATCTTTTGGCTACCAGAGACCTAGATTTGGATAACTTTTAACATACCTGAGAATCTTTTTTACTAATATTAGGTGTGACTCTCTAGGGCTTACTTGGAATCTAGCACATATGCATGTAGCAAACATTATGTCTGGTCTACTAGCTGTAAGGTACAGTAAAGAGCCAATCATTGCTCTATATGTTGTCTGATCAACAGGTTTCCCATGTTCATCAGCATCCAATACAGCATTAATAGGCATAGGTGTTTTTATACAAGATGCTTCAGACATACCAAATTTCTTAACCAATTCATTTGCATACTTGGTTTGAGAAATAAAGATGCCTTCAGCATATTGTTTGACTTGCAATCCTAGGAAGAAGGATAGCTCACCCATGCTACTCATTTCAAATTTATAATGTATTAGGTTGGAAAACCTTCTGCACAAGTTTGAATCAGTAGAACCAAAGATAATATCATCTACATAAATCTGTACTAGTAGGGTATGGGACTTATGGGTTCTAATGAAAA
This sequence comes from Platanthera guangdongensis, assembly GCA_039583875.1. Taxonomy (NCBI): domain Eukaryota; kingdom Viridiplantae; phylum Streptophyta; class Magnoliopsida; order Asparagales; family Orchidaceae; genus Platanthera; species Platanthera guangdongensis. The sequence goes on from JBBWWR010000102.1 coordinate 31,291, forward strand.
GAGTTTGGTCTACTCTACCCCTTATAAATTCATTTTCCAGAAGGAAGCATGCTAGGGTCTCATACCATGCTCTAGGAGCTTGCTTGAGACCATATAATGCTTTGTTCAACTTAAAAATATAATCAGGATAAGTTGGAGAGATAAAACCTGGAGGTTGTCTGACATAGACTTCTTCTTTGATGTCTCCATTTAGAAATGCACTCTTTACATCTATCTGATATACCTTTAAGCCTTTGTGTGCTGCATAAGCTAAGAAGATTCTGATGGCTTCCAATCTTGCAACTGGTGCAAATGTCTGGCCATAGTCTATGTCTTCTTCTTGAGAGTATCCTTGAGCAACTAGCCTTGCCTTATTCCTTACAATTACTCCTTGATCATCCAATTTGTTTCTGAACACCCACTTTGTTCCAACAATGGAGTGATCCTTAGGCTTAGGCACTAGTTCCCAAACATTATTCCTTTCAAATTGATGCAACTCTTCTTGCATTGCAATGATCCAGTGTGGATCTTGCTCTACATCTTGAATGGACTGAGGTTCAATTTGAGATAGGAAGCAAGTGTGCAACAGGTTTTGGTTGACCTGATTTCTGGTTTGCACACCAGCTGAGATGTCTCCAATTACTTGGGAAATTGGATGGTCTCTTGATGTTACTAAATCAACAGGGGGTGTTGATTGTTCACCAACCTGTGTTGTTGTTTCCTCTTGTGGTACAACAACTGGCTCTTCAAGTTGTTTCTCTTCAATATGTTGAATGCTTTCTTCATCTTCACTGCTTTCCTCTTTTTGAGTAACCTGTAACTTATTCAAATCTTCAACAAGAGAATCTACCTGCAAAGGTTCTATGGTAGAAGTGTTCTTCTCCTTGAAAGACATGTTAGATTCATCAAATGATATGTGTACAGATTCTTCAATTTTAAGAGATGATTTATTATAAACCCTATAAGCCTTACTGATCATGGAGTATCCCAGAAACACTCCTTCATCAGCTTTAGCTTGAAATTTTGCTAAATATCTCTTGTCATTATTGTGTATATAGCAAATACAGGCAAAAATTCTAAAATAATCAACTTTAGGTTTCTTCCCTTTGAGTAATTCATAGGGAGTCTTTACCTTTAGTTTATGTATTAAACTTCTTTTCAGCACATAGTTGGTGGTGTTCACTACCTCTGCCCAAAATGATAGAGGAAGGTGAGCATCTGACAATAATGTAGTGGCAGATTCAATAAGGGTTCTATTTTTCCTTTCAGCTACCCCATTTTGTTGAGGAGTTCTAGGAGCTGAGAAAGTATGCCTGATCCCTTCACTCTGACAGAACTCTTGCATAAGAAGAGAATCAAACTCTGTCCCATGATCACTTCTGATCAGGGCAATGTGAGTATTGAACTCAATCTGTATACATTTGAGAAACTCTGTCAAACACTTAAAGTTATCAGACTTCTTCCTCAGAAAGAACACCCATGTGAATCTAGAGAAGTCATCTATAACTACTAAAGTGTAAGATTTTCCTCCTAGGCTTTGTACTGTAATGGGTCCAAAAAGATCCATGTGTAACAGATACAAGATCCTAGGTGAATCACTCTTATTAAGTGATTTGAAGCTATTTTTAGTTTGCTTGCCTAATTGACAAACCCTGCAGAGTCCTTCCTTCTTGTAGGGGCCAGAAGGTAGTCCTCTAATAAGGTTGTCCTTGGATAGCCTAGCAATGGTTCTAAGGTTTAAATGTCCTAGTCTCTTATACCATAAAATATTAGGTCTACAAACAGAATTAAATAGGCAAATGTCTACATCTGTTGAAAGAAAATCTACTAGATAGATGTTACCTTTCCTGTTACCTGTCAACACAGTTGTGTTGTCCTCTGACTTGATCTTGCATAAAGCTTTGCTGAAAGTCAGCTGGTAGCCTTCATCACATAGCTGACTGATGCTTATCAAATTGTGCTTCAGTCCTTCCACATAAGCTACCTTCTTGAATATTACTGTTCCAATTTGGACTGCACCATATCCTTTAGTTTGTCCAAAGTTTGAATCACCAAAGATAACTTTGGGTCCAAGCTTGGCTTTAAAGGATGTGAGGTTGACCTTGTTTCCTATCATGTGCTTAGAGCACCCACTATCCAAGTACCATTATTGGTTTGATGTTGGATAGGTCTTCACCTGCACATAAAATAATTCATTTGTTTTTGACCCAGTTTACCTTGGGCCTAGGTTGATAACCTTTAAACTCAGAAATGAAAGACATCCCAGGTTGACTCTTATAACCTTCAGGATGATATCTCCTTAGGGGTATTATCCATTCAGTATAAGGGTTAAAGATTTTGGATGAAGGACCCCTAGGATTGGATTTTGATTTGCCCTTGTAGGAATTTCCAGAGCTCTGATCTCTGTTCGACGATCGTGCAGCTGCGTTGGACGATCTTGGATCAGATCGTCGAGCTCCGTTCGACGGTCGACTGTGGCAGAGTTCAGGAATTTGAGATCGTCGACCTGAGTTCGACGATTTTGCCTGAGATCGTCGATCTGCATTCGGCGATCGTCGAGCTCCGTTCGACGATTTCTGCTGGAACTTAGTTTTCTTAGGCAGATCAGAATTTTTCTTAGCTACCTTTACAACTCCCTTCCCTTTATCAGAAATGAACTTGATTGGGGTTGTTAGAACTATAGGTTGGCTGGATGAAGCACCCAAGCCCAGTGTACTATTAAATCTGGAGTTCACTGTGCTTGTGATGTCCATCAGCTTGATACTTCTCCCATTAAGGGATTCTTCAAGCTTCTTGGCCTCAGATAGCTCACCTTTCAATGAATCTATCTGCTCCCTACAGCACTCCAACTCCTTAGAGAGTTTGAGGTTTTCTGACTTTAAGATATTATGTTCAGATAAATGATTTCTGAGAGAAATAATTTCCTTCTCAGATTTTAGTAAGTCTAAACATAATGCTTTAAACTCAGACTTAAAGTCCTCTGAATTGAAATCAAAAGAACTGATTACCTGGTCCTCTTCAAGTTGAGTCTCTAAGTCTGACTCTGACTCTTCTTCATCTGAATTATATTGAGAGGCATTGATTGCCATCATGCAAAACTTCTTCTCTTCTGCATCATCTTCATCATCACTAGAGCTGGATGAGGCTTCTGATTCCTCTTCAGTTTCACTCCAGGATTCAGCAACAAATCCCTTCCTTGTGTGTTTGTTCTTGCTTGAGGAGGGTTTGCCATTGCCATTTTTCTTGAAGTCTTTATCTCTTCTTCTTTCTTTCTTATCCCTTCTGTCCTTGTTTTTGTTCTCTGGACAGTCAGGTACAATGTGCCCTGGTTTCCTACAACCAAAGCAGACAATTTTTTTATTATTTGACTTATCATACCTTGGCTTATCATGCTCCTTGTATGATCTCCTTCTGAAGTCCTTCCTGGCCATCTTGTAAAATCTTTTGGCCAGCAGACTGAGCAGTTCATCATTGCATGTGACTTTGTCTTCAGGCTGATCTTTAGTGGCTTTAAAAGCTATTGTCTTTTCTTTCCTTGTGGCTGGTGAGGCAGCCTTCTGCTCTTCTTCTCTGTTCTTGATGAGCAGCTCATAAGATTTGAGCTTACCCAAAAGAGCTTCTGTGGTGATCTCATTCAAACTTCTGGTATCCTTGATTGGCCAGATCCTTGAATCCCAAGTGCTTGGGAAGCACATTAGGATTTTGTCATTAAGTTCAGTCAGTGAGATCTCCTTATCCAAAGTCCTGAGTTCACTGACTATCAGACTAAGCCTGTTATATATTTCAGCTACTGGCTCAGCTTCTCCTTTCTTGAAATTCTCATATTGGGATATGAGGTGGGATCTCCTGTCCTTTCTTTCATCAGCTGAGCCTGGGACTATTTCAGAGAGTTTATCCCAGATTTCCTTTGCTGAATTACATTCAGCCACCTTTTGAAAGATGTCATCAAATATGGTCTGGGATAAGATATTCATAGCCTTTGCATCAGCTACGTTCCACTTCTTGATATCAGCATCTGTTCCTGATGGAGGTGGAACAGCATTTGTGCTTGTGTTCTCTGGAGGTCTTGGACAAACTGTCAAAACAGAATTAAAAATATCCTCGTCAATAGAATTCATGTATAATCTAATCCTTGCTTTCCAAAGTGCAAACTTAGACAGATTGCACACTGGAGGTCTGGTGCTAGCATAATCTTTGTTTTGGGCCATGATTTGTGAAGAAATAATTTAATAATAAAATCTAAAAAGGCAGATTTAACTAGGGATCTTTGGGTTCAGGTGTTAGCCTGTGCAACCAACAAGGTGTGGTATTTTAACCAACCTGCCTCTGATACCAATTGAAAGTGTAGCTAGATCTGATATACTTTAGAGGGGGGTGAATAGAGTATGGTGCTTAAAAACTTTTTACAATAGTTGTTGCAATCTGAGTGAACAGGGAAGCAAATAATAAATCTAAACACAGCAGACATCTAATTACAATCTGCAAAAGAAACTAATCACAGATCCTAACTAATCACAGATCAATCACAGCTGGAAACAAAAATAAAGACAAGCAAGCCAGAAGACACAAGGAGCTATAGTGGTTCCCCTAAACTTGGGTACATCCACTCTTCTACCACCCTGTTGATCCGGTGTCCTGGGAACCAATGAACTTTTGATAAGGTGCTCAAAAACCAAATCAGATTTTTTGATCAGGTGTCTTGCCACCAATGAGCTTTTGACAAGGTGCTCAAAAACCAAGCACAAACTTTTGAAGGGAGTTTTAAAAACCCTTTACAGAGATGGGGATGAGAGAGTTATGGAAGTCTTCTCTTTCTCAAAGCAACTGAGAAGACTATGTGGATTTTGATGTTGTCAAAGCTCCCCCTGAGTTCTTGAGATGTTCAGGAAATGAAGCTTTGTTGTAGGGTGATAGGCCTTCAGAAATTTGATCTCCAACAATTGATGATTTCAGCAACAGCTGAAATGTTAGGTGTCTGGAGTCTTGAATGATGTTGGCCTTGAACACTTGAATCAAAAGGGATCAGAAGATTTCAGTTGGTTGATCTCCTTGGTTGTGTGTTCTTGTATGAATTCTTTTTGACAGAGAATGTCTACAGCTTTCTTTTTCTTTCTCTTGTGAACAGTTGGTGTTGAGAAAGGGATGTAGTTCCAGAGAAGAATTGTAGCAGAGAATATTCTTGTTCTTCTTCTTGCGCACTCTCTACAGATACTATCAAAAAAAATCATATCTTTTATTCTTTTTTTTCTGAATAGAAAATGATCCTCTGTCAAGAATAGCCGTTGGCCTGTCATTAATTGCATCCTTAATTGCAAATGTCTTCTGGGGGAAAGTCCAAAGAAACATTCCTTGATAATCCCTTGAAACTTGGTCCAGAATAAATGAAAACGGCTAGAAAATCTTCTGAATGAATTGCTGAATAACTCCTTAACTGTCCTGAATTTGAATCTTGAAAATCATTCAACTCTTCAGAAAATCGTCGAACTGAGCTCCACTATCATCGAACTGAGCTCAGCGATTTGGACTTAGACAGCAACAGAAATCGTCGATCTGAGCTCAACTATCGTCGAACTGAGCTCAGAGATAGAGAATCAATACTGGAGTCAAGATCGTCGAACTGAGCTCGACAATCGTCGAATGGAGTTCGACGATTTGTTGAAGTTGAGCTCAGCGATCGTCGAATGGAGTTCGACGATCCATCGAAGTTGAGCTAGACGATCGTCGATTGGAGTTCAACGATTCGTCGTACTGAGCTCGACGATATGACTTGGTCTCCAAACTGAAAAACCTTGGTCTTGAGGGCAGCTTCCAAACCTAACTACTAACCCTTAGACTCAATTCTAGTTGACCTTTAGATCTATACAAGGAGGTCAAAAATAGGTTTCCTAAAGACATAGTGATCCTGACCCAAATTAGTAATAGGGTGTTCCAACATCATGCCAAATGGATTTCAAATTCCATCAGAGCCACCCTTGGATATCCACCCTTATGTGATGATGACAATGTGGCAGAGTCTGGAATCAATCCTGCATACTTTGGAGGAGAGCAAGCTGAAGTGGCTCAAGTGATATACCCTCCACCAGACTTTGACATGATACATCAAGAGATACAGTCAATGTACAGTCTTCCTGAGGGAAATCAGAATATCATCATAGAGAAAGTTATCCAGCCTGTGTCAGAGGCCATACTGAAAAAACAAGAGGCTTTGCTAAAAGAACAAGAAGCTCAATTGTCTAAGAAAAGATTCAGAGAGCAAGCTGAATTGAGACCTGATTTTGAACAATGGAGCCCCACTTCCAGGAATATCATCTTGACTGCATGGAAGGCTGCTAAGGACAATATCCTGGATAGAGGCAAGTGGTATTCTGATCTGGAGTGGAGGAAGCATGAGAATAGGCAAGAGGCCATTGTACAATATAGAAGAAAGGCTAAACTGGGAAAGCTACCTCCTAATGCACATGAGCCTAGCAAGTATTTTCCCAAGCCTTATCATTATTTTGAAAGGCAGAAGATAAAGACTGAAGAGTTGAAAAAGAAAGATCTTAAAGGGAAGAAGCCTGCTGCTACTGATGATACTGAAGCTCAAGTTCAAGCAAAGATTCAATCTGGAAATGGGATTGTAATCAAGGAACCAGAGCAGCAACAGGATAGCATTTTCTTAAGTTTAGAAATTGTAATCATTTACATTAAAATTCTATGTAAACTTTTGACTAATGAAAATGTTGGAATTTATAAGAACAATGTTATATGTTCATCTATTACATTAATTGTTCTGAGATATTTGTTTATACATGTTCTGTTTATACATGTTTAAGTATTTTTCCTGTCATATATTACTGTTTTACATCATACTGAAAATTTGTTATATATGGTGTATATCATTGACTAAGGGTTATGACTTCTCCAAATAGGGGAAGATTGTTGGGTACATTGGAATATATGTACCTGATTTGAAGAAGCCTCACCCTACTCAATGATATACATCAAGATGTATTTGATGTGTTTTGAGTTTATGTGTGTAGGTTAAGTAATTGCAGGGAAAGTATAAAAGTTTCTAAGTCCATGTGTCGACACCTAGAAGAAAAATGTCGACACTTAAGAAGGCTTGTGTCGACACCTAGAGGAGTTGTGTCGACACTTGGAGTAATTGTGTCGACACCAGGAATGCAGAGTCGACACCAGAAGGAAAGTGTCGACACATACAGGCAGTGTCGACACACAATGAAGAAATGTCTACATAATCAGTGTCGACACTTAGAAGCAGTGTCGACACCCAGAGGAACTTTGTCGACATCAAAAGTGTCGACACTAGGAAGATGTGTCGATACTCAGCAAACATCAACTAAGTTTAAGTACATGTGTCGACACAAAGGTGATGTGTCGACACTCAGCAAAAGTCTCAACACATGAAGTATGTGTCGACACAAAGGAGATGTGTCGACACTCAGCAAAAATCTCAACACATGAAGAATGTGTCGACATAAAGGAGATGTGTCGACACTCAGCAAAAGCTTCAACACAGAAGGCATGTGTCGACACAAAGAAGATGTGTCGACACTTAACAAGTTTCAACACAAGAAGATGTGTCAACACAAAGGAGTTGTGTCGACACTTAGCAGAAATCAACTAAGTATTGAAGAAGAAGGACTTGTGTCGACACACAGGATCAGTGTCGACACATTCTGAAGAAGTAGTGTCGAGAAGCTATTTCTACAACACAAGGAGTTGTGTCGACACCATGAAGGCTAGTGTCGACACTTAGTCTACTTGTGTCGACACTTGGTCTATTTGTGTCGACACATAAAGACTATCTATCTCGACACTTTCAGACAGTGACAGAGAATTCAAGAAGTGACTGGATGACTTGACAGCTGCCATTTCAACCGGTCAACTGCTACTGTCAGAGCTGTCAGAAGATCGTTAGAAACCGGATCAGCCGGTCACCATGAAGAAGGCTTATATAAAGGCTTATTCCTTCAACAGATTAGATCAATCAATGAAGTGAAAAACAACACAACAAGAAGAAGACCTTCAAGTGAAGATCTAAGAAGTTGGAGAGAGAAAGCTCCTTCTAAGAAGACATCTATTGAACCAGGCTGATAAAGAAAGTTTCAGATTGAGATCTGATTCTCAAGTCAGCAGTTGATTGAAGATCATCTGCAAAGAGATACAACCCTACTGTGTTCTAATTCAAGAAGCTTTGAAGAAAGCCAAGGGAGGTTGATCTCTGCAAAGTTCCTTGAAGAACTCATCAAGAATCCAGTCAACTCAACTTTCTCAATCATAGTTGTGGTTATTAATTCTTGTACTTTTTTTTTCCGTAGGATCCTAAGGGATCTGAGTTGTAAGCCTATATTTATAAAGGCTGAGTGGTAGGGCTTGTGTGCCTGAGTGTAGGAGATACATTTCTCTGAGTGTAGGCCTTGTTGGAAGGCTGAGTGTAGGCCTTGTTGAAGGCTGAGTGTAGGTCTTGGTGAAGACTGAGTGGTAGGGCTTTTGTGCCTGAGTTGTAGGAGTGGGATCACTCTGAGTTGTAGGAACCTATTTGGGGTTCTGAGCTGTAAGATCTGTGGATCTGAGAAGTAGTGGAGAAGTTAGGCCGAATCTAGTACACTACTAGATAGGCGAAGGGGGAAAGTGGATGTACCCAGACCTTGGGGAACCAATATAAATCCTGTGTGCTCTCTGTGATTGTATACTTGTGTGATTGTTGTGTTATCTATGCTGTGAATTGCAATTACTGTACTGTATTTGTGTCTTAAAAGTTTAAAAAGATTAAGTGCACCTATTCACCCCCCTCTAGGTGTTTAGGCGCTAGTTCTTTCAAGTAGGTAATTTTAACATTTGAAATAAGTTAGATTTCATCGAAATTTTTGCATTTGGAGAATATGATGAGGAATATATATACCTGCATCGTTTTCACCGCTTTGTAAGCAATCTTATAATCCTTGATATAATTCGGCTCTAACATCACTCTGATGCGACCTAATCCATCGTAATTTTTGTGTTTCAAATTTTACGTACATATCGACAATGTACTGTTGTAATAAACGACCTGCATGGTGAAGTACCGAAATTATGTTTCCACGTATCTATGTGTAGATAAGACAAATCAGTATATATTCAGTAGTAATGTTGTATATTGAGTAAAGAGTGCAAAATTTTATATACCTGCAGTAGGTAGGAGTAATAGTCACAACAGCTTGTTCGATCTGACGATCTATTAGTTCGTCACCACGCCATCCGTATGAACCTTGTGGAAAAAGCAAAGGATATTGAAGATGGTCGTAGTATCCAGAGTATTCTTTTACAGGTAGCAGTGTTCCGGAAGTTGTTTCAACTATTATGTCTCTATCATTTGCTTCCATGAAATCATCTACGCCGACTAATATAGCCGCAACTTGTGATGCTGTTGGAACAGAATACTGACGCTCAATCGAAGGTCTTTATTTAATAAGAAGTCTAAATGGTGTAGGTCTGGATGTCTTTCCAGTTGTCGTAAAGTTTGCACGAATGGATTTACTGCATCTAGTATATTGGAGATCTTTTCAATCGTGTTTTAATGTAGACCCGGACTCTCGCTCAGTGTGTTCTCAAGTTCATGCTAGGTATCATAGATGAACATTTGCAAAAAATGTGATCTAGATCCGTATTCAGGTAGAAGTGAGCCAATTTTATGGTATATTGCACTGTGTGCTCTGAAAGTGTAGATACCTTGATTGAAAGCTGACATTCTTTCATCAAATGTCACTCACCTTGAGGTGAAGGAGAATACATGGCTGTATGCACATATATTTTGTCTGAAGTTGCGTGATTCTGTACTTTGTGATCGGAAAAGCTCAAGAAGCTCTAGTGGTACTGGAATATCTAGCACATCGACCAAACCTCCTTGCAGCATAATGTACTGTTTTCGTTGTGAAAAAGCTTAGCACGATAATGATGGCAAGTAGTTGGAGAAAGTAGAGTGATCGCATAAACATCTAGTTCTGGGTAATAGTGTCTTGCACTCAAATGGTAACTGGAACCGTGAGTAGTAGTATTTCCTGTACAGTAATAGAAACAGATGACTGTGTGATTAACACCGATAACAATTCATGTTTGCACGTTTGCTTTGTATGTGTGAGGATGGAGTCTTACAGTGTGTTGTAGATGAATCAACTGTTGCTGACATTTCATCGTTGTTGGTCGCTGCACTTGTACTGTCATTTTGTAGATTGATGTTTGTACCATTACTTTGTTGGCCTCGCCGGATATCCCTGCGACGGCCAGTATTTGATTCACGCCAGTGTACAGTGGATGTGTATATTGGCGTCCTTCCTCTAGGTCGAGAAGTTTGTGGTGCTGCATCTTGTCGGTTTGTATTCGATGTTTGTATCGGTGGTCTTCCTCTCCGTCGAGCTGTTGTAGGGTGTAAGAAGGTTTCGTTTGCTATGTTTTATCCATCCTCTTCAGTTGCTGTATCTGGCATGCATGTAGAGGACAAAGTGGTAGTTATTTTAGAACTATAAAGGATGAGCATCAATTTTTGGGGTAAAGTGGCATATACCTGGATGTGGGGCTATTGTTTGATTTTGTTCTAATCGTCATCGTTGAGTTCGAACTGTTTGTTGCTGCGGAGTAGCTGCAATATGAGTGTTTTTAAAAAAAAATTATGTGTTTTATGTATGTGTTGTTTGTAGTTGCAATTGCATGTGCAAGTAAGTTGATATGAAATGAGACCTTATACTGTTGGAATATAAGGTGGAACCAAAGTTTCAGCAGTCGATGTTGCGTTTGGCAATTGCTCTGCATTGTTTCCTGGACAATAATTGAATATGCTTTGTCGAAATCTGTAGAGTTCCCTTCTTCGAGCATTAGTTGCATCACGCCGCTCTTGAGTTGATGCGTACGTAGGAGGTCGTCATCTTCTGCGGCATGTTTCAGTTGGTAAGTTGCTTGCATTTGTCACGATTGACCCATCCTGACGTTCAAGTTCGTTGTGTTGATCTGTCGTTGACATTCTGAATGTGTAGCTGAGTTTAGATTTAAGCTTAGCACATGTTGGAAATTTTAAAAAATGGATTTAAAGGGTCCCACGCGTAAGTAAGCCAAGATTCTAGTTTAGTGTATGCGTCAACTTCAAATTAATTAGTCAAGATTCTTCTAACAGTAGAATATCTAAGAACATGTGATTAGGCGGTTTAAGACCGCTTAATCTACATCTAAAATCTAATCTATAATCATTGACAAAGGATTTCCCAAAAAAATTTAATCGGCAACATTTGTACACATTTATTGTGAGGCGGCATTGGTCGTGGTGGAAACATTTGCCATGAAATCAAATCTCAGTCGAGGAAGAAATATGAAGAAAAGTATCAAATTATGAAAAGAAGCATAAGAGGATGAGAAAACAGAGCTTTTGGCCTCTCTTGGGTTAATTATTGTGGAGGCCAAAAGCTCTGTTTTAAGAAAACAGAGCTTTTGGCCTCTCTTGGGTTAATTATTTGAGAGCTTTAGTGACATCTGATGGAGCTGTTGTCTGAATAAAAGTTGCAGTCAATTATGTACTCTAAAAATTTTATGTTCAAAACATTTTCTGGTTTGGACCTTGGAGGTCCGAATCCGAGCTCAAAGTTACTTAAAAATAGAAGATTTTTAAAATTTTTGGAAAACAGAGTTTTGCCCTTTTTTGATTGAATTTTTGATGGTCTTAAAGGCTCGGATAGAGTTTTAAATTATCAAATTATGAAAAGAATGAAAGAAACAGTCCTAATCACCTAGAGGGGGGTGAATAGGTAACCTATATCTTTTTAACTTTAAAGGCAGAAATACAGTACAGTAATTGCAATTTAACAAGTTTCACAGCACAACAACCATACAAGCATACATTCACAGAGTGCACACAGGATTTATAGTGGTTCCCCAAGGTCTGGGTACATCACTTTCCCCCTTCGCCTATCTAGTAGTGTACTAGATTCGGCCTAACTTCTCCACTTCTTCTCAGATCCTCAGATCTTACAACTCAGAACCCCAAACAGGTTCCTACAACTCAGAGTGATCCCACTCCTACAACTCAGGCTCAATAGCCCTACCACTCAGTCTTCACCAAGAGTTACACTCAGAGAACAAGGTCTCCTACAACTCAGGCCCTAGGCCCTACCTCAGTCTTCAACAAGACCTACACTCAGAGCACACTGTCTCCTACACTCAGCCTTTATAATATAGGTTTACAGCTCAGATCCCTAAGGATCCTACAGAAAATAAAGAGTACAAAGATTAATAACCACAACTCTGATTGAGAAAGATGAGTTGACTGGCTTCTTGATGAGTTCTTGAAAGAACTTTGCAGAGATCAACCTCCCTTGGCTTTCTTCAAAGCTTCTTGAATTAGAACACAGTAGGGTTGAATCTCTATGCAGATGATCTTCAATCAACTGCTGACTTGAGAATCAGATCTCAATCTGAAACTTCCTTATCAGCCTGGTTCAATAGCTGTCTTCTTGGAAGGAGCTCTCTCTCTCCAACTTCTTAGATCTTCACTTGAAGGTCTTCTTCTTGTTGTGTTGTTTTTCACTTCATTGATTGATTGCAATGATCCCCTTCTGTTGAAGGAATAAGCCTTTATATAAGCTTTCTTCATGGTGACCGACTGATCCAGTTTCCAACAACCTTCTGACAGCTCTGATAGTAGCAGTTGACCGGTTGAAATGGCAGCTGTCAAGTCATCCAGTCACTTCTTGAAATCTCTATCACTGTCTGAAAGTGTCGAGACAGATAGTCTTTATGTGTCAACACAAATAGACCAAGTGTCAACACAAGTATACTAAGTGTCGACACTAGCCTTCATGGTGTCGACACAACTCCTTGTGTTGTAGAAACTGCTTCTCGACACTGCTTCTTCAGAATGTGTCGACACTGATCATGTGTGTCGACACAAGTCCTTCTTCTTCAATACTTAGTTGATTTCTGCTAAGTGTCGACACAACTCCTTTGTGTCGACACATCATCTTGTGTTGAAACTTGCTAAGTGTCGACACATCTTCTTTGTGTCGACACATGCCTTCTGTGTTGAAACTTTTGCTGAGTGTCGACACATCTCCTTTGTATCGACCCATTCTTCATGTGTTGAGACTTTGCTGAGTGTCGACACATCTCCTTGTGTCGACACTTATACTTAAACTTTGTTGATGTTTGCTGAGTGTCAACACAGCCTCCTAGTGTCGACACTTTTGATGTCGACAAAGTTCCTCTGGGTGTCGACACTGCTTCTAAGTGTCGACACTAATTCTTTAGACAATTCTACACTGTGTGTCGACACTGCCTGTATGTGTCGACACTTTCCTTCTGGTGTCGACTCTGCCTTTCTGGTGTCGACACAATTACTCCAAGTCCACTTTTTGTCGACACAGTGTCGACAGCTCCTCTAGGTGTCGACACAATCCTTCATAAGTGTCGACACTTTTCTTCTAGGTGTCGACATATGGAGTTAGAATCTTTTATGCTTTCCCTGCAATTACTTAACCTGTACAAATAAACTCAAAACACATCAAATACATCTTGATGTATATCATTGAGTAGGGTGAGACTTCTTCAAATCTGGTACATATATTCCAATGTACCCAACAATCTCCCCCTATTTGGAGAAGTCATACCCCTTAGTCAATGATATACACAATACATAACAAATTTTCAGTATGATGTACAACAATATTAAATGACAGGGAAAATACTTAAACATGCATGAACAGAACATGTATATATAATTAGCTCAGAATAATTAATGTAATAGATTTGAACCATGCCACAATGTTCTTACAAATTCCAATATTTTCATTAATCAAAAGTTTACATAGAGTTTTAATGCAAAAGATTACAATTTGTAAACTTAAGAAAATGCTATCCTATGGCTGCTCTGGTTCCTTGATTACAATCCCCTTTCCAGATTGAATCTTTGCTTGAACTGGAGCTTCAGTGTCATCCAGTAACAGCAGGCTTCTTCCCTTTGAGATCTTTCTTTTTCAACTCTTCAGCCTTTATCTTCTGCCTTTCAAAATAGTGATAAGGCTTAGGGAAATACTTGCTAGGCTCCTGTGCATTAGGAGGTAGCTTTCCCAATTTAGCCTTTCTTCTATACTGTACAATGGCCTCTTGCCTATTCTCATGTTTTCTCCACTCCATGTCAGAATACCACTTGCCTCTATCCAGGACATTTTCCTTAGCAGCCTTCCAAGCAATCAAGATGATATTCCTGGATGTGGGCTCCATTGTTCAAAATCAGGCCTTAGTTCAGCTTGTTCTTGAACCTTTTCTTAGATAATTGGTCTCTTGTTCTTTTGAACTGCCTCTGGCACAGACTGGACAACTTTCTCAAGAATGATATTTTGATTTCCTCAGGAGGACTATACATAGACTGTATCTCTTGATGTATGCATGACAAAACTGGTGATGGTTATATCACTTGAGCTACTTCAACCTGC
>JBBWWR010000103.1:0-187914 GCA_039583875.1 Platanthera guangdongensis
ATTTGGCTTGCAGGAGTGAAGTAGGCACGCGATCACCCTTCCCCAAGGGTGAACTCCACAGGAGACCGAGATTTCAGTTTCAACAAGGACCTTCTCACTCCTTTCAGGGAAGCTTCTACCCCCCCCCCCCCCCTCTTTCTTTTCTTTGTACATATTGCCTTTCCTGTTTGTTCCGCATACTTACGTTACAACATTGGGGACAATGTTGGACTTAAGTATGAGGGTGTTTTCTCGCTTTATTTTTCGCACTTATATTTTCTGCACTGTACTTTTACTTTATGCACTCCAAATTTTTTTTTTAAAAAATATATATATATAACAACAAAACAAAACAAAAAATTTTGAAAATGAAATTCCAAAAATTTTTCTTTCCTTTCTTTTTATTACAAAAATTTCAAAAAAATACAGAAAAAATTATAAACACAAATTCCAAAAAAATTATAAAACAAAAATTCCAAAAAATATTTAGTTTTATTTTGTAAAACTCTTTGTAAATATTTTATTGTAAATAATCTTCTCTCTCTCCCTTCCTTTTTGAATCTCATTCTTGTAAATAACTTCTCTTTTTCTCCAAATCTTTGTAAATAGAATGAAAATATTCTGAAAACAAAAATACAAAAAAAAATTTCTCTTCGCAAAACTTTAAAAAAACATACAATTTTTTTTTCGCAAAACTTAAAAATATAAAAATTTTAATATATCTTTTTCAAATTTTTTGTATGTATATGTATATATTAAATACATAAAACAAAAAAAAATAAAAAAAAGAAAATAAGTCAAAAATTCAAAAAAAAAAGAGTAAAACAAAACAAAAATTAAAAAAAAAAGGTAATAAATTAAAAACACAAAAAAATGACGGTAAAAACTATAAAAATCCAAAAAAATTAAGATACTAAGTCATTCTTAATTTTCTTGCAATCCAAAAATTTTGTTTTGAGTTTATTTATATGTGAATTTTATTAATTCTTTGTTTGTTATTCATTTGTTAATTATTGATTGAAAAATTTAAATAGTCGGGGTTAAGTTTTAAAGATTTCATTATGATTTGTTAAAAATAGCGAACTCGTTTTAGGCACTACTTATAATTTTTCATTGATAGGAGCATGTGTATTATGTTAGAAAATAACGACTATAGAATTCAATTATGTTTACTTTTAGATTTTTGAAAAATTGGAACGTACAATTTCTTAAGGTTGCTCTCATATTTTTTTAATTAAAAATCTAGTTTTCTTTTCTCCCCTTATTTATCATGACCTACTTGGCATGATAAAATTTTTATCTTTAAAAGATCCTATGTCAATAGGAATAAGATTTCGTTCCGTAAACATAGGCACCCAATAATTTAAAAAGATTATATGTTACGGAGTAAGAGGATAAAATTCATTACTCCAACACATATACATTGGGTTAATTTTATTATTATGAAGTTGAAAAAAATGATATTAGGAAAATAAGATTTGATTTCCTAATATTCCAAAAAAGAAAACAAAATGGTGGTTCGAGAAAAAATTACCTCACCTCAAAATCCAAACCCTCTTCATAAACCAACATCAACCCCCTTAGCCAATTTCACGATTCTAGAATTAATTCAAAAATCTTTTTGCGGGCATAATTTATAAATTGCATTATTTCCAGTAAAACTCCTATAAGCTAAAGTTCATATAATTCCAAACTATTTTTGTTAATCTAACCATTATAATTATTGCTTCTATTTGATTACATCAAGAAGTCTTTTGGCCAAAAATTTTGCGCTATTTAAATCATCTACATAATTTTAGGACTTAACTCTTACACCCCGTATATTTATTTAGACCTCTCTTATAATTAATTAAGCGGTAGCTAAACTTAGAGTTTTTTCTATTCCTTATAAGTTCACCTCAAACTTTTGCTCTGAAATAACAAAAACTTAAGTATGAGGGTATTTGATAAGTTATAAATATACCTATTTTTATGTACATTATTTTAATAGTTCTCATTTTCTTTTGTTATTTTTAGTTAAATTTCTTTCATAAAATATTCCTTTTATTGTAAATATTTTGCTAACTTAACTTATTTTATTTTTCAGAAAAAAATCAAAAATCTGCCCAAAATAATAAGTACACGCCCGTGTTGTAACGCCCCGAAACTCAAAGGAGCAAAGGGGGACGTTTTGGGCCAGTTTGGGTTCTGGCAGCAGGCACACGGCCTGGGACACGGGCGTGTCCCAGGGCGTGTCGAGCCTGTGTCGACACTGAGACGGGAAGTCGAAACTTTGGTCTCGACATTGTGTCGAGACTGGGCACACGGCCTGCGACACGGGCGTATCGCAGGGCGTGTCGACCCGTGTCGACACTTAGCCGCGAAGTCGACACTCTGCGTTCGACGAAGTGTCGAGACATGGCACACGGCCTGCGACACGGGCGTGTCGCAGGGCATGTCGACCCGTGTCGACACTCGTCCCGGGAAGTCGACACTTTGGTGTCGACAACGTGTCGAGATAAGGCACACGGCCTAGGACACGGGCGTGTCCAAGGCCGTGTCAGTGGGTCGACGATCTTCGCTCGACGAAGTGTCGAGTGTCGAGACCGTGTACACGGCCTGGGGTCCAGGCGTGTTGTAGTGACACGGGTAAGGACACGGGCGTGTTCTAGAACCCGTGTAGTGCTCGGGTTGATTTTAGGGAAAAATGATAGGGGTACACGGCCGACCACACGGCCGTGTCGCATGGAACACGGGCGTGTCAGCTCGAACACGGGCGTGTTCGATACCCGTGTGAGGTTCCAGGTGATTCGATTTTGACGGCGAATGAGGCACACGGCCCTGGACACGGGCGTGTGCCAGGCCGTGTTCGGTCCAGATTGGGCATTTCAGTCCCGAATCAAAGACGTTCGTTTCCTTATTTTGAGATCCAACGGCTGGGGGTTGTTCCTGAAGGGATATACCCGGGATTGGACTTACAAAACCCTCACTTTTCTTAAGTGTTATCTTTCTAAAACCTTAGAGAGAGAGGAGAGCCAAGGGAGGAAGAAGGAGCTAGATCCCGCCATTGGAGGAGCTTCGGAGCTCCTAATCGCGAGCCGACTCCGGATCCACGGAGGCAAAGCTAGTGCTGTGCTTTTCATCCGATTACTTTTCAATGGCGCCAAAGAGGAACGCTAGAGTAACGATCCTCATCTTGAGCATGAATAGCTCTCTTTCTTTGCATAGGAAGCCCGCTCTCGCGAGTTTGCGGAGAGTTGGAGGCGTTCCTTCGGGTAGATATGTGAAGTCCCCGTTGTTTAGAGTCCGTAAGCGAGAACGGACATAGGCATGATGTGTGAAGCCTACCCGGACATGTTGGTCTGGATCGGTGATGTTGCATTGCATAATGCCGGAGAAGACTTCGTGCTATTGGTTGTTTTTTGGGTTTTCTACGCGGTAGATTGTAGCAGGGAGCCTTGGGGACTAACCCAAAGGTGCACCCGGAAAACTGGGCGGATACGAGATCTTGCCAACTTGGTGGCTTGAGAGCCAACTTGAACATAACTGGGTTATGTGACTTGTGTTGGAAATGGGACTCGGTGGAAGTTTGACCCGCGCAAATGGCTTAAATTGCCGTTGCGATGTGAGCACGGGTTAGATGGAACCGTACCCGTTCTATGTCGTTCGGTTAAAGAGACCTAAAGGCACGTGGCACTTACCGTTGGCATAGATTAGGGTCTTCGGCGGTCAATAGCTTAAATTGTCGTGACCCAGGCCAGGAAGACAAATTTGCTCATAGGCTTGGCCGTCCAAGTGGCGGTGGTGAGTCCGGAATGTCTATGGCTTTAATTGACGTGACATCGACCGGTTCACCGAGAATGTGCCCTGAGAGCACAGGGCGTGTGGCCGTGAGTGCCAACGTATGTGATGGAATGGCTAATTATATATTGCTCGCTTATGATAATGAAATGCAGGGAAGGAGCATCGCCGCCCCGAGTTGGGGGCGGGATCGTTATAATTTGGTCAGCATTGCAGACTGTTGCCTTGTTTGGCCACCATGCGGTGGTTTGTTGCTTGCAGGTGCAGCTGGACCCAGCGGTCAATAGCGGGATAAAGCCCGAATGCGAAGACGGCCATTGAAGGCCTAATTGGAAGTGTTTACTGCTTTATTCATGTGTGACCGGCCTGCGTGCCGTGGTTTGTAAAACATGTAATTTGAAGTGAAACATTTTGTAAGGCCTTAAGGCTTATTTTGGGTATTTTGTATAACATTCCTAATCTGTATTAGTGGACATTCATGCTCTAATGCTAGGTTCTTTATTGCAACTTTTATAAACTGCTTCCGCTAGAATGCTCTGTGTAGGACGTTGAGATTGGTTGGATGGTTTCCATAAGTAACCACCCGGTCTGCCTGTGGCATACGGCGTCGGGCCTCGGTCGGACCTACTGCTATATGCTATGTGACGGATAGGGGGCGTTACCCGTATACTTACTAGTCACGCCCGTGTGCAGGACATGACAATTCCAATGACCCGTGAAATCAGTAATTTTCTGAAGAAACAGTGTGACACGCCCAGTCACATGGTCATGTAAAATGTGACACGGCCGTGACCTAACCCGTGTCAAAGCGCTCGACGATTTTCCGCTCGACATTCGTCGACCCGACAAGGACACGCCCGTGTCCCATGGTCTGACACGCCTGTGTCCCATGATCCGACATGCCAATGTCATTCCCGATCGACGATGAAGGCTTCCCTCTCGACGAAACCGCGTTCAATGTTCGTCGACCTGACCCGACACGCCTGTGTCAAAATGACACACGGGCGTGTACTCCTCCACCTAGCCCGACAAACTGCCGCCGGTGACTTTCGACACAGACGGTGCCCAGTTCAACCTCCCTGACACGGCCAATTTCACGCCCGTGACCTGGGGCTTCACCGCCGCATTTTCAGCCGCAAAGTCAAATCTCTAGTCGAATCACTGGCCACCATTTTAATAGTAATGACACGCCCCATGACACACCCGTGTCAGAGGGCGTGTACTTGGAAAATTTTGCCTATAAAAGGCCAGCTGCTGTATGAGTTCGGGGTTCCAAAATTTTGAACCATTTTGTTGACAAGGGCTGCTGTTTGGAGTTTGCTTTAGTGCTATGTAAGGAACCCCCCACCCCCCTCTCCTTTTTAAG
Organism: Platanthera guangdongensis; assembly: GCA_039583875.1. NCBI lineage: Eukaryota > Viridiplantae > Streptophyta > Magnoliopsida > Asparagales > Orchidaceae > Platanthera > Platanthera guangdongensis. Next base: position 5,126 of record JBBWWR010000103.1, read on the forward strand.
TTTGTTGGTTTAAGCTCTTGTAACAGACTTCTTTTATAATAAAAATCGTTAGTATTTCATCCCTACATGCTCTGAAATGTCTCTGAAAGCCTCATTTTCATCAATCTTATGTATTTATGATTTCATTTTCATATTGCGTGTGTGCGTGTATGAGTTCAAATTGTGAAATTTATGTTTTAAAATGAAAAAACTTTTTGTTTTACTTTCATTTATGTCCAAATTTCTAGCATTATTATAGACATTTTTGTTATCATACTCCTTAGAATTGTTTAGACTTAGGATTTTTATGCTTCCAAATTCGTTCTTATGAACTTGTAAAACAATAAAAAGGTGGTTTTCATTCCCCTTAACTTAGATTTTTCTACGTTTTGATTATAAAACTGTTGCTTCTTTTTAGCTTTCTTCCACTTTTTAAACCATTTTACAAAGCTATAAAAATGTATAATGCATTATTTTAATTTTTCAACAACTTCGATTTTGACAATTACTTTAAAAGATTTTTGCTCAAACAATTTTTATTTCAAATTTTTATGCATTTCTATCAAAAACTAACGGTAAAAAAGTAAACGTTTTAATTTTTCAGGCGCTTGCTTTTCTCGCTTTAATTTGAAAACTCTTTGCTCAAAAAATTTTTATTTTGTCTTTTTACGCATTTCTACGACATTCTAGCGGTAGAAATACAGTTGTTTTAATTTTTCGATGACTTTGTTTTTCTTAATTTTTTCGCCCGCGTGCGTGCGTGTATGAGATAAGTTTTATTGCTTTCTCCAATTATGTAGAGTGTGTACGTGTGCGCATTTATTTCCGCGTACTCGTTTAGAGTTAAATGACATGTCTTTAATTTTTCACCTACTCATTTGAGTAGGATTTGCAAGTGTGAGTATTTACTTTCTGCAGTGTGAGTATTTCATTTTCTGTAGTGTGTGTGTGTGTGTTTTTATTAATGCAAGTGCGTGTTTTAATTTCAGCAAGTGTGTGTGTTTTTATTTACCGCCTACTCATTTGAGTTAAATGACAGGTTTGTATCTTCTGCCTACTCGCTAGGAGTTAAATGGCCGGACTTCATTTACCGCCTACTCATTTGAGTTAAATGGCAGGTTTTTATCTTCCGACTACTCGCTAGGAGTTAAATGGCCGGACTTTATTTCCCGCCTACTCATTTGAGTAGGACCTATACTCGCATTTATTTTCGCCTACTCGTTAAGAGTTAAATGGCGTGTCTTTATTTCCCTGTAAATATTTGAGGACTTGTAATCGCATTTATTTCCGCCTACTCGTTTGAGTAGAACTCGCTTACATTTCCCGCCTACTCGTTTGAGTACGACTTGTAATTTTCAGCTTTTATTTCCCGCTCACTCGTTTGAGTAGGACTTAAAATTTCAATTATGCAATTTTCTCTTACTTGTAACTTAGTTTTATTTTTGTCTCCTTATTATGTGTTTGGATGAGTGCGGGTGTTTTTATTTGTAGTAACTTTTCTAATATTAGGTTATCTTGTTTTTTTCTTATTATCTTTATAACCTCTTCAGCAAATAGTTTAGAACGCTCGTCTAACCAAACTCATAAGCTATCCCCATTCCGACGAGTGGCTAATCGCTTTTAGCCCTCGGTATCGAAGAGCTTTGGGATATAAAAAATATTTAAATAACTAAAGGTCTTATTTTTCTATTTAATTAAAAACTTAAGGTTTACCCCGGGTTAACGAAGCGTAGAACCACATATCGATGTGTGGGCTCTATTTCCGTTATCCATATGCTAGCTAGCCGAGAGGCCATGCGTATGGACTGATCACCCCTGGGTAAAGAGAGTTCCGCACTAACCCTCGAGAGAGGAGGCACGCTAAGTCTACCGGATTAGGTTCCCCACCCAATAGCGGGGTTCTTAGCATACTGCGGGCATTAAGAGGAATTCTTCATCGGACGAGAGCCCGGTCGAATAGTCTTAATGTCCAGGTGAGCGATATTCCTAGAGATAGGTGAGCTCATTATTTTGGAACCTCCACGGCCAAGTTTCTGTTGGGTTTCTCTATGAGGATGGCACAACATTTGTGCACGCAGCGGAAGAATAAAAAAAACATCAAGAAAAACCCAAAAGAGATGGGATCGGGCCATGGTAGTTGAATCAAGAAGTTAACATACAACTAGGCAAAAATTACCTCGGTGGCGTTGAGTCACAACTCAACGGAGATGCTCCAATCTTCGTGTTCTTGCTGGTGGCAAGTTCTACGTGGAATGATATCCACGTCTCTTCAGAAATCCACACGAGCGGGAGAACACCGACTTTTCCGTCGCACGGATAATCGGGAAGGAGAATGACCACACCTTGCTTTTTCACGGACTGCTAGGTCCGCGCTAGGAATAGCAACACCAGCGACAATCGCCGGAGAGGAGGAGGTCGACGGAGCGTGCACGGCGGCGGAACACTTCCGTCGGCGGGATTCGGGATCGGCGGAACGAACGAAGAACGGCGGAACAAAGGGCCGACAATCGTATCTGATTAGATCAGATATAATTCCAGAAAACCCTAAGTATCCATTTATACCAAAGGCATAAACAGACTTAGAAATATCGCAATCCGTAGACCACCCAGAAAATTAGGGTTCCAGAATCGGCGAGAATCACCTAGGATCGGCGAGAATCAGTCGGCGAGTATCAGTCGGACGATTCACGATTCACGTCAAACGTGGGTTGACGATACTCGGCGAGAATCAGTCGGCGAGTATCAGTCGGCGAGAATCGGCGAGTACAATACTCGACGATTCACATCGAACGTGGGTTGACGATACTCATCGACCCACGGTCGACGATACTCGTCTACCTTGGGTCGACTATTCTTACCAATCCTTCAAGGCAACATTTGCCCAACCCGACGATCCTTTAAGGCAACACTTTGCCCATAACCCCATTCAGGTCGGTGATTGGTAACCTTTACCAACACAGTCAATCATCCAACTTCTCCACATCTCTTATGTGCGACCCTGCATGCTCATCTCGCATTGGCAGTGAGATTACATGTTTGACCACTTCTAGATCACCATGGTAACTACAACAGTCTCCCACTTGATCTTGAAAGTATCAAACCAAAAACCTCACAAACAATGAGCGGCATCTAGCAATCCATCATTGCTCCCCAAGCAATAAGAGTTTATAACTCATAAGCCTTTATGACCAATGTATCAGCGTTATCTTTGTCCCTTTGTCCCTTATATCCGGAAAGAACTAGAGGCATGGACCGTGTCACCCTCGTAATATCTCAATCCAAGTTTCTTGATCCAGGACGGACTTCCAGAGAATGGTGGGTCCAATATCACATATTGACTCAACCAAGCATGGCCATGTATTTCTCAGCCCAGTTCCATCAAGGGGCCCATGGATGCAACTCCTGTCATACAGGAGGACAAATCCCATATCTGCTGACACACAAACACCCAAATGATTCGTAACATGCCCAACAACCACCCTTATCATCAACCTTTCTCAAGGAAGACTTTAGATGGCATCAAAGCACGCTCTTCCTCACTTGATGAATGCTGTGACTTCAGGTCAAAGGACCACAACACCATTGTCAATTGAGACCTACCCGTGATACGATTGGATGACAATCCACAGAGTAGTCTCAGGTTGGGTCTGTCTAGTACAACTTGTTCTCTAACAAGTACCCACGTGATGACTTGATATCACAATATCATGACCTGTGAGAACCGGTCATCTGTCAACGCACGTGCTAGCCTTCATGTACCATCATCACCCTTAGCTTCTATGATGATACTCGATCAGGGACCTTTTAAGAATGAAGCTTCAAATAAATCATAGGCTCTCACATTCAAGTCACGTACTTGATGTCCCATGGAAGCGAACATTCTATGGGTATCTATTATGTTAACATTTAACTATCATATAGAAAAAAAACTCATAATAAAAGAACTTGCCATTAATTGTAAGAGAAAAACTAGGTACACTGTTCATCATATGAACAAATGGCCAACAAAATACATGTTTACATGCAATTCACAAGATTCTCACTAGAGTTGATCATTTAGGTATCGTATACCCATCGATCTAGTATGACCATCATGCTTTCTCTGCGCGAGAGGCTTTGTCAGTGGATCCGTAATATTCTCCTCAGTCGGCACTCTGCAAATGTTCACATCTCCTCGTTCAACAATCTCACGAATAAGATGAAACCGCCGAAGTATGTGCTTGGAGCGCTGATGGGATCTAGGTTCCTTAGATTGTGCAATTGCACCATTGTTATCACAGTAGAGAACTACGAGACCAACAATGCTAGGAACTACATCAAGCTTGCCGATGAATTTCCTAATCCATACAGCCTCCTTCGCCGCATTAGATGCGGCGATATACTCGGCCTCTGTTGTAGAATCAGCAACTGTCTCTTGCTTGGAACTCTTCCAGCTCACAGCTCCTGCATTCAGGCAAAACACAAAACCTGACTGAGACTTGGAGTCGTCTCTATCAGTTTGGAAGCTAGCATCCGTGTAACCATTTACAACGAGCTCTTCCTCTCCACCATACACCAAGAACACATCCTTAGTCCTTCTCAAGTACTTCAGGACATTCTTGAATGCAATCCAATGACACTCACCGGGGTCTGACTGATACCTGCTAGTCATGCTCAAAGAAAAGGAGACGTCGGGTCGAGTACATAACATCGCGTACATGATTGATCCAATTGCCGAAGCATATGGAATCAACTTCATGCGGTCCTTATCTTCACAAGACTTTGGACACTGGTACTTAGAGAGATTCACACCATGAGACATAGGCAAAAATCCTTTCTTGGACTCAAGCATGTTGAACCGCTTCAACACCTTTTCGATGTACGTACTCTGGGTCAAACCCAGCAACTTCTTCGATCTATCTCTATAGATCTTAATACCGAGTATATAAGTCGCTTCACCCAAATCCTTCATTGAAAAGCAGTTCCCTAGGTTGTTCTTAACAACTTTCAAGGTAGGAATGTCATTCCCAATCAACAGTATGTCATCTACATACAATATCAGGAAGACAACAATGCTCCCACTGATTCGCTTATAAACACAAGGCTCATCTTCATTCTTGATGAAACCAAACTCTTTGATTTTCTCATCAAAACGAAGATTCCAACTTCAAGACGCCTGTTTCAGTCTATAGATGGACTTATTCAGCTTGCATATTTTAGTGGCTTCATTTGGGGATACAAAACCCTTGGGTTGTGTCATATACACTTCCTCAAGGAGGTTTCCATTAAGGAAAGCCGTTTTGACATCCATTTGCCAGATCTCGTAGTCATAATACGCAGCAACATCAAGCAATATCCTTATGGACTTTACCATGGCAACAGGGGAAAAGGTCTCATCATAGTCAATACCATGAATTTGCTTGAAACCCTTAGCCACCAGTCGCCCTTTGAATACCTGTACATTCCCATCCATGTCAGTCTTCTTCTTGAAGACCCACTTGCACCCTATGGGTCGTACCCCTTCAGGTGGTTCCACCAAGTTCAAAACTTGGTTTGCATATATGGAGTCCATTTCGGATTTCATAGCCTCAAGCCATTTGTCGGAGTCCGGTTCATTCATAGCCTCTTGGTAGGTTGCTGGTTCATCATCATGATCCATAAGCAACACATTACCTATTTGAGATACGAGAAATCCATATCTCTCAAGCTCAAACCTCGGTCTACTAGATCTACGTAGGACTTGTGTTCCTTGAGCAGGTTCTCTAGCTACAACATCTTGTAGTCCTGTCTCAGAATCCAATTCCGGTTAATTCACTACATGTGGTTCTTGAAATTATTCAAGCTCTACCTTTTCAGTCTTTGTTGATAAGAACTCTTTCTCCAAGAAGACACCAGTCCTTGCGACAAACACTTTGCCCTCAGACGGTAGGTAAAAGTAATACCCTTTCGTTTCCTTAGGATATCCCACCAGATATCATTTATTCAATTTGGGTTCCAGCTTGTCAGGCATTTGACGTCTCACGTATGCCTCACAACCCCAAATTTTAATGAACGACATACTAGGACGCTTCCCAGTCCATATCTCATATGGTGTCTTCAGATGATCACGGAACTCATGACTCAGGTATTCGCCACCTCGATCAGATCGGAGTGCTTTAACCCTTTTACCCAACTAGTTTTCTACTTCATTCTTGAACTCTTTGAACTTTTCAAAGGTCTCGGATTTGCACTTAATAAGATACACATATCCGTATCTACTGAAATCATCAGTAAATGTAACAAAGTAGAAATACCCACCTCTAGCCATGGAACTCATGGGTCCGTATACATCACTATGTACAACACCCAAGAGATCCACAGCCCTCTCAGTGTAACCAGTGAAAGGAGCTTTAGTCATCTTGCCTAACAAACAAGATTCGCATCGCTCAAATGATTCATAATCAAATGAGTCCAAAAGTCCATCTCTATGGAGCTTGGATATGCGCTTCTCGTTGATATGGCCCAAACGACAATGCCAGAGAAATGTAGGTTTCGAGTCATTTGTTCTTAGTCTTTTATTATTTTCTACATTACAGATTAGATGGTCCAAGTTCAAAACATAAAGACCATTAAACAATTGGGCTACAACATAACAAACATCATTCTTAAATATAGAACAACAGTTGTTCTTAATTATAAAAGAAAATCCAATCATGTCCAAACATGAAATAGATATAATGTTTCTAGTTATGGCCGGAACAAAATAACAATTATCTAGTTCTATTACAAGCCCACTGGGCAAAGAAAGACGGTAAACCCCTACGGCTACACCAGCAACTCTTGCTCCATTACCGACGCGGAGGTCCACCTCCCCTTTACTCAGCAATCTTCTCCTTCCCAGTTCCTGCACATTTGTACAAATGTGAGAACCACATCCGGTATCCAATACCCAAGATGAAGGAGCAAAAAGGTTTATCTCTATAACGTAAACATTTGAAGCGGAAGTCATACCTCCCCTCAATTTCTGCAGACCCTCAATGTATGAAGGACAGTTCCTCCTCCAATGACCAGCCTTGCCACAGTGGTGACATTTCCCTTCCTTCACCGTGCTTTTCTTTTTCATCAGTGCTGAAGACTTGGGCTCAAGATATGACTTAGGTCCCACCTTCGTCTTCTTAGAGCCCTTGGCCTTGCCCTTGCCCTTATGCACCATCAGTATGGGGCTGGCAGGCTTTGCCTTCTTCATATTGATTTCGACAGTTCTCAACATGCCTAGGAGTTCAGCCAGTGTCTTGTCTATTTCATTCATGTTGTAGTTCAAGACAAACTGCTCATAACTGTCCGGCAACGATTGCAGGATCAGATCTGTGGCCAACTCTTGACCAAGGGGAAAACCCAGCCTTTCAAGGTTCTCTATATACCCAATCATCTTGAGTACGTGAGTCCCTACTGAGTCTCGAACTCCCATCTTGCACTGAAACAACGCTTTTGTGACGTCGAACCTCTCTTGACGAGCCTGCCCTTGAAACATTTTCTTGAGATGCTCGTCAATCTCCTTGCACCCCATGTTCTCATGTTGCTTCTGAAGCTCAGAGTTCATAGTGGCAAGCATAAGGCATTCGACATATAAAGCATCATCAGTATACTTCTTATAAACATCCTTCTCAGCATGGGAAGAGTTTCCAGTCGGCACCTCGGGGGCTTCTTCTTCCAAGACATAGAGCTTTCGCTCTTGCCTGAGAACAATTCTCAGGTTCCTGTACCAGTCCATGTAATTAGTCCCACTGAGCTTATCCTTCTCAAGGATGGCTCTCAGAGACAACGTGGAGTGTGAAACACTTGCCATGGAATTCTACAAGAATTTATGCAGAATAAAATCAGTACCAAAATTTTAAATACAATTTATTTTAATTTGTACTTCAATTAAAACACTCCCACTATTTTATTCGAAATGATAGCCCTCACTAACAATTCGGAGAGTTCATGCGAGCTACTCTCTTAGTGGACAAGATCCGTATTTCACCAACACAATGAGTCAGCTTTGGCTTTCCTCTCACGATGCGGTTATTTAGGTAGGCCACGCTTGCCAATTGCATCTCATGCAATTCTTGTATGGTTGGTGAATAACTCCTTACTCGCATCCATCATATGGTGCATGCCAACCCTATGCCTCTAGGCACTCAACCTTTGAGGTCACCTAGTTAAGCTGGACCCGATGTCGACAGTGGGATATCACAATTATTCGCTCGCACCCTTACCAAGATAGATTAATGCACCTTGCTTTGGCAAGCCCACACTTCATCGATCGAGGCAGGAAGAGTGTCATCCATCGGAAGGCATCCGAACACTTAATATTTGATGAAGGGATTTTGATTATAGGTTAACAGTTAACCATGATCAACATTTGATCAATGTGCACATCCAAAGGAAAAACAATTTTTTTAAAACCACATGCATCCCTTATGTGCACAACCTGACACCATCAACATTTGATAGAAGGAAGGGATAAATCTGAACATCCGAAAACTTCCAAATCCTCAGATTTACATGCATTGGACAAAAGCAAAGACAACTCAACTTAAAGCAGTAGACAAGCTCATCTCTCTATGTTGGATTCAAAATCCAAAATAATCTCGAGGGATGGTTACTGCTAAGGAGACTACAATTTCTAACAATTAGAAATTTCCACGAAATCCCAGACGTTCTTGGCGGGGTACCAAGACTAAATATAGACATTTAGAACACTTCTAAATCCCTAGGTTTACACGCACTGGAATAACAAAACTTCCAATATAACAATCATGGCCGAAACCTGGCTCTGATACCACTGTTGGGTTTCTCTATAAGGATGACACAACATTTGTGCACGCAGCGGAAGAATAAAAAAACATCAAGAAAAACCCAAAAGAGATGGGATCGGGCCATGGTAGTTGAATCAAGAAGTTAACATACAACTAGGCAAAAATTACCTCGGTGGCGTTGAGTCACAACTCAACGGAGATGCTCCAAGCTTCGTGTTCTTGCTGGTGGCAAGTTCTACGTGGAATGATATCCACGTCTCTGCAGAAATCTACACGAGCGGGAGAACACCGACTTTTCCGTCGCACGGATAATCAGGAAGGAGAATGACCACACCTTGCTTTTCCACGGACTGCTAGGTCCGCACCAGGAATAGCAACACCAGCGACAATCGCCGGAGAGGAGGAGGTCGACGGAGCGAGCACGGCGGCGGAACACTTCCGTCGGCGGGATTAGGGATTGGCGGAACGAATGAAGAACGACGGAACAAAGGGCCGACAATTGTATCTGATTCGATCAGAGATAATTCCCGAAAACCCTAAGTATCCATTTATACCAAAGGCATAAACAGACTTAGGAATATTGCAATCCGCAGACCACCCTGAAAATTAGGGTTCCAGAATCGGTGAGAATCACCTAGGATCGGCGAGTATCAGTCGGACGATTCACGATTCACGTCGAATGTGGGTTGACGATACTCGACGAGAATCAATCGGCGAGTATCAGTCGGCGAGAATCGGCGAGTACAATACTCGACGATTCACGTCGAACGTGGGTTGACGATACTCGTCGACCTGCGGTCGACGATACTCGTCGACCCGCGGTCGACGATACTCATCGACCTTCGGTCGACTTTGTAAGACCCCCCTCCCCCTTACCAAGGAGGGCTACCGGGTCTTATGCCCAGAACCGCCGCCTTATGGTGGCACTAACTCACGGGTTAGTCGACCTTGCAACATGCCGATTCTGCCGGCTAGTACGATCATTTAACCTGTAGGCCAATATGAGAAGAAAGAAGTAAAATTGTATGTAAAACCATCAGTCCACAAGCCACATAATACAATAAATGAAATGAAAAGTACATCACTATAGTACACAGAAGAGTACAAATGGAAGAGTAAAAAGGGCTTATGCCCAGTACATCAAAATCACTCGCTCTCAAAATAATAAATGCGGAAGCTATACTAGAACATCAGATCTCGTCCCACCTGAGGACACACAGTAGTGGTAGTAGCCTGCTGAAGCGGTATCTGCTCCTCATGTCCTGCCTCCTCGACGTGCTGGTGCTCCATCTCCACGGGCTCCTAAAAATAGTTGGTCACCGACCATTAGTCAAAAAGACTAAGTCGTTTCCTCCGCACCTCGCCCCGCAGCTCCTAAGCACCGAGCGGGAGGACGAAGCGGAGGACAACAAAAGGGGTAGCAAAGTGGAAGCAGGTGACAGTATCTAACTAGAGTTTTAATAAGTAAGAGTAGTGTAGTAAAGGAAAGTAAAGAGCAGTAATATGAACAAGTAAATAAACTAATCTACCACTAAACTATCATTACAAACATACCCTAACTTATATAAATGCCCATACAAATATATAAGTTAGGGTTTCCAGGAAATTTAACTTATCATATAAAAGAGCCCATACTAATTTATATGATTAGGATCTATGAAGCGTATGACCTAATATGAATGAATGATATGATGCAATTTATGCGCAGGCAAGTGCAACTCACACACAACGACTCTGTGATCACAGACCTTTAGTTCCCACTTTTTGAGAGCTAGCATCACTCTCGGGTACCACCGCTGTGGCTATGGCAGCAGCGGAGCGGGCGTCTCCGCTTCTAGACCGGTATGCACACTACCAAGCCTTAGACCCCTCTCATACGCCTCTGTACACGTCCAAGGTGCACTCTAGAGTCTCGCGTACGTACTTTGCTGACAAACCTGTCAGTCTTGTTGGGTCGGATGTGTGTTATCGGGGATCGTCCTCCAGACCGCAGTGTAAAACAACCCACTGGCCCCTATAACTCTCACAACCGCCTGGTGCACCGTACTGCCATCGGTGTGACGAACGGCCAGTACCGCATGCCCCGCCACGATATTTATGCACATGCAAGTAATTCATACCGAGCCTCCCGCTCGCAGGACCAAACCCGTCCTGAATCCCTCAAACCCAAACCCGGGTGAGAACACACATTAGTGCCTTTATACCAACTCCCTCCAACCCTAAACGGGCGAGATCGCACATCAGTGCCTTTATACCAACTCCCTCCAACCCTAAACGGGAGAGAAGGTACAACAATGTCCTACCCTATTAGACTACTCTTATCTACGAGTTATTATACTTAGAGGTTTAAGGTTAATCCCAGGACTGCCCCCGATATTCCCTGTGAAGGGCTCTCAAGGGGCACTAGGAACTGTGTTGGGATTACGCCCAGCGTTCCCTTTCGCAAGGATATTTATTTTAGTTGATGGCTACCCATGTATCTCCCCAGCTCTCCTTATTGCACTAGTACAACCCTAGTGACTTAAGGTGTTACCGGGAAGCCGACGGTCTTCCGCCGACCCCCACTCCAGTTGCTAACTAAGACTTGCACTTTTGATCCCTCACTAAGACAACTCTACCCACCAGGGTTACTCATGTTGAACTCTCTTATTTCTGCCGATAATCAATCCCCTGGTAACCCCTAAGGCAAGACCTATTTGTGTTATATGCAGACCATGTCCTATGATTACCCTAAAAATGTGATCTTCCAAACCTTAAGGCATATTGCCTCTAAATATTTATCCTAGGGTGGTATGTACTAATGGAACTAACCTATGAATTCTCATAATTTTTCTTGGCAAAATAGTCCTTTAATTAAATCTTTTAAATTAAACACTAGGTCACTTTACACATGAAGTAGTATGATTAAATATCCACTGACCTAGTAAATTTTTCCTGAGCTGTATATTGATAAAATAGTGCTTCCTACAGAGTTTCATAATTTTCCTTTAATTATTTATTCCCATATCTTATTTAATATCAAATTCACAAAAATTCCATTTTACAAATGAAGTATAGGCATTTTGTAATCAAAAATTCCAGAAAAATTACAGAACTTTTAGAACACTAATTCATGACTATTGGCAGAGTATCATCAACATTTATTGTGTGATGGCCTATAAAATTCCATTATAACATATTTACCAAAAATACCATTGTATTAATTTACCAACTAACAATGCATCCATTAATTCTGAGAAATTCATGCAAAACTAATAATACCATTTTATAGCAGTAGAATAAATTCCAAATTTTTCTGAGGTACATATCCATCATTTCAAGAATTAATAAGATAAGGGTAAAATGGACAATTTAAGATATCTACTCCAATGGTTCTTCAAAACAGAGGGATCATATTTTTCCTAAGTCAAATGTGGCATTATCTATGCCTTGGCAAAATTTTAGGATTTGTACTTGAGGAAAACCTATTTTCCAATTTTATTTCCAAAATAGCTATATTTAAAATAAATTCCAATAAATGGAATTTTTGATTCCAAAAATTCCATGATTAATTTTAGGGATGAAATTTACCCTAATGAAGCACTGTGAATAATTCCAAGACCTTTACATGTCACCATTGGGCTGAATACACTATATTTGCATTTTTGCTAATTGCACACCAAGGCATAACATGAGCTAACACATGCAAGTGGATTCTCCAACATGCATTGAACCCAAGGTGCTGAAAATTTTATCATGCACCAAGTATGTCCCCAGTGACCCACCACCAAGATTTGGGACCACGGGGAGGTGTAAAACTCCCTATATTTCATTTATTTATATTTTGATATTTTGGCAAAAACTATAGGAAACGTTTTTCTAAAAATTCCTAATATTTGGCAGGGGCTAAGTATGCCCTAACCATGCATGTGCCCAAAATTTGGGTCCATGGTGACTAATGGTTTGACCTGGGCATCCAATTTAATTTCTACCCTACTCTAGGACCAGTCCAAGGATAAATGTCCTACAGGACTGTACCCTACACAAAATCACATGTTCAGGGTGGAAAATTAACGATAAGACCATCAGATACAATTTTCATTAAGAGACTAAGTTCTGGAAATGCCTCTAAGAGGCCTAACATTAGCTTGCAAGTGACAGCAAAAACAGGGACAGAAAATTAAATTTGATATGACACGAATCTTAAAGCAGAATGGAGGGCATCTGTTCATCTTCTCCATGGAGCCAAGGGCCGCGGTTTGCCCGACTTGGAGCACCTTACAAGGCCATTTCCCGGCCACCCAACCACCTCCCTGGCCGGCCACCACCACCAACACCTCCGTTGAGGTGAGGGCTAACGTTCGGCGGCGACTTGGCCGCCGGAGGCGGCGGTTTCCGGCGAACTTGCACTCCATCAAAAAATCTGAAATTCATGAAAATCTCACCTTGGATCTGGCTCATTTGAGCCCGATGTCTCGCCTAATAGATCTAGGAAACTAGTACGGGTAGAGGTGAGGTGAAACGGACCTGGATTGGGGCTTGGCGGCGGGTTTGGCGGCGGTTGGCCATGGAAATTTTCCTCTCCGGCGAGCTTGCTCCCGAACCCGATTCTCCACCAAAAGCTTCGATCCAGGTATCGAATTCCACTCCTTTGGACCGTCTGAAGCTAATGGGATGGTTGGTTTTGGCTGATATGGCTTGTATACAGAGATGCCATGATGGGAATTTTGGCCATGAGCTTTGGTTTCTCCTCCTTGGCTCCAAGTGGCATGAAATTGGGTTGGAAAGGATGATAATTGATGTGTGGGTTCAGATCTGTGCTTGGGAAGAGAGGAGGAGGGCCACATGGCCTTCATCCCCATTTTCCCTCTCTTCTCTCTCCTCTTTTTCCCCCAATTTCCCAAACTACCCCCTTGCATGCAATCTCTCTCCAATTTCAGGAGGGTAGGGGCTGTCATTAACCATTAAGGCTGGTCATGGGTCTTGGTTCATGGGCTTAGCCCATTGGAAATGAGCTTGACACTCATTTTCTCTCTTTAGGCCTTATATTGACCAAATTGACTTTTAGGGTTGACTTGGTCAACCATGGTGGGTGAGCTGACCCTACTTGGTGGTAATGGGTCTAGTGGCACCACCCAACTTGGGTTGGGTCAAGGGGGTGCCCTACTTAGGCTAATTGGGCTTATGAGTGTGGGTTTGACCAAATTAAGCCCAAGGTTGACTTTGGTCAATTGGGGTCAAAGTCTTGACCTAGTGACATGCCCTAGGGTCCACTTAGATTGTTTTTAGGGTTAGGGCAATGTGGTGGGGTCATGGTGTGGCTAGGGTCCCCACTTAGGCTAGTTTGACCTAGTTTGACTATGGTCCTATAGTGGGCCCCACATGGCTACCACCCACTACCTAGGGCCAAATATAGTTGGTCTTCGTTAAATCTCACCCATGCCTAACCCAATCTAAGTTGAGGGGTCCAGAAGTAACATGGGATGTTACAGACTATTCTTACCAATCCTTCAAGGCAACATTTGCCCAACCCGACGATCCTTTAAGGCAACACTTTCCCATAACCCCATTCAGGTTGGTGATTGGTAACCTTTACCAACACAGTCAATCATCCAACATCTCCACATCTCTTATGTGCGACCCTACAGGCTCATATCGCGTTGGCAGTGAGATTACATGTTTGACCACTTCTAGATCACCATGGTAACTCCAGCAGTTTCTGCTTTAATTAAATTGAAACTTTAGATCTCTAGTTATTCAAATATATTTTTAATCCTAACGTAATTCGATACCGAGTGTTATCTCTTCATTGACTTTAATCAAAATGTATTTTCGTCCTATTTTAGTTAAAATCAACAACTTACTATTTCGGTAAAATAATAGTGCTTTCGGAGCGGTAGGGATAATCAATTCATTCCCGGGAAATTTATGATCTGGATATTCCCCCGAATATTCTGTATTACTTGCGATAGGTGCACTTGCCTCCCTTAATAAGCCCACGACCTTTGACTCATCGAACCAACCACTCACATACGAGTCTGTTCGCGGGCCATCAGGACTCAAACTCGAAGCTGTCGGATCTACTTCTAAGGAGTCCGCACAGTCCGCTAGGTCGCCAGACGGCAACCCAAGCCACGCAGACTGCCCGTTATTCCAATGCTAGCTCTAGCCGCCGATCTGCAAGCAGCATGACCGCGAGGTTGCCTAGCCTCCAGACCGTACAAGCTTTGATGCTAAACTGAACAGGCCGGCTGAAGAAGGCGACTTATTGAACCCCGAACACAAGTTGCCAAAGAGAAAACTACCTGATCGCTGTCCGAAACCTACTATTTTCTGCATGTTGCTTAATCGCAGAGTCCACACTGTTCCTAACCGCAATCAGAGCCAAGTCCTGGCTTTTCAGTGCTATCCATACAACCTGCACAGCACAAACCGGTCAACTCCATCAAACAGTACGAATAATAAAATCCAGTCAGCAACAACTGTTGGCGGGCTCACTTACTGTTCATTCGCTCTCTATTCCTGATGTGACATGGGTCCTATTTATAGGCATGATGAGGAGTGTTGTCACAGTCCAAGCCGATAGGATCACCGCCACATTTCGCAACAAGAACAAGTCTACGCAAACCGCGGATACATTCCAGTCCGCCGTGACCTGTGCAGGACAGCCAGTCTGTCTAGACTTCACCAAGGCCAGACACAATGCCAATCCGCATTATCTCGAAAGGCCAAGCCAAGACCGCCACAGCCGAACTCTGCAACAACTGTCCCCCTATCCGCAAACACAGCTCCAGTCCGCTTATCCCGAGCCCACAGCCTCCCCACAAAGGCAACTTTCGGTCTCAGTGGACACAGCTTTAGTCTGCTTATACTGCGGATACCTCCAGTCCATATTTCTAGTAGACTGCTCCAGTCCGCATATCTTGAGTCCACGACCATGCCAACAAGGCAACTGTCGGACTCAGTGGACCCAGCTGCAGTCCGCACGCCCTTACGGACGCAATCTCCAGTCCACATTCTCCAAACTCGCAATCAAGGCACACGATACTTCTGCCGAGCTCGGCGGACTGAGAAGCAGTCCGCGCTTCATAGCGCGCTATTCCCGGACTGAGCCAAGCCTGTACTTGGTTCAGAACCAAAATAGTCCACACCACTGGCCATAAGGGCCAGTCCGCACTTACTAGCGGACACTGGAACAAGTCTGCCTACCCTAGAGAACTCTAGTACCTGTCCGCACTGAATGAAAATCTCCGCGGCTTCCACTTGCCGCTTTACCAGAGCAAGACCAAGGCTTCTGCCAGGCCGATCTGCCGAGCTCCAGTTCTTCAGTCCGATTCTTGCCGGACTCTGCAGATAGAGACTCAATCCGCCTGGTTACCTTCTGGGATTCAACTGCCTGCTGAGCATAGGCCAGCCTGGCAAACCTCCATTGTTGTTTGCTTAGTATGCGTAAATAGACCACCCAGGCTGCCACAGAACAAGCCGTCTGCAATAGCATTACCGACCTGGCTGTCTGTCAACCCTGTCCGCATAGTCTACGCGGATAGTTTGCCCAAGACTTCCAATCAACCACTTTCACTTCACAATTTTCAACACATCTGGTAGACTTTGAATTTCTAATATTCTGATGGTCTTTAGCCTTGCAACATGAGCAGAGGTCTGGTCATAATCTATGTCTTCCTCCCGAGAATAGACTTGAGTCACCAATCTTGCCTTGTTCCTCACAATAATTCCTTGAGCATCCAATTTATTCCTGAATACCCATTTACTTCCAATGACTGGGTAGTCTTTGGGTCTTGGAACTAAAACTCAAACTCTGCATCTCTCAAATTGATTGAGATCCTCTTGCATTACAATAATGCAGTAGGGATCTTGCTCTACATCTTTTATGAATTGAGGTTCAATCTGAGATATGAAGCAAGCATGCATCAAATCTTGATTGAGTTGATGCCTTATTTGCATACCAACTGATATGTCTCCAATCACTTGAGATATGAGATGATCTCTAAGTGTGACAAAATCAGTAGGAGGAGTTGGTTGATCAATAGCTTGGGGAATTAATTCCCCGTGTGGAATTATGTTAACTATTGTTGGTTCAATTGTTTCAATAATTTCTTCTTCACTCTCTTCTTCAACAATAATCTGTTGAGAAGGATGTGATATATCCTCTTATGTTAGGATCAAATCATCCATTTTCTCACATAGATTTGGTACCTGTAAGTTTTTTATGGTAGAGATGTCTCTCTCCTTGTAAACATGTTAGTTTCATCAAAAGTTACATGCACAGATTCTTCCATTTTAAGGTTGATTTATTAAAAACCCTATAAGCCTTGCTAACTTGGGAATATCCAAGAAATATTCCCTCTGTAGCTTTGGCTTCAAACTTTCTAAGATGTTTCTTGTTGTTATTGTGAATATAACATATACAACTAAATTCTTTAAAGTAGTTTATTTTAGATTTCTTCCCTTTAAGTAATTCATAAGGAGTCTTATACTTAAGTTTATGTAGTAGACTTCTATTCAGAACATAATTTGTTGTGCTAACTGCCACTACCCAAAAGAATAAGGGCAAGTAAGCATCTGCAAGTAATGTCCCTGCAGATTCAATCAGGGTTCTATTTTTCCTTTATGCTACCCCATTTTGTTGAGGAGTTCTAGAAACATAGAAGTAATGTCTGATACATTCCTTCTCACAGAATTCTTGCATGAAAAGAGATTCAAACTCGGTGCCATGATCACTTCTGATAAATGCAACTTGAGTAGAAAACTCAATCTGTATGCTCTTAAGAAAATCTGTAAGAACTTTAAAGTTATCAGACTTATTTCTCAGAAAGAACACCCAAGCGAATCTAGAGAAATCATCTACAATAACTAAAGTGTAAGATTTCCCTCCCAGACTTTGTACATCAATGGGTCCAAAAATATCTATGTGTAGCAAATACAAGATTCTGGGTGAGTCACTTTTTTAATGGATTTAAAACTATTTTTAGTTTGCTTGCCTAACTGACAAGCTCTGCAGAGTCCTTCCTTCTTATATGGGCCAGAAGGTAGTCTTCTAACAAGGTTGTCCTTAGATAATTTAGCTATTTTCCTAAAGTTTACATGACCTAATCGCTTATGTCATAATTCATTAGAATTACTAATATGATTAATAAGCATATCTCTGAACTAGCTGAATTGAAATTAACTAAGTATATGTTACCTTGTCTAATACCAGTTAAAACAATTTTGTTTTTTTCAGAGATAATAGAGCATAAGAATTTGTTAAAAGATACCTGAAAACCTTCATCATATAACTGACTTATGAAGATAAGGTTATGCTTCAGACCATTCACATAAGCAACTTTCTTGAATGTCACTGCTCCAATCTTGGCATTTCCATAGCCTTCTGTTTGTCCATAATTGTAGTCACCAAAAATCACTTTGGATCCAAGCTTTGTCTTGAAATCACTGAGGTTGGCCTTTGAACCAATCATATGTCTTGAGCAACCAATATCCAAGTACCATTATTGCTCTGTGTAGGATAGTTCTTTATCTACAAGAAAATAAGTTAAGAGTTTTTGACCCAGGTTACCTTGGGTCCTTGATTTCTTTCATAAGAGTAACTGGAAATATAAGAATAATCTGGTTGATCTTTATAGCCTAATGGGTGATATTTTCTAGGTAGAATTATCCATTGGTTAGAAGGATTAATAACAGATTAAGGTTTATTAAAATTTCCAAAAGAATTTATGTTTCTATTATAATATTCCGGGTTCGACGAATTCCAGTAAGTTCGTCGATATGCGTTCTACGAATAGGGATGAGTTCGTCGAACTCCGCTCAGAGAATGAAAGTATTTATTTTCTGTGCCCCAATTTCATCGATCGCGGTTCGACAACCCTTATAGATTTCGTCAATCACAGTTAAAAGAATAATTATATATATAATCTGCGTTCATAGTTCGTTGATCTGAGTTAGACAAACCATATGCATTTCGTCGATCTTGGTTCAACGAAAAATGTTGAACATTATTTTTATTAAAATTTCTCTTTTTCTTTTTCTTAGGTTGATTTTTAGATAAAATTTCTGTTTGTTTATCATTAATTCCTGCCTTTTCTTTGCCTTTTTCTGGTACAAATTTGATGGGGGTAGAAAGAATGTTTTTCTGCAAAAAATGAGGCTGACTTGATGAATCTCCCAAACCCAGTTTGCCATTAAGTCTGGCATTAACTGTGCTTGTGATGTCCATCAATTTGATACTTCTCACATTAAGAGATTCTTCAAATTTCTTAGCCTCATTTAGTTTGGTTTCTAAGGAAAGTATTTGTTTATTAGCTGTTTTTAAATCTTCCTTAAGTTTTAAATTTTCTAAAAAGATATTTTCAAAATCAATCAATTTTTTTCTAAGAAGCTTGATTTCCTTTTCATATTTAATTAGATCAATGCATAATAATTTAAATTCAGTTTTAAATTGTTCTGAGGTAAAATCAAAGGAAGAGATTACCTGATCCTGTTCTGGTTCAGATTCTGCATCTGAATCTTCAGCTTCTGTTTTGTTGCAAGAGGCATTGATAGCCATCAAGCATATTTCTCAAGCTTTTGCTTCTTCTTCATCCTCACTAGAGCTGGATGAAAAGTCAGAATCTGAGTCACTCCATGTCTCAGCTACAAATCCTCTGTCTTTCTTCCTGTATTTGTTGGAAGAGGATTTCTTGGACTGTTTCCTGGAGTCTATCTCCTTCTTCTTTTCAGGATATTCTGGAAAAATATGTCTAGGTTTCCTGGGTCCATAACAAACAACTTCTGTAGTAGGGGTTTTGTCATACCTTGGTTTGTCTTCATTTCTGGATGATCTTCTTCTGAAGTCCTTTCTAGCCATTTTGTAGAATCTTTTGGCAAGAAGACTCATAAGGTCTTCATTTGCTAGAATGGCTTCTTCTTCAACTATAGCCTGGAAAGTAATGCTCTTTCTTTCTTGGGTGATGGTGAAGCTATTTGCTCAGCTTCCCTTATCTTGATAAATTGCACATAGGACTTGAGATTTCCCAATAAGGTCTCTATTGAGACCTCATTCAAGCTTCTGGATTCCTTGATTGGCTAGATCCTGGAGTCCCATGTGCTAGGGAAGCACATAAGGATCTTGTCATTTATCTCTGTTAAAGAGATGTCCTTGTCAAGAGTTTTTAGCTCATTGATGATGAGACTGAGTCTGGTGTACATGTCAGCAACTGATTCTGATTCACCCTTCTTGAAGTTCTCATATTGAGAAATCAAGTGGGACCTTCTATCCTTTCTTTCATCTGCTGAGCTAGCAACCATTGCATTTAGTGAATCCCAGATATCCTTGGCAGAAGAGCATTCAATTACTTTTTGGAAAATATCATCAGACATTGTCTGAGCTATGATGTTCATAGCTTTTGCATCAGCTATCTTCAACTTCTTCTGAGCATCTATCCACTTAGGTGGTAGAACTGCTAAGGTTCTTGTTGTTGCCATTGGTTGTGGGGGACCTCTCAAGATAGATTTGTATATGTCCTCATCAATAGAATTCATATATAATCTAATCCCTGCCTTCCAAAGAGCAAACTTATTTAAGTTGCACACTGGAGGTTTGGTGCTTAAGTACTCTTTGTTTTGTGCCATGATAAAAAGAACAAACTAGAATAATCAAGATCTATCAAGGATCTTTTGGTTCAGGTGTTAGTCTGTACAACCAATTAAACCCAACCTAACCTGACCCTCTGATACCAAATAAAAGTGATACCATGATATCACTGAGTGAGGGATAGATCTTAAGTTTACTCTAGAGGGGGGGGGGGGTGAATAGAGTATTAAAAATTTATTCACAGATTTTTATTACAGATTAAAAGTATAGTGATATATAAGTATATAAGAAAAGAAATCACAACACACACACATACACGAAAGTAAAGTCAATCCAGACGACACAAGGAAATTATAGTTGTTCCCCTAAAACTTGGGTACATCCACTCTTCTACCACCCTGGTAGGAATCCACTATAGGTTTTTGATCAGGTCCCCTGCCACCACATGATCTAATTTCTAAGGGAGACCTCGAAAACCTTTGAGCTTTTGATCAGGTGCCCAAAAACCAAATTAAGACTTTTGATTAGGAGACTTAACAACCAAAGGAGTTAACTTTTGAAGGGATTTATAACCCTATACACAGTTGAAAATAAAAAGATTGTAACGCCCCGAAACTCAAAAGAACAATGAGAGGCGTTTTGAGCCAAGTTTGGAATTTGGCAGGGGGCACACGGCCTGGGATACAGGCGTGTCCCAGGGCGTGTCATGCTTGGGTCGAAGATTTGGCCGAGAGGACGACGAATTTTAGAGTCGACGATCGTCGAGCAACGAACACGGCCTGAGACACGGGCGTGTCCTAGGGCATATTGAGCTCGTGTCGACGATCTGCCAGGGAAGTCGACAATTTTGATCAATGAAGTGTTGAGACAGGGAACACAGCCCAGGACACGGGCGTGTCCAAGGCCATGTCAGGTGGCCAACGAATTGTACTCGATGAAGTGTCGAGACAGTGAACACGGACTGGAGCCCAGGCGTGTTAGGGTATGGCACGGGCGTGTCAAATAGGACACGGGCGTGTCCAAGACCCTTGTGAATCTCTGTTGGTGTTGGTCCTGTGTTGATGGAGGAATACGCCTGGGAACACGGGCGTGTACTGGATGACACAGGCATTTCAGGTCGAACACGTGCGTGTCGGGTGCCCGTGTGAATTTCAGGAAGTGTCGGTTTCGACGGCGAATGGGGACACGGCCCTGGACACGGGCGTGTCGCAGGCCGTGTTCGGCCCAGATTTTGCATTTCAGCTACGGTTCGTCGCCGTTCGTGTCCTTATTTTGGGATCCGACGGCTGGGGGTTGTTCCTAATGGGATATACCCGGGAATAGGATTTCAAATCCCTCACATCTTTCACTTAGTCTCTTTCTAAAGTCTAGAGAGAGGGGAGAGCAAGGAAGAAGAAAGGAGGCTAGATCCGATTACCGGCGGAGTTTAGGAGCTCCAAATCACGAGCCGAATTCAGATATACTGAGGCAAGGAGATTGCAGTGCTTTACATCCACATACATTTCCATGGAGCCAAGGAAAAATGCTAGGGTAACGATTCTCCTGTGGAGTTCACCCTTGGGGAAGGGGTGGTCTCGCGCCTACTTCACTCCTACAAGAAAAACAACAAAGACGATAAGGTGACTCAGACCCAAGGGCTCGGCAGGGAGGTCCCACCACAAACCCGGAAGATCTCAGAGCGCTTCCCCTCCTTAGCCAGAAGCCGAGCTAAGATATCCTTAGAAAGCTCTTGAAAACTGGAGCAGGGAGGCACTGAAAGCGTGCCTCCAGAGGTACCCCTTGGGTCTTATTCAAAGTTTTTGGAATCTGAACTGCCAATAACCAGAAGAACTGACCTGAAAGTACCAAAAATCCCTTGGTTGGGTCTACCAACAACCAAACTCCGTTGTCCCGAACAGCTATGCGCAGTCCAACATGGTCTGCCAACAGCGTGACTCCGCTGTTCTGAACAACTATTCGCACCCATGGGGGGGGGGGGGGGGGGGTCAGCTCGCCATCAATCCCTCTCCGCGCGAGGAGGGCGCGACCTGGTTCTAGCGGCTCGCCTACTCCTCTTGGGCGAACGCGAGCCGGACCGCCGCAACCTACCAGTCCTCTGCCGAGGCGGATAGGTGGCCAGGTCGCGTATAGGGGACGGACTGGCAGCCATTGTGCCCCTCCGAACTTCTCGCAGATCGCGGGTCATCGAGCCCATCCGCGAGTATCGGTTCGACGATTCTCTGAGCGAGCGGGAGGGGCAGGGGAGTCGTCTCGCTTGGCTCGCTCGCCTTAACCGAGCGGGAGCGGACCAGCCTCTTGCAGCATGTCTTCTTGTTGCTTCGGTGCGGGTAGCGAGACTGGGTCCGCTCGATCTTCCAGGTGGAGCCCGTCCGACGAACACGGGGTTGTACACAATCCCCGCTCTTTTTGAGCTTGATAAAGCTCGGAAAGAACCATCGAACCCGCGTGTTCGGCGAGTACCGTGCTGAGCTGGCAGGGAATCTTCTGGTGGGGCCCCACTACTCGACTATAAATATACAACTGTGATGGCGCGGCCCCTCCAACACTTCCTGATGATGACCCGGTTGTTGCGGCCCCTCCAACACTTCCTGATGATGACCCGGTTGCTGCGGCGCAACAAGTTAAAGATTTGCGGCGTCATGACAACGCCACGGACGCTAACGGAAAGCTGCGATACAACCTCCGTCCGCGGCGCGCAAAGCTTGCTTAATAATTCTACTTAGTTTTATTTTAATTGCTTAAAACATTTGGCTTGTAATATTTTTATTTTCATGTTGGTGTGCTATTAAACCCTTGGTGTGTATGTAACCGCCCGGATGGATGAGATTTCATCTCCATCATGGATGGTTGGATCTCTTTTGTAACTCCTATTTAAAGGAGGATATTATGATGAGTTATGCATTGGAAAAAGAAACCTAAAGTAACCCCCTTGAGGAATTTCGGCCACCATGGTGAAAGCCATAGCCACCTCCTCCCCTTTGGTGTGAAGCCAAGCCTTGCCTCCTCCATCCCCGTTCGGTGCGACTCCGGCGTGGCTTCTCTCGGTGCGACTCCGTGGAAGAAGGAAGCAGCCCCCTTCGGTGTGAAACCGG
This sequence comes from Platanthera guangdongensis, assembly GCA_039583875.1. Lineage (NCBI taxonomy): Eukaryota > Viridiplantae > Streptophyta > Magnoliopsida > Asparagales > Orchidaceae > Platanthera > Platanthera guangdongensis. The sequence continues at coordinate 28,522 of JBBWWR010000103.1, forward strand.
TGGAACCGTGGAGAGAGTGATTCTCCCACAAATATTGTGTGATCTTCTTCTTGGTTGGGTAATCTCTTCCCTATCTTTGTGTTTCTTGCTGTGAGAATTTTGTGGAGGTTATTCATCCGTCTTTTCCGCGATTTTAAAGTGTTTTTCGCTTGCAAATCTGAATCGAACGTTGTTGTTGACCCTCTTGTTTTCCGGATTGGAAGATCCGCTAGAGAACAAACTAGGCCAAGCCTTGACTTGTTCTCCAAGATTGGGCACGCTTTGGTGCTAACAAGGGAGTTAATCTCAACTTGTTCTTGATCCCTCCTTATCGTTTACCGCCGCTCCTAAATATATTTTTTGCTGCGATTGACGGCTTATTGTGAAAAGAATAGATGCTTGTGTAGGTGCGGTGAGATGTGTGCTTGTTGGAGAGGTAGGTCCTAAGGTCGTGGTATCGAGTCCGGCTAGGCGCGAGTTGTGTGCTTGTTGGAGAGTAGGTCCTAAGGACGTTGTATCGAGTCCCGTATTTTTGAGAGCCAACCGACCCCTTTTCGTTCGCTTTTGGTCGGAGCACTCTCTTATTTTTTCTATGTTCTGTGATGGGTAATCCGCCGTTCACGTAAGCACGTCCATCTCACAAACATCCCTACACCAATTTGGTATCAGAGGCGGTCGTTTCAACTTTCACGTTGCAAACATCCTCTCTGCGTTCCTTGTTAGAGATCCGATCGTTAGAACTCCAAAAAAATATTTTCTGTGGTCTGCAAATAGCGGGCTGAAAACTTTATTTTTCAGCAAAATTTCAAAGAAAAATTTTTTTAACGATCTACATGTTATTCTCATCGGGAGTATATAAAAATATCTTATTTTCAATATAGCTTCCGTCCTAGGAAAATTCATCTTGCCCGGGGCCTCCCTAAACCTGAATGCGCACAAGGCTAGGAACGGAGTACGCAACCCCGTCTACGTTTAGGATGGCTGCGAATGAGCATGGTGATCCCAACACCGAGGCTATAGCAGGTCTTCGTGCCGAAATGACAGAGCTTAGGAACGCCTTAGCCCAGATCCTACAAAATCAAGCAAGGCCACCCCCACCTCCCGTTAATGCTGGGCAGCCCAACCGGCACCAACCGAACTTTGATTCGGATTCTGAGGGAAACTCTCCCCGTATGCCCCCTCGAGAACCCCGCCCCGAACGAGGCTTTGATATCACGAGGGCTATCAAGATAGATGCCCCCACCTATGATGGCATGGGAGATCCCCAGATCTTCCTCCATTGGGCTATAGACATGGAGTGCTATTTCGAATGGCACAACCTCACGGACCCCCAAAAGGTTCAAGTTGCCAGGATGAAATTAATGGGACGTGCCAAAACCTATTGGCTGAATGAAGAACGTAGGTTAGGAGCTGGGCACGGGGTCCCACTCATTGGATGGGCTGTTATGAAGAACCTGCTAACCGATCAGTACGTTCCCGCGTACCATCGGACGCAAATGTTCGATGAGCTTGCCACCCTTCGGCAAGGCTCAATGTCCGTTGCTGAATATATGGGAGAACTTAAGGACCGTATGGTACGATGTGACCTTCGAGAGATCCCCGAAGTAACTTTATCTAGATTTCGAAAGGGACTTCACCCCGACATTCAGCGGAAACTCTTGCGTTATGGTCACACGGACTTGAATACGACTTTCAATGCCGCCTTGGACATTGAAAAGAACCTAGCATCTAAAGCTCACTCCCGTTATTCTAATGCGAAGAATAAGTCCACCGCTGGGGCCTCTTCTTCCACTTTTCCTGATAAAGGAAGATTTAGATCCTCCGAGTCGAAATCCGTTGTGATTACCGCGAGAAATACCAAGAACCCCGCTAGTGAGCGTATCCCCGTTGGAAAGGTTAGCAAGGCTAACACCACTTGTTACTCATGCGGTGTTCAAGGCCACTATGCCTATGAATGCCCCACCAAGACGAAGGCCATAGCCTTACTAGAGTCCACTACCGACCCTGACGACTATGTCCATGAGGCCGAAGAGGAGAGCGACCCTGACGGAGTCCCTAGTGACTTGGAGGACGATCACCGCCTTATGGTGATGCGTTGCATTTTGACCACTCCTCGTCCGGTAGACGACTGGAAGAGGACGAGCATCTTTTCCCTGATCTTTAAGAGTGGAGAAAAACTTTGCAAATTAGTTATCGATGGTGGTAGTTGCGTAAACGCCGTTTCTGAGAATGCCGTTAAGCGTATGTCCTTGACCATCGAGCCGCACCCGACCCCCTACCAGGTCGCTTGGATTAGTAAGGTTACTATTAAGGTTACCCAACGGTGCCTAGTCCCCCTGTCTTTCAAATCCTACACGGATGAGGTTTGGTGCGACGTCCTTCCAATGGACGTTTGTCATGTGTTATTAGGCCGCCCGTGGCTATATGACCGTGATGTGACGCACTATGGTCGTGCCAACACTTATGAGTTTAAATTCAATGGCAAGATCGTCACCTTGAGACCGACTGTGCCAAAAGAGCCGGTAGTGTTGGCTAAGGATACCACCATCCCAGTTGAGAGGAAAGCCTTGAGTTTAGTTGGTAGGAAGGAATTTGTGAAGGATCCCTTTATTGGGGGAATAATGTACGCTCTTGTACTTCTGAGTGAAAAAACTGACGGTGGCGTGTTGGAAGATTTACCCCGAGAGCTACGGGTATTGTTGGATGAGTTTAGGGATGTATACCCGGAGGAGTTGCCTTCGTCGTTACCACCGCTTAGAGATATACAACACGCAATAGACCTTATCCCCGGATCGTCCTTACCCAACCAACCACACTATAGGCTTAATCCAACTGCCCACATAGAGTTACAAACCCAGATAGAGGAGTTGTTAAATAAGGGATTTATTAGGACGAGTATGAGCCCATGTGCTGTCCCCGCTCTTCTTGCCCCTAAGAAGGATGGCACCTGGCGCATGTGTGTTGATAGCCGAGCTCTCAACAAAATTACTATAAAATATAGGTTTCCAATTCCGCGACTAGATGATCTCTTGGATGTCCTATCGGGTGCCACTATCTTCTCTAAACTGGACTTACGGAGTGGTTACCACCAAATCAGGATCCGAGAGGTGGATGAGTGGAAGACGGCGTTCAAGTCTAAGGACGGGTTGTATGAATGGCTTGTGATGCCCTTTGGGCTATCCAATGCCCCCAGCACCTTCTCCCGGATGATGACGCACATCTTTAGGCCATATATGGGGAAGTTTGTTGTAGTGTATTTTGATGACATCCTAGTGTTTAGTACCTCCCCCGCCGAACACCTCTCTCACATCAAAGTAGTCCTCTCCACCTTAAGGACTGAAACCTTATATCTAAATCTAAAGAAATGCACGTTTTATGTTTCGGAGGTTGAATTCTTAGGTTATATAGTTGGCTCTGAAGGAATTTGTGTTGACCCAGGAAAGGTTCAAGTGATTCGAGACTGGCCCGAGCCCACTAGCCTTCGTGAGGTGCGTAGTTTCCACGGGTTAGCTACCTTTTATCGTCGTTTCATACGTGATTTTAGTAGCATTATGGCACCCATTACGGACTGCATGAAGAAAGGAGAATTCACATGGTCCAAATCCGCCACGTTTGCATTCCATCGTATTAAGGAGCTTATGACCGAAGCACCGGTGTTACGTCTCCCTGACTTCACCAAGGTCTTCAAGCTTACTTGTGATGCATCTGGCGTAGGGATTGGAGGTGTCTTGAGTCAAGAGGGCCACCCGGTTAGTTATTTTAGTGAGAAGTTAGTGGGTGCTAAATTAAATTATTCCAATTACGATAGGGAGTTTTATGCGGTCATTAGATGTTTGCATCATTGGAGGCACTACCTCCTTCATAAGGAGTTCGTGATCCTCTCTGATCATGAAGCGTTGCGATTCATCAATGGTCAGCACAAAATCAGCCCGCGCCACGCTAAATGGGTATCCTTCTTGCAAGAATACACATTTACTCTCAAGCACCTTAAAGGGACCGACAATCGAGTTGCCGATGCACTCAGTCGCCTCACCCTCTTACTTTCCTCCATGCAAGTCCACGTGGTAGGGTTCGAGCGCATAAAGGATGAATACGCCACATGCCCTGATTTTCAGGAGTCATACTTATCTGCCCAGGATAGCTCTCCCACGACCATCACGGCCTATTCACTTAGAGACGGATACTTATTCAAACACGGAAAATTGTGTATCCCCCACTCCTCTTTGCGACTCCACATCATTTGGGAGTTACATAGTGGTGGCTTGAGTGGCCACTTTGGCAGAGACAAAACGATAACGCTCGTAGAGGAGAAATTCTTTTGGCCTAAATTAAAGGCGATGGTTGGGAAAGTTGTGAGCAGTTGCCGTACGTGCCAAGTTTCTAAAGGTACTAAGTCCAATGTAGGTTTATACACTCCGCTACCTATTCCGTCCGTCCCGTGGGAAGACGTGAGCATGGACTTTGTATTAGGCCTTCCCCCACCCTGCGACGTCATGATTCTATACTCGTTGTTGTGGATAGGTTCTCCAAGATGGCGTACTTCCTCCCCTGTAGTAAGACCAACGACGCCTCTCACATTGCGAAACTGTATTTTAAAGACGTCGTTAGTCATCGTGGCGTTCCGAAGACTATTGTCTCAGATAGGGACGTCAAGTTCACTAGCTACTTTTGGAAAACCTTGTGGGTTCTTATGGGCACAAAATTATTATTCTCCGCGGCTTATCACCCACAAACTGATGGCCAGACGGAAGTAGTCAATCGGAGCCTAGGAAATCTTCTTCGATGTCTCGTGAGCGACCATAAAGGCACTTGGGATTTACTGCTTCCACATGCACAACTAGCTTACAATAATTCTAAAAATCGGTCCACGGGTATGTCTCCGAATGAAATTGTCCACGGGTATAAGGCCCCTGTGCCACTTGACTTGGTCCCCTTACCTCCCACATACAAAACAAGTCAGTTTGCACAATCCTTCGCCCAACATATTCACGACTTACATGCACGTATACGAGCTACCTTGACTGCTCAATATGAGTCTTATCAAGCGCACGCTAATCTACATAGGAAGGTGTCACACTTTAAGGTCGGCGATCTGGTTTTAGTACGGTTAGTTCCCGAACGAATGCCAACTGGCACCGTTAAAAAGTTAGCTCCAAAACGCGCCGGTCCTTTTCGGATTATAAAGAAGCTAGGTGACAACGCTTTCGTATTGGATTTGCCTGCTGAATGGGGTATCTCCCCTATTTTTAATGTCTCGGATTTGACGCTGTTTGTTGCGCCTCCACAAGAGTTGGTTTCTTTGTCGTCTTCTCCCTCCACTGAAATTTCTAATGGGTTGGGGAGTGGTAGTTTGGATGATCTCTCTCCTCCGGTCCCCGCAGGTATAACATCGGATGGTACGCTGCCTTCTTTTATTCCTACTGCTGACATGTTTCCCAGGTTTCCCAAGACGTTTCTCCATCCAGATATGATACTCGCTGCTGAGCCACTTACTACTCCTTCCGGTGCTACCTACCGCTTCCTCATCCGTTGGCGTGACCGCCCACCGTCGGACGACTCATGGGTCCTCGCGACAGAGCTTCAACGTTTGGATGCCGAGCTTCTCCGCCGCTTTCTATCAGCCCACGCATCGGAGATGCGCGATTTTGAGTGGGGGAGGATTGATGGCGCGGCCCCTCCAACACTTCCTGATGATGACCCGGTTGTTGCGGCCCCTCCAACACTTCCTGATGATGACCCGGTTGCTGCGGCGCAACAAGTTAAAGATTTGCGGCGTCATGACAACGCCACGGACGCTAACGGAAAGCTGCGATACAACCTCCGTCCGCGGCGCGCAAAGCTTGCTTAATAATTCTACTTAGTTTTATTTTAATTGCTTAAAACATTTGGCTTGTAATATTTTTATTTTCATGTTGGTGTGCTATTAAACCCTTGGTGTGTATGTAACCGCCCGGATGGATGAGATTTCATCTCCATCATGGATGGTTGGATCTCTTTTGTAACTCCTATTTAAAGGAGGATATTATGATGAGTTATGCATTGGAAAAAGAAACCTAAAGTAACCCCCTTGAGGAATTTCGGCCACCATGGTGAAAGCCATAGCCACCTCCTCCCCTTTGGTGTGAAGCCAAGCCTTGCCTCCTCCATCCCCGTTCGGTGCGACTCCGGCGTGGCTTCTCTCGGTGCGACTCCGTGGAAGAAGGAAGCAGCCCCCTTCGGTGTGAAACCGGTGGAACCGTGGAGAGAGTGATTCTCCCACAAATATTGTGTGATCTTCTTCTTGGTTGGGTAATCTCTTCCCTATCTTTGTGTTTCTTGCTGTGAGAATTTTGTGGAGGTTATTCATCCGTCTTTTTCCGCGATTTTAAAGTGTTTTTCGCTTGCAAATCTGAATCGAACGTTGTTGTTGACCCTCTTGTTTTCCGGATTGGAAGATCCGCTAGAGAACAAACTAGGCCAAGCCTTGACTTGTTCTCCAAGATTGGGCACGCTTTGGTGCTAACAAGGGAGTTAATCTCAACTTGTTCTTGATCCCTCCTTATCGTTTACCGCCGCTCCTAAATATATTTTTTGCTGCGATTGACGGCTTATTGTGAAAAGAATAGATGCTTGTGTAGGTGCGGTGAGATGTGTGCTTGTTGGAGAGGTAGGTCCTAAGGTCGTGGTATCGAGTCCGGCTAGGCGCGAGTTGTGTGCTTGTTGGAGAGTAGGTCCTAAGGACGTTGTATCGAGTCCCGTATTTTTGAGAGCCAACCGACCCCTTTTCGTTCGCTTTTGGTCGGAGCACTCTCTTATTTTTTCTATGTTCTGTGATGGGTAATCCGCCGTTCACGTAAGCACGTCCATCTCACAAACATCCCTACACCAAACTGAGCCCAGGGGGTGGGGGTCTCCCCAGACCATCTCGTTTTTCAAGTGGACTGCAGCTTCCTGATGCCGGTCAGCGAAGAGGTGCGAGCCCGCCTGGCGGACGCGGGCCAAAAAACTCAGGAGGAGGCCCTCGAGGCCGCCCCTTGGTTAGCGCGTGGGTCTCCCGACCCTCTCTTTAGTCCGATGAAGGTAAAGATCGTGAGGTGGTCCCCGACGAATAACTTCCCGGGTTCTAGCTCGGCGGCTGGTGTTGAGGTCGCTTTTGAGGTACGCGACCTTCCTTCTCTGCTTGTTGCTACATCTCTGATCCTTCGACTTGCAGGCACTGCCTCGTGAAGACGAGGAGGATGGGGGAGGATCGCCCCCCTCCCTTGTCGTCTGAGAGGGCTGCTAGTCCCTCAGGTCTGGACCGCCCACCCCCGAACACCCCTCGCTCGCCCGTTCCTCCCGGATTAGGGAAATCTCTAGCAGCCTTCGAGGGAGATCCCTTTCAGGGTCGGCTGGGCTCCTCTCATCCTTCCATTGGTATGGACGACGTGCCAATCCCTGGCAAGCTCGTGCTCAGCACTTGACTTGTCCTCGCTCTTTCCTTCTGAATCCCCCTTTTGCAGGCTACAAAATGATCTCCTCTGAAACAGAGATGAGTGAAGGGTACTCGCCTCCGCCTGACGTGGATGACGTTTCAGATTACTTAGGCGACCTGACTGATACAGTGGGGATGAAGAGGCAGGTGACGCGGCTGTTCCAGAAACACACTCTGCTGCTTCAGGAGCTCGTGAAGAGGGTCGACCAAGACAAGGCCGACACCGAGGCTCGGCTCGCGGCCATGGAGGGGGCCCCGCACGCAGCAGAAGGTGGCGAGGTCACTTCGCCCGGCGTGCACATTACGCGGGCCGAGGAGCGCCTAAGGAGTGCCTCGGAACAAGTTGGCCTGGCCCAGCAGGAGTTGGTGGCGGTGCGCGATTATCACTATCCTCGCGTGCCTCCGCGAACCGGAACGCAACGGCGGGGCAGATGGAAGTGGATCCAATACTGATCCACCCTTCCTCCCCCCCCCTGTTCGCGGGATGTCGCTGGGTTGCTACTATTTCAAAGACTTATTCTGTATCTGTAATGATTTGCGAATCTCTTTGCCGGCCTGTGGGCCTAATTTTTGATTCCTGATGCATGTCGAAATTACCATATTGCTGCTTTTATTCTCCGCGGGGCGGGCTCGAGGGTACCCGCGTCGTCCGCTCGCCTTACCCCTGTGGGCGAGGGCAGGTCAGGGGATGGATTCGCTCAACCTGCCATCCCGATCGTGGTGGGAGCGAGCCGAGGGGCTCGCCAGCCAGGAGTCTCCCCGACTCGCTCGGAATCCTGGGCGAGTGTGGGCTGAGACTCGCCCGCTCAATTCTTGCGCGGATGCGACCGGGCGAGACCCGCGCCTGATCGGCCTTAGCGGTGCGATTGCGCGTCGGGAAGTCGAACCGTCGGGCCTGATTTTTGTTACACGCACCTCTCCATTCAGCGGGAAATTTCCTGCCCTTTCTCTCTCCCTATAAATAGGCCCTGCCGGTTCTTATCCTCCCACCGCTTCAAAACACTCCCCTGTTTCCTGCTCTTCGCGAGGCACGGCTCGCGTTCGCCTTCTGGATCTGTCTCGCTCGAACGGCGGCAGTTCGGCGGAATGGGCGGCGGCGGCGGCGATGCGGACGGGCGAAGAAAATGCGCCTGGACCTTCTTAGAGCACGACTTTCCCCACGCCGTCATCTCGGAGCGTGAGTACATAGATGCCCTCGGCGACCACGTCCCGCCGGGATTTTTGGCGAGACGGCCCGGGGAAGGAGAGAAGATCAATGATTTATCCAGGGACGAGCTTGCCATACCCCTGGCTCACTTTGAGGTGGGTGTGCGGCTTCCTCTGTGGCCTGAGGTACGCCAAGTGCTGAAGTACTTCGGGGTCATCCTAGGTCAGATGACCCCGAACTCCATAGCTGTTATGGTAGGGTTCGCATGCTTTCTGCGGGAGGACCGAGTCGAGTTCAGTCTCGCAGTTTTCCGCAAGTTATTCTCCATCCGCGCGAACCGGGACGGGACCGCCTACTTATCCAGCGCCCACCACAAGGTGTGGAAGACCGTTAATAAGAGTCACAACTAGCTCAAGAAGTTCTTGTTCATCAACGGAGATTTCGGCAACATCCCATTCTCGCCGATGCAGCTCAGCGAGGTGAGTTACCGCCCGCCCAGCCTAGGGGGCCACGAGGCCGACCTGTGCGGGTTCTTCGCCGGGAAGAACTTCGAGGTCGCGTACTTGCGCCGCAACCTCGATGACCTTGCTGCCGTCCCGCATGGGGGAGGTTTTCCACTCGCCACGGCTCTGCCTTACTTTTTTCTTCTTTGGTCTTACCCTCTCTTCTTAGCAGCCGAGCGGGATGTTCCCCTTCATCCACCCTACGAGAGTGCGCGGATTCCCCCCGGGGTCCTCGCCCGGACTCAGGCCGCAGACGCCGCTCAGCGCGATGCCCCGTCGGTCCCTGCTAAGAAGCGGCCTGGCCGCGTACAGCCCGTTCCCCTGCCCAAGATGGCGAAGACTATGGGGCAGCAACTCGTCGGGGGCCAGAGAAAAGGTAAGGCCCCGACGGATCAACCGGCCGAGGGTCTTCCCCCTTTGGTCGCTTCGACCAGCGACACCCCTGGCGGGGCGGTGGGCACCTCCGCGCCGCCAGACGGGTCGCAAACTGCTGCGAAGCCAGTACCGAGAGGGCACCGCAACATCGGTTACGGCGAGAAGTACCTGGACGAGCTCGGCGTTCCACTTTTGTCATGGGACCAGGAGTCAAATCGCGCGGTGGTCTCGACCCTGCTGCCGAGTTGGTTGGAGCAGGATACCATCGGTGGGGAGGCCTATAACTTCTCCTTCGGCCTCTACTCGCGAGAGGACGCCGCTATCTACGACAAGGAGGCGGCGCGGGTACTGGTGCATGAGAGCGCGCGGGCCCAACTGCGCGGCTTGGAGCTGGCCCACATGGTTGGGAGGCGCAGCACCCAGCTAGAGCGGAACGCCACCTCCCTCCAGAAGTTGGCGGACGAGAAGGAGGAGGCCCGAAAACTCGCTCAGGTGGACGCGGATCTCCAGAGGAAGCAGGCCGACGCGGCCGAGGAGACCCTCGCGCAGTACTTGGGAGGGGTGGTATGTGTTTACTCTCAATCGCCGCTTTTTCTCGCGAATCCACCTTACAATTCCTTTTCCTTTTCTCAGGATGCCGCGACGGCCAGCCGGATGGGTGCCGAGATCGCCGCCCTTGGTCAGGACAAGTCAGCGCTGGAGGCACGGGTGCGCGAGCTGGAGGCTGCCGCTGCTGTCCCTCCGCCGGATAACAGGGGATGCCCGCTCGAACACCATTCTGACCACGAGTTGGAGGTGCTGATGCAGAAAAATGCCGCCAGCACCGCGAAGTACACGATGCAGATGTTGCGACTTGCGGATCTCCTCAAGAGCAAGGCCGCGGAACTCTCGGCGAGCGACGTGGTGCCGACGCTGTTCCACCCTGTGCCGGATCCCGGGGATAAGTCCTTCCAGCCTATCTAGGACTCCCCGACCAGGACCTTGCATCGCCCTCGCTTCTTTGTCATTTGCTTTTTAGATGTATACACAATGTATTTTTAGTTTTTTGAGATGTAAGCGCGAGCCGCGCCTAGACTGTGGTCTTCATCTATTAATGCTCTTATAAATGCTTCTTTGCCTGCCTCACACACATACTTGCTATTACCACGTGGGGAGACCTGCCTCCGCGGCCCAGCCCCGCAGAGGTTGCTACTCGCCCGCCAAGCGAGGCGAGCCGGCTCGTCGCTCGCCTATGTCATCAGATGTCTCGCGGGTTCTCGCCTAGGTTCTCGCCTCCTTTCGACCGTCTTTTTGGGGGCTGGATAATTACGCTAGACCCCCCCTTTCGGTTAACCTTAGCGACTCCAGCCCCTAATCGACACCGTCGAGTGGCTTCCCTTCCTTTCCCCACCAGCTAGGTGAGAGCCTGACAGTGGGATCTTCTCGAGGCCCACGGATGACACCGAGTGACTTCCGGCCCTGCCATCTAGGTGAGAGCCTGACAGCGGGATCTGCTCGGGGTCCACAACTACCGCCATCGAGTGACTTCCGGCCCTGCCAGCTAGGTGAGAGCCTGGCAGCGGGATCTTCTCGAGGCCAAGGATGACACCGAGTGACTTCCGGCCCTGCCAGCTAGGTGAGAGCCTGAGAGCGGGATCTGCTCGGGGTCCACAAGTACCGCCATCGAGTGACTTCCGGCCCTGCCAGCTAGGTGAGAGCCTGGCAGCGGGATCTTCTCGAGGCCAAGGATGACACCGAGTGACTTCTGGCACTGCCAGCTAGGTGAGAGCCTGACAACGGGATCTTCTCGGGGGACCATAACTACCGCCATCAAGTGACTTCCGTCCCTGCCAGCTAGGTGAGAGCATGGCAGCGGCATCTTCTTGAGGCCAAGGAAGACACTGAGTGACTTCCGGCCCTGCCAGCTAGGTGAGAGCCTGACAGCAGGATCTGCTCGGGGTCCACAACTACCACCATCAAGTGACTTCTGACCCTGCCAGCTAGGTGAGAGCCTGGCAGCGGGATCTTCTTGAGGCCCACAGATGACACCGAGTGACTTCCGGCCCTGTCAGCTAGGTGAGAGCCTGACAGCGGGATCTGCTCGGGGTCCACAACTACCGCCATGGAGTGACTTCCGGCCCTGCCAGCTAGGTGAGATCCTGGAAGCGGGATCTTCTCGAGGCCAAGGATGACACCGAGTGACTTCCGGGCCTGCCAGCTAGGTGAGAGCCTGACAGCGGGATCTGCTCGGGGTCCACAACTACCGTCATTCAGTGACTTCCGGCCCTGCCAGCTAGGTGAGAGCCTGACAGCGGGATCTTCTCGAGGCCAAAGATGACACCGAGTGACTTCCGGCCCTGCCAGCTAGGTGAGAGCCTGACAGCGTGATCTGCTCGGGGTCCACAACTACCGCCATCGAGTGACTTCCGGCCCTGCCAGCTAGGTGAGAGCCTGATAGAGGGATATTCTCGAGGCCCACGGATGACACCGAGTGACTTCCGGCCTTGTCAGCTAGGTGAGAGCCTGACAGCGGGATCTGCTTGGGGTCCACAACTACCGCCATCGAGTGACTTTCGGCCCTGCCAGCTAGGTGAGAGCCTGGCAGTGGGATCTTCTCGAGGCCCACGGATGACACCGAGTGACTTTCGGCCCTGTCAGCTAGGTGAGAGCCTGACAGCGGGATCTGCTCGGGGTCCATGACTACCGTCATCGAGTGACTTCCGACCCTGTCAGCTAGGTGAGAGCCTGACAGTGGGATCTTCTCGAGGCCCACGGATGACACTGAGTGACTTCCGGCTCTGCCAGCTAGGTGAGAGCTTGGCAGTGGTATCTTCTCGGGGTCCAAACACATTCCATCGAGTGACTTCCGGCCCTGCCAGCTAGGTGAGAGCCTGGCAGCGGGATCTTCTCGAGGCCAAGGATGACACCGAGCGACTTTCGGCCCTGCCAGCTAGGTGAGAGCCTGGCAACGGGATCTTCTCGGGGTCCAAAAACATTCCACTTCTCTATGCAGGCTTGCTATGACAGTACTGGAGCATTGAACAAATTTATTATAATGAAAGTATCGCTTACATGCTTCAGGGGAAAACACGTTTCAAGTCTTCACCACTCCAGGTGTGACTCAGGGTCTCGCCCTCTACATTTTGGAGTCGATAGCCTCCCGACTTCAAAGCTTCCTTTACAATAAATGGTCCGTCCCAGCTGGGATTGAGCTTCCCTACGGATGCCGACCTCCCTGCTGCATCCACCTTCTTCAGCACCAAGTCTCCTTCCACGAACTGCTTGACCCTGATATGCTTGTCAAAGTACTTGGCCATTCTTCTTTTCACCTCCTCCTGTCGGATAGCGGAAAGGTCCCTCAGCTCCTCCACCATGTCAAGGGAGAGCCTCAGCTCCTCCTCGTTCTCTGCTTGCCACTCCTCCCGGCCTTCCTTGGCCGCAACGACTCGAGGCGTTTTGACTTCGAATTCCACGGGGAGCACTGCTTCGCACCCGTGGGAGAGTTTGAAGGGGGTCTCTCACGTAGCCGTGTTGGGGGTGGTTCTTAGGGCCCAAAGAACCGCGGGAAGCTGCTCTACCCAGCTCCGCTTCAAATTCTCCACCTTCTTCTTGAGGAGGTTGACGATGATCTTATTTGCGGCCTCTACCTGCCCGTTGCTCCTGGGTGATGGACCGAGGCGAACCTAAGGTCGATTCCAAGCTGTTCGTAGAAGCTGGTGAATTCAGCACTGGCGAACTGGGCCCGTTGTTCGTGACGATGGCCTGGGGCAGCCCATGGCGATAGATGATCTCCCTCCAAACAAAGTTCCTGATCACCTGGGAGGTCACCTTGGCCAGCGCCTTCACCTCCATCCACTTTGAGAAGTAGTCAATCATTATTAGGAGGAACCTTCTCTGACCGCTGGCTTGGGGGAATGGTCCAACCAAATCCATTCCCTAAATTGCGAAGGGCCATGGGGCTGTGATACTTCTGAGTCGCTGGGCCGGCTGTAGCTGGAGAGGGGCAAACAGCTGGCACTTATGACATCTTCTTGCGAACTATGCGGCGTCTCGGCCCAGGGTGGGCCAGAAATACCCTTGCCTGACTATCCTCCCTTCCAGGGTCCGACTTCCGGAGTGACTCCCACATTCCCCGGAGTGGACTTCCTCCAAGATCCTTCGTACTTCGCCCTCGGTCACGCAGCGAGCCAGCATCCCTGAGAGGGTCTTCCTGTATAGCTGCCCGTCCTAGAGGAGGTAATATGCTGACTTGTGCCTCAGTTTCTTCTTATCTACCCCCTCCGGATACTCTCCCGTGGAGAGGAAAACCACAACTGGATCCATCCACGAAGCTTGTTGATCGATTTGCATGAGCTCTCCCTCTTCGATGGAGGGGCGGAACAAGTCGGTGATGGTACCCCCCTCCTGGGGACCATGCTTTGCTAGTTGGTCGGCTTGTTCATTTTCTTCCCTGGGTACGTGTCGGATGGAGAAGGTTTGGAAAGTGCCGATGACCCCCTTCACCTTGGCCAGGTACGATCGCGGGGTGGGCTCCCTTGCCTCGAACTCCCCGTTGATCTGGGAAGCTACTACCATGGAGTCAGTAAGGACCTCCACATCTGACACCCCTAGCTCCCTGGCCAGGCGTAGCCCTGCTATCACGGCCTCGTACTCGGCCTGGTTATTGGTAATGAGAAAGTGCACCACCAGCGTCTGCTCAATTCGAGTCCCCTGAGGGCTTTCCAGGATCACCCCCACTCCAAGGGAATGCCTCCCTGAGGCACCATCCACCCTCACCTTCCAAGGAGTCGGGCGGGTGAGTTCTTCCTCCGCTACTTCAACCACGTAGTCGGCCAAGAAGTCGGCCATCGCTTGAGCTTTGATCGAGAGCTGCGGAATGAAGGAGACATCGAACTCGCTAAGTTCCATCGACCACTTAGCCAGCCTTCCTGAATGCTCCACCCCATCAAAGATGTTGCAGAGAGGATGGTTGGTCACCACTCGGACTGTGTGTGCCTGGAAGTAAGGTCGCAGCCTCCTGGCCGAGATGATCAGGGCGAAAGCTAGCTTCTCCAAAATCAGATACCGGAGCTCGGCCTTCCTCAGGACCCGGCTCACGTAATAAATAGGGAGCTTCCTCTTCCGCTCTTCACGAACTAAAACCGAGCTCAAGGCCTCCGCCCCGACCCCTAGATATAGGAACAGGTCCTCCCCCTCCTTCGGCCCTTGGAGCAGCGGAGCTTGTGTCAACTGCACTTTGAGGGCCTGGAATGCCTCCTCGCACTCCTTGGTCCATTCAAACCTTTGACCACCTCTCAGCGTTTTGAAGAAGGGGGAGCATTTCTCCCCTGCCCGAGAAAGGAAACGACTCAGCCCTGCTAGCTTCCCCGTCAGCCGTTGGACCTCCTTAGCATTCCGCGGGGACCCTAGCTCCAAGATTGACCTGACCTTATCTGGATTCGGCTCGACCCCCGCAGGGGTGAGGAGATGCCCCAAGAACTTTGCCCTGCTGGCCCCAAAGACACATTTTAGGGGATTCAATCGCATCTTGTATCTGCGCAGGGTGGCAAAGGTCTCCTCCAGGTCCCGAAGGTGGGAGTCCACATCCCGACTTTTGATCATGAGGTCATCCACATACACGTCCAAATTCCCCCCCCCCCCCCTCTGCCCCTTGAAGACCCTATCCATCATTTTCTGGTAGGTTGCCCCAGCATTCTTCAGCCCAAAGGGAATCATCTTGTAGCAGTAGCATCCATCCCCTGTGATGAACGAGACATTCTTGATGTCTGGGGGGTGCATCCTGATCTGATGATAACCTGAAAAAGCATCTAAAAAACTCATTATAGAATAACCGACGGCTGAGTCAACCAGCGCGTCTGAAAGTGCAGCTAGATCTGATATACTCTAGAGGGGGGGGGGTGAATATAGTATGGTACTTAAAAACTTTTTACAACAATTGTTGCAATCTGAGTGAACATGGAAGCAAATAAAAATCTAAACAATTGTTACAATCTACAAAAGAAGCTAATCACAGATCCTAACTAATCACAGATCCTAACTAATCACAGATCAATCACAGCGAGAAACAAAAATAAAGATAAGCAAGCCAGAAGACACAAGGAGCTATAGTGGTTCCCCTAAACTTGGGTACATCCACTCTTCTACCACCCTAGGTAGGTATCCACTGCAGGATGTGTTGATCAGGTGTCCTGGGCACCAATGAGCTTTTGATAAGGTGCTCAAAAACCAAACCAGATTTTTTGATCAGGTGTCTTGCCACCAATGAGCTTTTGATAAGGTGCTCAAAAACCAAGCACAAACTTTTGAAGGGAGTTTGAAAAACCCTTTACAGAGATGAGGATGAGAGAGTGATGGAAGTCTTCTCTTTCTCAAAGCAGCTGAGAAGACTGTGTGGATTTTGATGTTATCAAAGCTCCCCCTGAGTTCTTGAGATGTTCAGGAAATGAAGCTTTGTTGTAGGGTGATAGGCCTTCAGAAGTTGATCTCCAGCAATTGATGATTTCAGCAACAGCTGAAATGTTAGGTGTCTGGAGTCTTGAATGAAGATGGCCTTGAACACTTGAATCAAAAGAGATCAGAGGATTTCAGTTGGTTGATCTCCTTGGTTGTGTGTTCTTGTATGAATTCTTTTAGACAGAGAATGTCTACAGGTCTTTCTCTTTTTCACTTGTGAACAGTTGATGTTGAGAAAGATGTTGTGCAAAGAATGTTTTGTTCTTATTCTTCTTGTTCTGCTTATCTGTTCTCTTGGAGAGTTTTCAAAAATCTTGAGTTTTATTCCCTGGTTCTGAATAGAAAATGATCCTCTGTCAAGAATAGCCATTGGCTTGTCATTAATTACATCCTTAATTGCCTTTGTCTTCTGGGGGAAAGTCCAAAGAAACATTCCTTGATAATCCCTTGAAACTTGGTCCAGAATAAATGAAAACGGCTAGAAAATCTTCTGAATTAATTACTGACAATAACTCCTTAACTGTCCTGAATTTGAATCTTGAAAAACATTGAATTCTTTAGAAAAACATCGAACTGAGCTCTACTATCGTCGAACTGAGCTCAGCGATTTGGAGTTAGACAGTAACAGAGATCGTCGATCTGAGCTCAACTATCGTCGAACTGAGCTCAGAGATAGAGAATCAATACTGGAGTCAAGATCGTCGAACTGAGCTCAAAGATCGTCGAATGGAGTTCGACGATTTGCTGAAGTTGAGCTCAGCGATCGTCGAATGGAGTTCGACGATCCGTCGAAGTTGAGCTAGACGATCGTCATTGGAGTTCGACGATTCGTCGTACTGAGCTCGACGATATGACTTAGTCTCCAAACTGAAAAACCTTGGTCTTGAGGGTAGCTTCCAAACCTAACTACTAACCCTTAGACTCAATTCTAGTTGACCTTTAGATCTATACAGGAGGTCAAAAACAGGTTTCCTAAAGACATAGTTATCCTGACCCAAATTAGCAATAGGGTGTTCCAACAATCTCCCCCTATTTGGGTTAGGATTACTATTTACAGAATTTTGAAAAATAAAAGAATCAACAATATACAAAGCAACAATAAACAATCAACAAGCAGAATCACAGTTACATTATCCCAGACAGAAATCAGAAATCAGAACAATTGTCACCTTACAGGATTATTTTTCTCCTTGCTCTTTATAAGTTTGATTTCTCTATTAGGATTGAGAGCTTCCTTTTTGGATCTTTTGTGATCTGCTGCACCTAAAGAGGTTTGTTGTTTGGGCCTTGGTACCACAGCTTCAGGATGCAGCTCCATATATCTTTCAGAATCAAAGAATTTACTTGAGGCATATCTTTCCAGTTCTTTATTTCTTTGTTCAGAAAATGTAGTAAAGCTTGAGGTATCTCTGCCTTGCTCTTTAGCTTTCTTGATTTGATCCAGGGCAGCTAGCTCTTTCATCCTGGTAGTCCATGCAGTAGGGTTATTTTCTGGATCTTCAAAGGGCACTGGAGGCTCATATCTGTTAGAAGGATTGTCTTGAGGAGCTCTGGATGAGACTACTTATTTTAACTTATAGGGAAAAGGGCCTGAAGTTGTGTCTGATGAAGCTTGTCCTTCCCTAGAGTATGGATGTTTCCTTGAATAGCCTTTGGAGTATACTTGGAATTCCCTCTGGCTTCCTCTATAACTTCCTCTTCTTGACTGAGACCCTCTGGACTGGCTTCCCCTATAATGAGATCTTGCATGAGGCTGATAGGGGGTTTGTCTTTTAGCAGAAGGTTGAGCAGCTGAGCTTCCACTTGCACCTGCATCAGGAGGAGGTGGGGGAGGAGGATGAGGATGATGAAACTGAGAAGATCCTTTCTCATACTTCCTCTTTTTCTTCATAGCTTTTAATTGGTTCTTGGAATACTGCATCCAATGCTCAGTAATGGGGCAGTCATGAAGAATGTAATAAGGAATATCATTAGTGTCCTTTACTTTGGCTGGAGGCATCCTTTTCATAGCTTTGCTCCTTGCCTTTCTTTTCCTGGCTATAGTAGCAGAGGAATCATCAGAATCAGTCCTAAATTCATCACTCTCAGAACTATGCTCATCATATAAAGCATCAATCTTTTTCAAATACTCTTTCTAAAGTTGGGTTGGAGTAGATGAAGCAGCAGTGGTGACATCAGCAGATACAACACTAGTAGCAATAAAAGTTGTAGCAGCAGTTGTAACAACAGACACAGAACATTCTGGAGCAATCCTTACAGAAGATATAGCAGCAGTAATATCAGCAGTAACTGGAGCAGAAAAAGATTCAGATAAAACTTTTTCAGATACACTACTTTCAGAGATAATATTTTCAGCATCAGTAATAGCAGCAGGCTCAAAATCATTTGCCTCTGTCATATGTATATCATCCGAAACTGGAACATCAGCAGCATCATCACTAACAGCAGCAGCAACAGATTCAGCAACAATATTTTCAGCAGGAGTTGCAGCAGCATCACTGGAACCTGAAGGCTCAGCAGTATATATAGATGATATATAAGAGCTAACTAAGTTGGAATCACAGCTGGAGAAGGGCACAATGGCCTTGGAAAGATCCTCTGATGGCTGGACTGCAACTTTCTCTGGAAGACAGCTGAAGGAGTTTGAATCAAACACTGATAATAAGGACCTGAGGTCCACTGAGAAGATTGCAACTAGAGGAATTGAAACTGGAGCTTGAGTAACAGCAGCAACAGCAGGAGCTGAAGAAATAGCAGCAGCAGACAATCTCACCACTTCATTAGGCATCTCTCCCTGCCTAGATTTAGATACAGCTGGATCAGGGCACCCATATGAAGGGATTGCCTGAGGAAAGAGAGAAGATAGCTTGGCAGAAAGGGCTACCACTGACTGAAGAAGTGGAGCCAAGGAGGTCTCCAATAGAAGTGATAGCCTGGGGGCTAGCAGTTCATATAACTGGTCAGCTAGGGCAGGAATGTCTACTTGCTCAGTAGGGACTGGAGCAGAGGTAGAGACTGGAGGTGGAGCTACTGGTGATGGTGGTGGAGAGCTGGTGTATGGGGGAAGTGAAGGTTGAGGTGAGGGTATTGTGGAAATGGAAGAAAGTGGTATTGAGATAGAGGGTGTGAAAGAGGGTTGATCAATAATGTCTTGTAGAAGCTGTTGGTAAGATGTGGAGGAGGAGGGTAGCTCAGGAGGAGATGAAGGTGAATCATCCATGAAGGAATCATCAAGAAGATTGAAAGATGGAATGGTGGATGATGTGTCAATGTCTGGTGGAGTGTAGTGGTGTAATGGATGGAATACTTCTTCTATTATAGGAAGAGTGGGGATTGGAGATGGAATAGATGTTGGAGATGGGCTGGAGATAATGATAGTGGAGGAAGTTGGAATGGTGGATGGAACTGGAGGGGATGAAATAGGAGTTGGAGGAGGAGAAGCAGCAGCAGGCAAGTCTTCTGCAGGGGCACAGACTTGAGGGGAAGAGACTATTACAGTCCTTGTGCCTGAAGTTGTGCTTGCAGAAGGCCTGCTGGGCTTGGTTATCTGCCTGTCCCATTTGCCAAAGAGGGCACAAGATAGCCTCTTAGATGCATTAATATGTATCCCAGAAGATACAAGCAGGGCAGGGCATCTGTTCTGAAAAAAGAGCCCTAGGATCCTCCCAAAATTAACAAAGTTCTTATTGATTTTCTTCTTAATCAGGTCAAAGAAGACCTCTCCCCAGTTCAATTGCTTCATATCCACAATGGCTCCCATCAAGCACAGCTGATACCTAGAGATAGTATCATGTGCTGAATGCTTGGCCAACAGAACCTTTCCCACTATATCAGCCAAAAATCTATATTCCACAGCTAGGTTCTTCTTCAGCAGCTTGCTAGGGTTAGCATCAGAGTGACCCATTCTTGCAAGTAAATCAGAAAATTCCTCTCCAGACAAATCAGCAGAATCTCTTCCAGAACTTAACTCAAAAACCTCTGTCAGAATGGCTGGAGTCAAAGGTACCTGGGTTCCAGAAATTGAACTAACTACTGTGTTTTGGTCCTGGTTGTGGGCAGTGTAGACCCACTCCTTAATCTCATCAGCAACCAACTTGATTCTTATGGACATGATAGCAACAAGCTTCTGCTCCTTGAATAGTTCCAGAATATCCTGAAAAACTTGATCAGTGGTGCTGAAAGACTCCATGTCTATATCAAATCCAGCATCGAATTTCATTGCGGCTAGAACAGCAATAGAGACGGCCATTATTACCTGCAAAAATCAACAAACTAAACGACCAAGTGTAGAGATGTTTGGAGGGAAAGAGAATTTTTGCAGAGAAATCGAAAGCACAAAAGGAGAATGACGGAGAAAAATGAATTTTATATTAGGGTTCGACGCAGAAAAGGAAAGATCGTTGAACTCAGTTCGACGATCGGGGCTTCTAAAGGAATCTGAAGAGTCTTCAATATCGTCGATCTCCGTTCGACGATATTGGAGAGCGTCGAGCTCTATTCGACGATCGTTCAGAGAACAAAATCGTCGAGCGCCGTTCGATGATCGTTGACCGGAAGAGATAGTTCAGACTATCTGAGAAGCGCTGAACTCAGGTCGACGATTTCAGAAATCGTTGATCTCCGTTCGCCGATATGGGGGAAATCGTCGAGCGCAGTTCAGAGACCAGAAATACACTCTAGACACTTAGAAAAATCAAGATGTTTGCCTTGTCTTGGTCAATTTTTAGAGTTTCAAAATCTTAGAACTTATTATAGATTTCCTTCATCTAACATTCCTAACTGATTTAGGAAGAAGGTGTGTTTCTTTTCATCCAAGGGTTTGGTGAAAATATCTCCCCTTTGCAAATCAGTTGGGATATATTGAAGTTCAATTTTATTCTTCTCAACATTATCCCTTAAAAAGTGATGCCTAATTTCTATGTGTTTTGTCCTACTATGGAGTACTGGATTTTGAGCTATATAAATAGCACTGATGTTATCACAAAATATTTTTGACTTCTCTAAGTTGTAGCCATAGTCTAGGAGTTGGTTTTGAATCCACAAGTTTTTTGAACAACAACTGCCTACAGACATATATTCAGCTTCAGTAGTTGAAGTTGACACAGAAGTTTGTTTATTGCAAAAGCAAGAGACAAGTCTGTCACCAAGAAACTAACAAGTTCCACTGGTGCTATTCCTGTCAATTCTGCATCCAGCATAATCAGCATCAGAAAATCCAGTTAAGTCAAATGTTGAATCTTTTGGATACCAGAGACCTAGATTTGGACAACTTTTAACATACCTGAGAATCCTTTTTACTAAAGTTAGGTGTGACTTTCTAGGGCTTACTTGGAATCTAGCACATATGCATGTAGCAAACATTATATCAGGTCTACTAGCTGTAAGGTACAGTAAAGAGTCAATCATTGCTCTATATGTTGTTTGATCAATAGTTTCCCATGTTCATCAACATCCAATACAACATTAGTTGGCATGGGTATTTTCATACAGGATGCTTCAGACATACCAAATTTCTTGACCAATTCATTTGCATACTTGGTTTGAGAAATGAAGATGCCTTCAGCATGTTGTTTGACTTGCAATCCTAGAAAGAAGGATAGCTCACCCATGCTACTCATTTCAAATTTAGAATGCATTAGGTTGGAGAACCTTCTGCACAAATTTGAATCAGTAGAGCCAAAAATAATATCATCTACATAAATCTGTACTAGTAGGGTATGGGACTTATGGGTTCTAATGAAAAGAGTTTGGTCTACTCTACCCCTTATAAATCCATTTTCCAGAAGGAAGCATGCTAGGGTCTCATACCATGCTCTAGGAGCTTGCTTGAGACCATATAATGCTTTGTTCAACTTAAAAACATAATCAGGATAGGTTGGAGAGATAAAACCCGGAGGTTATCTAACATAGACTTCTTCTTTGATGTCTCCATTGAGAAATGCACTTTTTACATCCATCTGATATACCTTGAAGCCTTTGTGTGCTGCATAAGCTAAGAAGATTCTGATGGCTTCCAATCTTGCAACTGGTGTAAAGGTCTGGTCATAGTCTATGCCTTCCTCTTGAGAGTATCCTTGAGCAACTAGCCTTGCCTTGTTCCTTACAATTACTCCTTGATCATCCAATTTGTTTCTGAACACCCACTTTATTCCAACAATGGAGTGATCCTTAGGCTTTGGCACTAGTTCCCAAACTTTGTTCCTTTCAAATTGATGCAACTCTTCTTGCATAGCAATGATCTAGTGTGGATCTTGCTCTGCATCTTGAATGGATTGAGGTTCAATTTGAGATAGGAAGCAAGTGTGCAACACATTTTGGTTGACCTGATTTCTTGTTTGCACACCAGCTGAGATGTCTCCAATTACTTGGGAAATTGGATGGTCTCTTGATGTTACTAAATCAACAAGGGGTGTTGATTGTTCACCAACCTATGTTGTTGTTTCCTCTTGTGGTACAACAACTGGCTCTTCAAGTTGTTTCTCTTCAATATGTTGAATGCTTTCTTCATCTTCACTACTTTCCTCTTTTTGAGTAACCTGTAATCTGTTCAAATCTTCAGCAAGAGAATGTACCTGCAAAGGTTCTATGGTAGAAGTATTCTTCTCCTTGAAAGATATGTTAGATTCATCAAATGATATGTGAACAGATTCTTCAATTTTAAGAGATGATTTATTATAAACCCTATAAGCCTTACTGATCATGGAGTATCCCAGAAACACTCCTTCATCAGCTTTAGCTTGAAATTTTGCTAAATATCTCTTGTCATTATTGTGTATATAACAAGTACAACCAAAAATTCTAAAATAATCAACTTTAGGTTTCTTCCCATTGAGTAATTCATAGGGAGTCTTTCCCTTTAGTTTATGTATTAAACTTCTGTTCAGCACATAGTTGGAGGTGTTCACTGCCTCTGCCCAAAAGGATAGAGGAAGGTGAGCATCTTACAATAATGTAGTGGCAGATTCAATAAGGGTTCTATTTTTCCTTTCAGCTACCCCATTTTGTTGAGGAGTTCTAGGTGCTGAGAAAGTATGCCTGATCCCTTCACTCTGACAGAACTCTTACATAAGAAGAGATTCAAACTCTGTCCCATGATCACTTCTGATCAGGGTAATGTGAGTATTGAACTCAATCTGTATACATTTGAGAAACTCTGTCAAACACTTAAAGTTATCAGACTTCTTCCTCAGAAAGAACACCCATGTGAATCTAGAGAAGTCATCTACAACTACTAAAGTGTAAGATTTCCCTCCTAGGCTTTGTACTGTAATGGGTCCAAAACGATCCATGTGTAACAGATACAAGATCCTAGGTGAATCACTCTTATTAAGTGATTTGAAACTATTTTTAGTTTGCTTGCCTAATTGACAAGCCTTACAGAGTCCTTCCTTCTTGTAGGGGCCAGAAGGTAGTCCTCTAACAAGGTTGTCCTTGGATAGCCTAGCAATGGTTCTAAGGTTTAAATGTCGTAGTCTCTTATGTCATAAAACATTAGGTCTACAAACAGAATTGAATAGGCAAATGTCTACATCTGTTGAAAGAAAATCTACTAGATAGATGTTACCTTTTCTTTTACCTGTCAACACAGTTGTGTTGTCCCCTGACTTGAACTTGCATAAAGCTTTGCTGAAAGTCACCTGGTAGCCTTCATCACATAGCTGACTGATGCTTATTAAATTATGCTTCAGTCCTTCCACATAGGCTACCTTTTTGAATGTTACTGTCCCAATCTGGACTGCACCATATCCTTTAGTTTGTCCAAAGTTTGAATCACTAAATATGACTTTGGGTCCAAGCTTGGCTTTAAAGGATGTGAGGTTGTCCTTGTTTCCTGTCATGTGCTTTGAACACCCACTATCCAAGTACCATTGCTGGTTAGATGTTGGATAGGTCTTCACCTGCACATAAAATAATTCATTTGTTTTTGACCCAGTTTACCTTGGGCCTTGGTTGATAACCTTTAAACTCAGAAATAAAAGACATCCCAGGTTGACTCTTATAACCTTCAGGATGATATCTCCTTGGCGGTATTATCCATTCAGTATAAGGGTTAAAGCTATGGGATGAAGGACCCTTAGGATTGGATTTTGATTTGCCCTTGAAAGAATTTCCAGAGCTCTGATCTCTGTTCGACGATCGTGGAGCTGCGTTCGACGATCTTGGGTCAGATCGTCGAGCTCCATTCGACGGTCGACTGTGCCAAAGTTCAGGAATTAGAGATCATTGACCTAAGTTCGACGATTTTGCCTGAGATCATCGATCTGCGTTCGGCGATCGTCGAGCTCCGTTCGACGATTTCTGTTGGAACTTAGTTTTCTTAGGCAGATCAGAATTCTTCCTAGATACCTCTACAACTCCCTTCCCTTTATCAGAATTGAACTTGATTGGGGTTGTTTGAACTATAGGTTTGCTGGATGAAGCAGCCAAGCCCAGTGTACTATTAAATCTGGAGTTCACTGTGCTTGTGATGTCCATCAGCTTGATACTTCTCCCATTAAGGGATTCTTCAAGCTTCTTGGCCTCTGATAGTTCACCTTTCAGTGAAGCTATCTTCTCCCTACAGCACTCCAACTCCTTGGAGAGCTTGAGGTTTTCTGACTTTAAGAAACTATGTTCAGATAAATGATTTCTGAGAGAGATAATTTCTTTCTCAGTGTTGAAGTATTAGACCGGGCGGCCTTGCGGTCTTGTCTGGCGGTTTGTTGACCGAGCGGTCTAGCGGTCTCCTCTGGTGATTGGAGACCGGGCGGTCTATCGGACTCTCAGTGCGGCCTGTTCTTATCCTGCTGGAGGTGCCGTGCGGTTAACCCATCTGATTAACCGCGCGGCCTGTGTGGTCTCCTTTATTTCTAACCGCTCTTCCTGTAAATGTTTAGTCCCACATTGTTTGTTTATACTCTCTCATATCTCCTCCATTCTATATAAGGGAGGTCATACCTTTGTAAATGTTATCTTTTTTTGATAATAAAATTTCAATTATTCAAAAGTCTATCCGTTTGTTCTTTCTTATTCGCTACTTTCTACATGGTATCAGAGCCCACGGTCGTTTCCTCCTGATTGTGTGCGCTCTCTGATTCTCGCGGCTTGTTTTCCACTTTCTGCGACCTGTCTCGCGGATTGCCTTATCTTCTGTTCGCACGACTTGTTTCTGTTCGCTGCACTGTTCGCGCGGCTTGCTTCTCCTTGGTTCTCTTCTCCTGCTGCTCTTCGTTGCCGTGGCCTGTTTCGTTGTCACCGCACTCCTGGTTCTTTCTTGCCTCTCCGACTTCCTAGTCGTTGCGGCCTGTTTCTATTCGCCCAGCCTGCGACTTGTTGTGGTCGCTGCTTCTTGCCTCCTCCTCTCTTCTGTTCGCTCGGCCTTTTCAGTCTGCGCGACCTCTTCCCCGTTGTGCCTTTGACTGCTTTCTAGCCGCTTGTGTTCGCGCGACCTCTTCCTTGTCTATCCGCTGCGGTTTCTTGCTGTGTTCTATGACTACTTCCGGTCTTACCACCACTCCTGCAGCTCCTTCTCCACCTCCTCCTTCGGGCAACCTTGGCACCCTTTCTAAGCTGGTTGGCTCCAACTATCCCGATTGGAGCGTTTCTTTCACTTTTCTCCTTCGTTCTCAACGCAAGCGTCATCACCTCACCGATGACCCTCCTCCTCGTACCTCTCCTGAGTTTGATGACTGGGATGCGAGTGATGCTCTTGTCCGCACTTGGCTGGCCAATAGCCTTTCTGATGAGTGCCTTCCCGTCATTTGTCATGATGAGATGGTCAAGGACGCCTGGCTTCACCTTGCTGCTATCTATTCGAAGGGGGGCCAGACGTCCTGCATTTATACTCTCTATGCGGACCTCTTCGCCCGCCCCTCTATGTCTCCTGCTGCGGCTTATCAGCAGGTTCAGGCTCTTGGTGCTGAAATCCTCCAGAATCGTCCCTTCTCCGCGGACTTGGCCGAACAGCACAAACACTTCCAGGAACTCCTGGTTGTTTGTTATATCCTTCGTCTTCCCGATTCTTATGACATGATCCGCCGGCAGATCTTGGGTGAGGCAGAATCTCCTACTTTGGATGCCACTGCGACTCGCATTGCCGCTGTTACTTCACTTCTCCAGCGGCCTCTGTTGGCCTACCCCCCCTTCCTAGGACTCCTTTGCTCACCAGGCTCAGAGGGGGGGACCTAGTGGCCGCAGCCACTCCAGCGGACGGGGTTCATCCCGGTTCCTCTGCTCGCACTGTGGTCGTACCGGCCATTCTGTTGACCGCTGCTGGCAGAAACATCCTCATCTTCGCCCTTCCGGTGATGCTCCTTCTTCGGCCTTCGCCTCTTCTCGGCCATCTGCCTCTGTGGCCACGACGTCAGGTAGTGCCCACGTCGTTACCCAAGGTAAATGGTTGATTGACTCAGGTGCTACAAATCATATGACGGGCAACCCTCATTGCTTCTCCCGTCTTGAGACACATGACTGCTTACCCCCGGTTCGTGTGGCGGATGGTTCCCCGTCCCCGGTTCATGGGATGGGCATGGTTCAACTCACCCCATCGCTTTGCTTGGAGGACACCATCTATGTCCCGAAGTTCCCGTGCAATTTGTTATCAGTTACTATTTTATGCCGGCAACTTCAGTGCTCCGTCTTATTCACTCCCACTACTTGTTCTTTTCAGGACCCGAGGACCCAGCGGACGATTGCTACTGGGACTGAGAGCGGCGGCCTCTACTTCCTCGACGATGTTTTCGCTCTGTCCGCCTACTCCTCCTCCACAGATCTTCTTCAATGGCACCTTCGCCTTGGACATCCTCCTCCTCGGATTCTTCACCAGCTTCTGCCCCACTTACCTCATACCAGTTCTCCGCTCAACTGTGATGCGTGTTAGCTTGGCAAACATCATCGCTCCTCCTTCCCACCGAAGCAAGGCCGTGGCTCCTCTTGCCCGTTTGATCTTATTCATTCTGATGTATGGGGTCCTGCTCCTAACCTCACTGTTGGTCGGGGCAGTTCCTATTTTGTCACTTTTATAGATGATTTTTCTCGCTGTACCTGGGTGTATCTGTTAAAAGATCGCTCAGAACTCTTTTCTGTTTGACAATCATTTTATTTTATGATTCAGACTCAATTTGCTCTTTCTATTAAAGTTTTACGTTTTGATAATGCCACGGAATATCTGAGTCATGAGTTCTCCTCTTTCTTTCACCAACATGGCCTGCTTCATCAAACGACTTGTGTTTACACCTCCCAGCAGAATGGGGTGGCGGAGCATAAAAACCGTCACCTGCTTGATGTTGCTCGTACTCTCATGACGCAGATGCACGTCCCTCGCTCCTACTGGGGCTACGCTGTGCTACTCGCCTGCTACCTCATCAATCGCCTTCCATCCACAGTTCTCCACGGCCAGACCCCCTTCTCCATTCTCTACCCCCACAAGACACCTTTTCCTCTCCCCCTCTGTGTCTTTGGCTGTACGGCCTTTGTTCACGCTCCCTCCGCTACCCGCGACAAGCTTTCCCCCCGTTCCACCAAGTGTGTCTTTTTGGGGTACTCTACCACTCAAAAAGGCTATTGCTGCTTTGACCCCCTTCTCTGCAAGCAGTTTGTCTCCGCGGATGTGACTTTTTTCGAGAATACTTCCTATTTCTCTCCTACCTCTCCTCTTCCTTCTGATATCTCCGTTCCTTCCACGCCTCTCGACATGTTCCCACCTCCGTCTCTTCCTCCACCGACTCCTTCCCAATCCGTCTCCCAACCCACCCCTCCACCCTCCTCTCCGCCGCCGTCTCTCTCTAGTCCCGGGCCAGCCTTCTCCGCCACGGACGCTCCTGTCGCTGACGCTCCCATCGACCTGGATATCCCCATTGCTCTTCGCAAAGGGGTGCGGACGTGTACTCAACACCCGCTTGCGGCAGTTGTTTCCTATGATCGGCTTTCTCCTTCTCGCAGGTGTTTTGCCTTGGCTATCTCTGCTACTTCTACTCCCCGCACCTACCAGGAGGCTCTTGCTCTCCCTCATTGGAAGTCTGCCATGGATGAGGAGATGGCTACTCTTACTGAACGGGGTACCTGGACCCTTGTTCCTCCTCCCGTGGGCACTGATGTGGTTGGCTGTTGCTGGGTCTTCGTTGTGAAATTTCTCTCCGACGGCACTGTGGATCGTTACAAGGCCCGGCTGGTGGCCAAGGGCTTCACTCAGACTTACGGCATTGATTACTTTGATACCTTTTCTCCGGTTGCTCGCCTCAGCACCATCCGGGTTCTACTTTCTGTGGCTGTTAATTGGGATTGGGCTATTTCCCAGCCTTATGTCAAGAATGCCTTTCTCTATGACGATCTTCAGGAGGACGTCTACATGGAGCAACCTCCTGGGTATGTTGCTCAGGGGGAGACACGCGTATGTCATTTGAAGAAGGCCATTTATGGCCTAAAGTAGAGCCTCGGGCATGGTTCGACAAATTCAGTGGTATTGTGGCTACTATCTTCTTTAGAAGGAGTTCGGCCGATCACTCCTTATTCATTCGCAAAACGGCCTCGGGACTGGTGGTTTTGGCAGTATATGTGGATGATATTCTTCTTACTGGTGATGACCGAGATGGGGTGAACTTGACGAAGAAGCACCTCCGTCAGCACTTGGTCACGAAGGATATGGGCTCCCCGAAATACTTTTTGGGATAGAAATCTCTCGGAAACCTGACTCGTTGGTTCTCTCCCAACGGAAGTATGCCCTTGATCTTCTACAAGAAGCAGGATTGACAGGTGCCAAACCGGCTCGGTTTCCCATGGCTATTGGAGAAGACAAAACGTGGACGGATGACTCGCCTCTTCTATCTGATGTCACAAGGTACAGACGTTTGGTGGGCAAACTCATCTATCTCACGGTGACTAGACCCGACATCGCCTATGCTGTAGGCAAGGTCAGTCAGTTTATGCAAGCTCCCAGGGAGTGCCACTTTCAGTCTGCCCTGAATATTTTAGAGTATATCAAAGCAGCACCAGGCAAAGGGTTACTCTTTCAGAAGATTGGTCATCTGAGGGTTGAGGCCTACTCAGATTCAAGTTACGCGGATGACAAAGGCGATCGTAAGTCCACATCAGGTTTTTGGACCTTTGTTGGAGGTAATCTTGTGAGTTGGAAGAGCAAGAAACAGTCTGTTGTCTCCAGATCCAGTGCAGAAGCAGAATACCGGAGTATGGCGTCAACCACGTGTGAGTTAAAATGGTTGCGGGCTCTCATGCTTGACCTAGGCGAGGTATATGACTATCCTCTCCCTATGTTCTGTGACAACAAGGCCGCTATATACATATCCAGGAATCCGGTCTTCCATGAGAGAACAATGCATATAGAGGTGGACTGTCACTTCTTTCGGGAAGAGATTTTGAAGAAGCAAATTTGTACTCTATTTGTCACCTCCGACAAGGAATTGGCAGATATCTTCACCAAGCCGGTCTCTACTTCCTTCTTCCACATTTGTGACAAGCTGGGCATAATTGATATCTATGCTCCAGCTTGAGGGGGAGTGTTGAAGTATTAGAACGGGCGGCCTTGCGGTCTTGTCTGGCGGTTTGTTGACCGAGCGGTCTGGCGGTCTCCTCTGGTGCTTGGAGACCGGGCGGTCTGTTGGACTCTCAGTGCGGCCTGTTCTTATCCTGCTGGAGGTGTCGTGCGGTTAACCCATCTGACTAACCATGCGGCCTGTGCGGTCTCCTTTATTTATAGCCGCTCTTCCTGTAAATGTTTAGTCCCACATTGTTTGTTTATACTCTCTCATATCTCCTCCATTCTATATAAGGGAGGTCATACCTTTGTAAATGTTATCTTTTTTGGATAATAAAATTTCAATTATTCAAAAGTCTATACGTTTGTTCTTTCTTATTCGCTACTTTCTACACTCAGATTTTAGTAAGTCTAAACATAATGCTTTAAACTCAGATTTAAAGTCCTCTGAATTGAAATCAAAAGAATTAATTACCTGGTCCTCTTCAAGTTGAGTCTCTGAGTCTGACTCTGACTCTTCTTCATATGAATTATGTTGTGAGGCATTGATTGTCATCATGCAGAACTCCTTCTCTTCTGCATCATCTTCATCATCACTGGAGCTGGATGAGGCTTCTGATTCCTCTTCAATTTCACTCCAGGATTCAGCAACAAATCCCTTCCTAGTGTGTTTGTTCTTGTTTGTGGAGGGTTTGCCATTGCTACTTTTCTTGAAGTCTTTCTCCTTTCTTCTTTCTTTCTTGTCCCTTCTGTCCTTGTTTTTGTTCTCTGGACAGTCAGGTACAATGTGCCCTGATTTCCTGCAACCAAAGCAAACAATTTCTTTTTTTTTTTACTTATCATACCTTGGCTTATCATGCTCTTTGTATGATCTCTTTCTGAAGTCCTTTCTGGTCATCTTATAAAATCTTTTGGCCAATAGACTAAGCAGCTCATCATTGCCTGTGACTTTATCTTCAGTCTGATCTTCACTTGCTTTGAAGGCTATTGTCTTTTCTTTTCTTGTAGCTGGTGAGGCAGCTTCTGCTCTTCTTCTCTGTTCTCAATGAGCAGCTCATAAGATTTGAGCTTACCCAAAAGAGCTTCTGTGGTGATCTCATTCAGACTTTTGGCATCCTTGATTGACCAGATCCTTGAGTCCCAAGTGCTTGGGAAGCACATTAGGATTTTATCATTTAGTTCAGTTAGTGATATCTCCTTATCCAAGGTCCTGAGTTCACTGACTATCAGACTGAGTCTATTATACATATCTCCAACTGACTCAGCTTCTCCCTTCTTGAAATTCTCATATTGAGATATGAGGTGTGATCTCCTGTCCTTTCTTTCATCAGCTGAGCCTGAGACTATTTCAGATAGCTTATCCTAGATTTCCTTTGCTAAATTGCATTCAACCACCTTTTGGAATATGTCATCAGACATGGTCTGGGCTAAAATATTCATAGCCTTTGCATCTGCTACCTTCCACTTCTTGATATCAGCATCTGTTCCTGATGGAGGTGGAATAGCATTTATACTTGTGTTCTCTGGAGGTCTTGGACAAACTGTAAAAACAGAATTAAAAATATCCTCGTCAATAGAATTCATGTATAATCTAATTCTTGCTTTCCAAAGTGCAAACTTGGATAGATTGCACACTGGAGGTCTAGTGCTAGCATAATCTTTGTTTTGGGCCATGATTTGTGAAGAAATAATCTAATAACAAAATCTAAAAAAGCAGATCTAACTAGGGATCTTTGGGTTCAGGTGTTAGCCTGTGCAACCAACAAGGTGTGGTATGTTTAACCAACCTCGCTTTGATACCAATTGAAAGTCCAGCTAGATCTGATATGCTCTAGAGGGGGGGGGGGTGAATAGAGTATGGTGCTTAAAAACCTTTTACAACAATTGTTGCAATCTGAGTGAACAGGGAATCAAATAAAAATCTAAACAATTGTTACAATCTACAAAAGAAGCTAATCACAGATCCTAACTAATCACAGATCAATCACAGCCAGAAACAAAAATAAAGATAAGCAAGCCAGAAGACACAAGGAGCTATAGTGGTTCCCCTAAACTTGGGTACATCCACTCTTCTACCACCCTAGGTAGGAATCCACTGCAGGATGAGTTGATCAGGTGTCCTGGGCACCAATGAGCTTTTGATAAGGTGATCAAAAACCAAACCAGATTTTTTGATCAGGTGTCTTTCCACCAATGAGCTTTTGATAAGGTGCTCAAAAACCAAGCACAAACTTTTGAAGGGAGTTTGAAAAACCCTTTACAGAGATGGGGATGAGAGAGTGATGGAAGTCTTCTCTTTCTCAAAGCAGCTGAGAAGACTGTGTGGATTTTGATGTTGTCAAAGCTCCCCCTAAGTTCTTGAGATGTTCAGGAAATGAAGCTTTGCTGTAGGGTGATAGGCCTTTAGAAGTTGATCTCCATCAATTGATGATTTCAGCAACAGCTGAAATGTTAGGTGTCTATAGTATTGAATGAAAATGGCCTTGAACACTTGAATCAAAAGAGATCAGAGGATTTCAGTTGGTTGATCTCCTTGGTTGTGTGTTCTTATATGAATTCTTTTAGACAGAGAATGTCTACAACTCTTTCTCTTTTTCTCTTGTGAACAGTTGATGTTGAGAAAGATTTTGTCCAAAGAATGTTTTGTTCTTGTTCTTCTTGTTCTGCTTATCTGTTCTCTTGGAGAGTTTTCAAAAATCTTGAGTTTTATTCCCTATTTCTGAATAGAAAATGATCCTCTGTCAAGAATAGCTGTTGGCCTGTCATTAATTACATCCTTAATTACCTTTGTCTTCTGGGGGAAAGTCCAAAGAAACATTCCTTGATAATCCCTCGAAACTTGGTCCAGAATAAATGAAAATGACTAGAAAATCTTCTGAATTAATTGCTGACAATAACTACTTAACTGTCCTGAATTTGAATCTTGAAAACATTGAATTCTTCAGAAAAACGTCGAACTGAGCTCTATTATCGTCGAACTGAGCTCAGCGATTTGGACTTAGACAGCAACAGAGATCGTCGATCTGAGCTCAACTATCGTCGAACTGAGCTCAGAGATAGAGAATCAATATTGGAGTCAAGATCGTCGAACTGAGCTCGAATATCGTCGAATGGAGTTCGACGATTTGCTGAAGTTGAGCTCAGCGATCGTTGAATGGAGTTCGACGATCCGTCGAAGTTGAGCTAAATGATCGTGGATTGGAGTTCGACGATTCGTCGTACTGAGCTCGACGATATGACTTAGTCTCCAAACTGAAAAACCTTGGTCTTGAGGGCAGCTTCCAAACCTAACTACTTACCCTTAGACTCAATTCTAGGTGAACTTTAGATCTATACAGGAGGTCAAAAACAAGTTTCCTAAATATATAGTGATCCTGACCCAAATTAGTAATAGGGTGTTCCAACAGCGTCGATTCGAGGCAAATGATAACAGTCCTTAGGACAAGCTTTATTAAGGAAAAATCGATACACATCCTCCATCGGCCGTCTCCTTTTAAAACCATAACCACGTTGGAGACCCAGCCGGGGTACTGAATCTCAGACACGAAGCCGGCCTTGAGGAGTTTCGCCACCTCCCCCCTGATGGGCTCCGCCAGCTTTTCCGCAGTGGACCTCTTCTTCTGTTGAACGGGGCGTGTTCCCGGGTCCAGGTTGAGGCGGTGGCAGGCCACATCCACGTCAACCCCCGGCATCTCTGCGACGTTCCAAGCGAAGATGTCCACGTTCTTCTGGATGCACTCCAGCATCCTGCCTTGGTCCTCCGGGGTCAACCCCCCGCTGACGCGGATCTTCTCCATCCTGCCTCCTCTGGTGAGCACTTCCAGCTCCACAACTTCCTCTGCAGCCTCCAGCCTAGACGGATCCCCCCATCCTTCAGCATCCCCTTCCTCCGGAACGGGGACCTCTACCTCCATCTCTTCTCCCACGGCCCTCACTTCAGCCACTTCCTCCGGATCTTCTCCTGCCGCCCTTTCTTCGGCATGGTTCTTCATTTCCAGCTCCGCCTCTCCTGCTTCCTCCCCTGCCTCCTCCATCCTTCGCCCCATCTCTTCGGCTCCCTCCATCCAAGAGATGGTGTTCACTGCGGTGATATAGCACTCCCGCGCCACCTTGGGATCCCCTCTAACCCTGACTTGAATCCCCTCGGTGTTGAACTTTAAGCAGTGATGGAAAGATGAAGCGACGCAGCGGAAGGCGCTGATAAGGGGCCTCCCGAAGATGGCTCTGTAGCTGCTGGGAGCGTCCACGATGACGAACCTGCAGTTTCGGGACTGCCCCCCAGGGTAACATGGAGGCCAACTCCTCCCTCTACTTCCTTCCTTTTGTAACACCCCAAAACTCAAAATAGCGAAGGGGGGACATTTTGGGCCAGTTTGGGTTCTGGCAGAAGGCACATGGCCTGGGACACGGGCGTGTCCCAGGGCGTGTCAAGCGTGTGTCGACACTTAGCCGCGAAGTCGTCGAGTTATACTCGACGATTCGTCGAGAATGGGCACACGGCCTGCAACACGGGCGTGTCGCAGGGCGTGTCGACCCGTGTCGACACTTAGCCGTGAAGTCGTCGAGTTATACTCGACGATTCGTCGAGAATGGGCACACGGCCTGCGACACGGGCGTGTCGCAGGGCGTGTCGACCCGTGTCGACGATCGTCCCGGGGAGTCGTCGAGATTCACTCGACAATCGTCGAGACAAGGCACACGGCCTAGGACACGGGCGTGTCCAAGGCCGTGTCATCGACTCGTCGATCTTCCCTCGACGAAATGTCCCGTGTACACGGCCTGCGGCCCAGGCGTGTCAAGGTGACACGGGCGAGGACACGGGCGTGTCCTAGAACCCGTGCAGTGCTCGGGTTGAAAATGGGGGAAAATCATGGGGTACACGGCCGGCGACACGGCCGTGTCAGCTGGAACACGGGCGTGTTAGCTCGAACACGGGCGTGTTCGATACCCGTGTGAGGTTCCAGGAGATTCGATTTTGATGGAGAATACGGCACACGGCCCTGGACATGGGCGTGTGCCAGGCCGTGTTCGGCCCAGATTGGGCATTTCAGCCCCGAATCAAAGCCGCTCGTTTTCTTAGGTTGAGATCCAACGGCTGGGGGTTGTTCCTGAGAGGATATACCCGTGAGTTGACTTGGAAATCCATCATTTTCTTACCTTATCATCTCTCCAAGTCCTTGGAGAAAGAGGAGAGCCATTGGAGGAAGAAGAACTAGATCCCGTCATTGGAGGAGCTTCGGAGCTCCGAATCGCGAGCCGACTCCGGATCCACGGAGGCAACGCAAGTGCGGTGATTTCTATCCAATTACTTTTCGATGGCGCCAAAGAGGAACTCAAGGGTAACGATCCTCATCTTGAGCATGAATAGCTCTCTTTCTTAGCATAGGAAGCCCGCTCTCGCGAGTTTGCGAAGAGTTGGAGGCGTTCCTTCGGGTAGATATGTAAAGTCCCCGTTGTTTAGAGTCCGTATGCGAGAACGGACATAGGCATGATGTGTGAAGCCTACCCGGACATGTTAGTCTGGATCGGTGATGTTGCATTGCATAAGGCCGGAGAAGACTCCGTGCTATTGGTTGTTTTCGGGTTTTCTACGCGGTAGATTGCAGCAGGGAGCCTTGGGGACTAACCCAAAGGTGCACCCGAAAAACTGGGCGGATACGAGATCTTGCCAGCTTGGTGGCCTGAGAGCCAACTCGAACATAACTGAGTTATGTGACTTGCGGTAGAATGGGACTCGGTGAAAGTTTGACCCGCGCAAATGGCTTAAATTGTCGTTGCGAAGTGAGCACGGGTTAGATGGAGCCGTACCCGCTTTATGTCGTTCGGTTAGAGAGACCTAAGGTTACGTGGCACTCTCCGTTGGCATAGATGTGAGTCTTCGGCGGTCAATGGCTTAAATTGACGTGACCCATGCCATGAAGACAAATTGCTCATAGGTTTGGCCGTCTAAGTGGCGGTGGTGAGTCCGAAATGTTAATGGCTTTAATTGACGTGACATCGACCGGTTCACCGAGAATGTGCCCTGAGTGCACGGGGCGTGCGGCCGTACGAGCCAACGTCTGTGATGAAATGGCTATGGTTTTATACATTGCTCGCTTATGCTAATGAAATGCAGGGAAGGAGCATCGCCGCCCCGAGTTGGGGGCGGGATCGTTATAATTTGGTCAGCATTGCTGACCGTTGCCTTGTTTTACCACCGTGCGGTGGTTTGTTGCTTGCAGGTGCAGCTGGACCAAGCGGTCAATAGCGGGCTAAAGCCCTTTTTGCGAAGCTGGCCCTCGAAGGCCCAAGTAGAAGTGTTTACTGCTTTTATTCATGTATGACCGGCCTGCGTGCCGTGGTTTGTAAAACATGTAATTTTCAAGTGAAACACTTTGTAAGGCCTTAAGGCCGGTTTTGGGTATTTTGTATAATATTCCTAAATTGTACTAGTGGACATTCGTGCTTGATGCTGGGTTCTTGTTTACAACTCTTATAAACTGCTTCCGCTAGAATGCTCTGTGTAGGACGTTGAGATTGGTTGGATGGTTTCCATAAGTAACCACCCGGTCTGTCTGTGGTATATGGCGTCGGGCCCCGGCCGGACCTACTGCTATATACTATGCGACGGATAGGGGGTGTTACAATTTGGTATCAGACTACTGGTTTTGGTCGGCCTTAAGCTGAATTCGTGGCCGAATTCTTTTTAAGGGGTGGTGAGCACATTGTGTGCGTCATCGTTATAACGGTAAAAGAACCCATGAATGTCCACTTAGGAATGAAAATACTCGTGTTTGAGGAACCTGCGTGTTCCTATAATTGCTGTTCGCAATTTTATTTGGTCGCTTGACGGTGTTTTGTACCACTATAGGTGACCGGAAGCGGTGCTGGACAGCCAAAATGTCCGGTTTCTGAGGAGCATAGTGCACCCGGTGAGGTGTTTGAGCCTCCTCCTTCGTATGAAACCGTTAGAAGGATCGTAGAAGCGGTGTTCACTGTGACGGGTGCACAGCTAGGAGGAAATGTACAACCCTGCGCCCCTGTTGTGGCTTCAACGCCGGTGGGCGCGATGCAGCAGATGACCTTTGGTAGACCATTGGGGCAGTAGCTGAATATGCATTTAGTGCAGGGAGCGCACACAGTTGAGGAATATTTGCAAGCATTTCTTATGATAAGTCGCTACCCATGCTTTGAGTCGGATAATGAGCAAGCTACAGTCGATAGATTCTATAACGGCCTACGCGCCGAGTTACGAGTCCTATTGCTAGGACCAAAGTTATTGGGATTCCGAGCCTTGGTGGAATCAGCTAGATCATTGGAGGCAGAGTTGAGGAAGACCCTCCCGATGCCAACGACCATGGTATCGAACTATACAAACCCCATAAGAGCTGTATCCGGCAGAATGCTGGAGAAAGGGGTTATGAAATCGACTAGTAAAGCTACGTACACTTGTTATACTTGTGGAAAGAAAGGGCACTTTGCCCGAGACTGTTGGAATGGTGCTCGGAAGGGTAAGAAACCTATGTCAGGAGCAGTCAAGGATGTCAGTACAAAGGAAACGGCATTCAAAGTGCCGAACACCTCAAAGTCGGCATATCGAAAATGGTATAAGAAGCATAGGACTTCGGGTCAAGCTCTTTCTGGTGCTTCTGGGACGACTACGGGTCAGACCCCGGGCACATGTTTCAACTGTGGCGAGCCGGGGCATTATGCTCGTGAGTGCCTAAAGCCCTGGAGGAAGCACGCCGTCGTGACGACATGTATGGTTTAAAGATAGTTTTGCTTTAAATACTTGTCACTCTTGTGCATGTTAGCTTAGAACTACTAGTGTTAAGCCTTGTTATGACTTTCTTTATCTGCGAGAGCACCGTTCATTTAGGGAGCTTCGCGTTCCTTTATTAGGAATTATATTGTGCGTCAGAGTACCTCCTTCGATGGTAAAAGACGAATTGGATGCGTTATAGTCCAATGGTGCTCATTGTGCGCGGGTAGACGTTGTTGCGCTTAGTTTTGGATTGGAAATCAGGAGTTCGACGTTATATTTGGTATGGACTGGCTCTCGGAGCAGCAAGCCAATATAGATGCGGTAGCAAGGAAGTCAAGCTGGGAGCAAGTCGTGAGATGACCTTTACGGGCTCGAAGAGGTCGAGCAAGATGTTGGCGTTTGCTCTTCAGGTGGTAAAGGCGGTTCGTTCCGGAGCAGAACTGTTCTTTACACTAGTGGAGGTTGCAAAGCCGAAGCCCACTTTGGATTGTATTTCAGTGGTATCTAAGTACCCTGATGTGTTCCCTAGATATCTTCCTGGAGCCCCGCCTCGATAGGAGATAGATTCCATGTTTGAGCTTGTACCAGGTGCAAGGCCTGTGTCACGCTCTCCTTGTCGGCTAGCGCCTACGGAAATGGCAGAGCTGAAAGTGCAACTTCTAAAAGTTGTTGGAGCAAGGGTATGTGCGTCCAAGTCCTTCGCCTTGGAGTGCACCGACCCTCTTTCGTAAGAAGAAGAACGGCACGAAGAAGAACGGAAGCTTGGGGCTATGTATTAATTATCGGGAGCTCAACAAGGTAACGGCAAAGAACAAGAACCCGATCCCAAGGATCGATGACCTTTGTGATCAGTTGGTCGGGCCAACACCGTACTCTAAAGTAGCTAAGGGAGAGTGATATCCCTAAGATAACGTCCAGTACAGGACACGGGCACTACGAGTTTAGGGTCAGGCCGTTTGGGCTGACAAATACGCCGTCAGTGTTCATGGATTTGATGAACAAGACGTTCAGGGAGTACTTGGACCATTTCGTGATCGTCTTCATCGATGATATTTTGGTGTACTCGCAAAGTGAGGAAGATCACTTCAAGCATCTTCATTTGGTGTTGGAGACGCTAAGGAGAAACCAGTTGTATGCCAAGTTCTCGAAGTGCGAGTTTTGGCTATCCTCAGTGGCGTTCCTCGGTCATATAGTGAGTGGAGAGGGTATTGCTGTGGATCCGGCGAAGATTGTTGCGATACGGGAGTGGCCTGAGCTTGCTACGGTAGCGGAAGTCCGGAGTTTGCTGGAGCTTGCCGGCTACGATAGGCGCTTCGTGGAGAACTTCTCGCGGATAGCGTTACCTCTCACTACTATGACGAGGAAGGAGCATAAGTTCTTTTGGACGCCGGAGTGCGCGCGAGCTTTTGAGGAGTTATAATGTCGGTTGACTACGACGCCTGTGCTGACTTCGCTAAGTGGAACCGAAGGCAATGAGATTTTTAATGATGCGTAGGGCAGCTGTTTGTGTTGCGCGCTACTGCAACACGGAAGCGTAATAGCGTATGGCCGTGAGTTTTGCCTTGAAGCTATGGAGGCATAATTGTATACGGTGTGAAAGTGGATCTCTACGCCGGTCACAAGAGCGTGAAGCATCTGATTGATCAGAAGGATCTGAATATACGACAGCGTAGATGGATGGAGTTCTTGGGAGACTATACATTCAAGATCCACTACGCGCCTGATAAAGGGAATGCGGTTGCTGACGCGGTGAGTCGCCAAGCCCTAGCTCGAGCCCATTGGCTATCGGTGCAAGATGAGCGGTTGGTGCGAGAGTTGGAGGCGTTGGGGATCGTTTGTATGGACAAGCAATCAAGTGCTGAAGCAGTTCATGGTAGAGGCTCTGGATGGGCCAAATTTCCCAATTCGTCGTGGAGGACGAATTGCTTTGGAGAGACGGCCTTTTGTGCGTCCCAAGTGTGGGCAATTTGCGGGTGGAGTTATTGTACGAGGCATACCATACCAAGTACTCGATTCACCCGGGGAGCACGAAGTTGTACATTGATGTGAAGAAACTATTTTGGTGGCCGGGTTTAAAGAAGGATGTGGCGCTCTACGTAGTGTAGTGCCAAACTTGCGCCTTGGTGAAGGCGGAGTGCCAAAAGCCGGGAGGAGTTCTAAAGTCCTTGCCCATTCTGGAATGGAAATTCGACGACATCTCTATGGACTTTGTGCACGGTTTGCCAAGGTCGCAAAAGGGGAAACGACACCATTTGGGTGTTCGTGGATCGATTAACGAAGGTGTCGCATTTTATTCCGCATAGGAAGGATGATCCGGTGGAGAAGTTAGCAACGTTTTATGTGGATAACATAGTACGGCATC
This sequence comes from Platanthera guangdongensis, assembly GCA_039583875.1. Classification (NCBI taxonomy): domain Eukaryota; kingdom Viridiplantae; phylum Streptophyta; class Magnoliopsida; order Asparagales; family Orchidaceae; genus Platanthera; species Platanthera guangdongensis. Next base: position 67,985 of record JBBWWR010000103.1, read on the forward strand.
ATGGTGTGCCCCGCAGCATCGTGAGTGACCGAGATGGGCGGTTCATGTCCAATGATTGGAGGCTGGTGCAACAAATGTTGGGAACAAAGTTGAAATTCAGCACAGCCACCCATCCGCAAACGGATGGGCAGACCGAGAGGGTTAATAGAACCATGGAAGACATGCTCCGCATGTGTGTCTTGGGTTTTGGAAAGCAATGGGAAGACCACCTTTATTTGGTGGAGTTCGCATACAACAACAGCTACCAAGCGAGTATCCAGACGACGCCCTTCGAGGCCCTATATGGTAGCAAATGTCGCACGCCGTTGTCTTGGTTAGAAACGGGTGAGTCAAAGTTGTATAAGCGATCAGAAGTGCAAGATGCTACTTCTTTGGTGAGAACGATTCGGGAGAGGTTGCTTAACGCTCAGGACCGGCAAGCAAAGTACTGTAATGCCAAGCACAGGAACGTGGAGTTCGCTGTGGGCGATTATGTATACTTAAAGATCAAGCCGTTCAAGGGTGTCTCGCGGGTGCGACGATTGAAAAGCTAAGCCCGAGGTACCTTGGACCGTTCGAGGTTCTGGAGCGAGTTGGAGAAGCGGCCTATAGGTTGAAGCTTTCAGTGGAGCTAAGTGGTTTACACGATGTATTCCACATTTCGGAGCTTTGGAAGGCGGTGCAAGAGCCTACGCAAATGATCACGGTCGATCAAGTGCCGGTGGATAGTGGGTTAACGACAAAGGTCAAGCCCGTGCGGATTGTGGACTCGGAGGTCAAGCGACTACGCAATAAAGAGATCAGGATGGTCAAGGTCCGGTGGGTCAATTGCGGTCGTGAGGAGCTCTCTTGGGAGCGAGAGCAGACTATGCTTGACGAGTATCCGAAGTTGTTCCGCTCAGGTACAAGTTTTGTTTTGTATGCCTTTCCTTATGTAATTTCGTGGGCAAAATTCTTTTAAGAGGGGGAGAGTTGTAACACCCCAAAACTCAAAATAGCGAAGGGGGGGGGGACATTTTGGGCCAGTTTGGGTTCTGGCAGAAGGCACACGGCCTGGGACACGGGCGTGTCCCAGGGCGTGTCAAGCGTGTGTCGACACTTAGCCGCGAAGTCATCGAGTTATACTCGACGATTCGTCGAGAATGGGCACACGGCCTGCAACACGGGGGTGTCGCAGGGCGTGTCGACCTGTGTCGACACTTAGCCGTGAAGTCGTCGAGTTATACTCGACGATTCGTCGAGAATGGGCACACGGCCTGCGACACGGGCGTGTCGCAGGGCGTGTCGACCCGTGTCGACGATCGTCCCGGGGAGTCGTCGAGATTCACTCGAAGATCGTCGAGACAAGGCACACGGCCTAGGACACGGGCGTGTCCAAGGCCGTGTCATCGAGTCGTCGATCTTCCCTCGACGAAATGTCCCGTGTACACGGCCTGCGGCCCAGGCGTGTCAAGGTGACACGGGCGAGGACACGGGCGTGTCCTAGAACCCGTGCAGTGCTCGGGTTGAAAATGGGGGAAAATCATGGGGTACACGGCCGGCGACACGGCCGTGTCAGCTGGAACACGGGCGTGTCAGCTCGAACACAGGCGTGTTCGATACCCGTGTGAGGTTCCAGGAGATTCGATTTTGACGGCGAATGCGGCACATGGCCCTGGACACGGGCGTGTGCCAGGCCGTGTTCGGCCCAGATTGGGCATTTCAGCCCCGAATCAAAGCCGCTCATTTTCTTAGGTTGAGATCCAACGGCTGGGGGTTGTTCCTGAGAGGATATACCCGTGAGTTGACTTGGAAATCCATCATTTTCTTACCTTATCATCTCTCCAAGTCCTTGGAGAAAGAGGAGAGCCATTGGAGGAAGAAGAACTAGATCCCGTCATTGGAGGAGCTTCGGAGCTCCGAATCGCGAGCCGACTCCGGATCCACGGAGGCAACGCAAGTGCGGTGATTTATATCCGATTACTTTTCGATGGCGCCAAAGAGGAACTCAAGGGTAACGATCCTCATCTTGAGCATGAATAGCTCTCTTTCTTAGCATAGGAAGCCCGCTCTCGCGAGTTTGCGAAGAGTTGGAGGCGTTCCTTCGGGTAGATATGTAAAGTCCCCATTGTTTAGAGTCCGTATGCGAGAACGGACATAGGCATGATGTGTGAAGCCTACCCGGACATGTTAGTCTGGATCGGTGATGTTGCATTGCATAAGGCCGGAGAAGACTACGTGATATTGGTTGTTTTCGGATTTTCTACGCGGTAGATTGCAGCAGGGAGCCTTGGGGACTAACCCAAAGGTGCACCCGGAAAACTGGGCGGATACGAGATCTTGCCAGCTTGGTGGCCTGAGAGCCAACTCGAACATAACTGAGTTATGTGACTTGCGGTAGAATGGGACTCGGTGAAAGTTTGACCCGCGCAAATGGCTTAAATTGTCGTTGCGAAGTGAGCACGGGTTAGATGGAGCCGTACCCGCTTTATGTCGTTCGGTTAGAGAGACCTAAGGTTACGTGGCACTCGCCGTTGGCATAGATGTGAGTCTTCGACGGTCAATGGCTTAAATTGACATGACCCATGCCATGAAGACAAATTGCTCATAGGTTTGGCCGTCTAAGTGGCGGTGGTGAGTCCGGAATGTTAATGGCTTTAATTGACGTGACATCGACCGGTTCACCGAGAATGTGCCCTGAGTGCACGGGGCATGCGGCCGTACGAGCCAACGTCTGTGATGAAATGGCTATGGTTTTATACATTGCTCGCTTATGCTAATGAAATGCAGGGAAGGAGCATCGCCGCCCCGAGTTGTGGGCGGGATCGTTATAATTTGGTCAGCATTGCTGAACGTTGCCTTGTTTTACCACCGTGCGGTGGTTTGTTGCTTGCAGGTGCAGCTGGACCAAGCGGTCAATAGCGGGCTAAAGCCCTTTTTGCGAAGCTGGCCCTCGAAGGCCCAAGTAGAAGTGTTTACTGCTTTATTCATGTATGACCGGCCTACGTGCCGTGGTTTGTAAAACATGTAATTTTCAAGTGAAACACTTTGTAAGGCCTTAAGGCCGGTTTTGGGTATTTTGTATAATATTGCTAAATTGTACTAGTGGACATTCGTGCTTGATGCTGGGTTCTTGTTTACAACTCTTATAAACTGCTTCCGCTAGAATGCTCTGTGTAGGACGTTGAGATTGGTTGGATGGTTTCCATAAGTAACCACCCGGTTTGTTTGTGGTATATGGCGTTGGGCCCCGGCCGGACCTACTGTTATATACTATGCGACGGATACGGGGTGTTACACCTTTCTCCTGAAAACCCGAACAAGGGTCCATCTGAGGCCAGCACCCTCTTTGCCTCCACTTTCATCGCGTCAAACGCCTTTTTGAAGACGACGTTGACGGAGCTCCCGTTGTCCACAAGGATCCGGGAGACAGTGAAATTCTCGATGGCTGCCTTGATGACCAGCGCATCGCAAAATGGGTCCTCGTGGTCTGGCATATCGCTCCTGGAGAAAGTGATCCTCTCCTCCGGGGGTGGGGTTTGGGATGTGGAGGCGACGCTTCGCCGATACATGGTGTGGAGACTTGCCTTTCGGGAAGCCTCGACCCCTACTCCCCCGTGGATCACTCTGATCCCCCCTCGGGTTCCAACATCCACCCGGTCTTCTCACCGATCCTCCTCCGCCCGAGGCAGGACCTCCTCAATCCTCACTTATTGCCAACCTCCCTGCTGCTGCTGCTGCTGTTCCCTATTCCCTCTCATCTCGATGAATTCCGGGCAGGTGGATGTGGCGTGCCCATCTTCCTGATGGAAGTCGCAATAGGGCAGCTCCACCCTGACCTCTCTTCTCCTCCTCCTCATATTCCCCCTCCTTTCTCCCAAGGCTATAGCCATGGCCTCCTCCTAATCGGGGAGTCGGGGCCTCTGGCCCTGCCTCCAGCCCGGAGGGTGGAACTGATCTTGCCTCCCATGGTGGTTACCCCTTCTGTAGTACCCTCTCTGTGGCCCCTGCCCCTGCCACTCAGGTCTCCAGCCCAGCCGACGGTCGGGCTCCTTATGCCCCCACCTTGGCTGCTGCTGCCCCTAGAGCTGCCTTTACTCCCTCTGCCTAGGCTCTCCTCTTCTCTCCTCCTGTCCCTTACCTCCTCTTGACTCCTTCTTTTCTTCCATAGCCCACCTGGCCAGCTTCCTTGCAAACTCCGGGTTCGACGCCTCCCCATCGACCTCTCTCGCCGCCCTCTCCATCAACTTTTCGTAGGAGAGGGGAGCAACTCTCTTCAGCTCCATTCGGAAGAACCCCTGCTGTAGGCCCAGGGTAAAGGCCATCATCAGACTATGGCCCGACATCTCCTGGACCTGAGTAACTTCCTTCTGAAATCGGTCCACATAGCTCCCCAACGTCTCGTTCACTGCCTGCATAATGTGGAACAAAGACTCGGACTCCTTCTTCTTCTTCTTCGAGGTGGTGAATCTCAGCATGAACCCTCGGCGCATGTCCTCGAAGCAGTAGATGGAGCTGGCCGGGAGCTGGTGGAACCACTCCCTTGCCTTCTCCCGGAGGGTGATGGCGAAGAGTCGGCATTTGAATCCGTCCGACATCTGACGGATGGAGACCACATCCTCGAACCATTGGGCATGCTGGACCGGGTCTCCCTTCCCAGTGTAGTAGGACATCTCGGGCTCCCTGAACCCGTCTGGAACTGGAGCTGAGGAGACCAGCTCGCTGAAAGGACTGCCTCCCCCCACTGGGCGAGCCGGCGAGTCTCGTGAGCCCAGCTCACCGAACAGGCCTTGGGCTGCCAAGCCGGGGAAGAGCTCGCGCCCGGGGAGCTCGCACCCCCGTCCTTCCTCGGCCACTTCCTTCCCAGCTCGCCTGCCGGGGGCGTCCTCGCCCAAAGAGGGGACGACCGCGATCTGGGCTGTAGGATTCGAGCACTCGGCCCGCGCGCCGAGTGCGAACATGATGAGGCCCAGCACCTCGTTCCTGAAGTCTTCCAACATCCCCACCGTTGCGAGAGGCGGGGGCGGCGGCGAGTTCTGCCCGTTAGATCCCTGTCCTCCTATCATTGAACTCGCTAAAGCTTTTCGGCACTGACCACTTTCCACGCTCATCGCACCAAAATGTTGAAACCGGAATCCGGTCTCCTGTGGAGTTTACCCTTGGGGAAGGGGTGGTCTCACACCTACTTCACTCCTGCAAGCAAAATAACAAAGAAGACAAGGTGACTCAGACCCAAGGGCTCGGCAGGGAGGTCCCACAATAAACCCGGAAGATCTCAGAGCGCTTCCCCTCCTTAGCCAGAAGCCGAGCTAAGATATCCTCAGAAAGCTCTTGAAAACTGGAGCAGGGAGGCACTGAAAGCGTGCCTCCTGAGGTACCCCTTGAGTCTTATTTATAGTTTTTGGAATCTGAACTGCCAATAACCAGAAGAACTAACCTAAAAGTACCAAAAAGCCCTTGGTTGGGTCTGTCAACAGCCAAACTCCGCTGTCCCGAACAGCTATGCGCAGTCCATCCTGGTCTGCCAACAGCGTGACTCCGCTGTTCTGAACAGCTATTCGCACCCATGTGGGGTGCGGGGGGGGGGGGGGGGGGGTCAGCTCGCAATCAATCCCTCTCCGCGCGAGGCGGGCGTGACCTGGTTCTTGCGGCTCGCCTACTCCTCTCAGGAAAATGCGAGCCGGATCGCCGCGACCTGCCAGTCCTCTACCGAGTCGGATAGGTGGCCAGGTCGCGTATAGGGGACGGACTGGCGGCCATTGTGGCCCTCCGAACAGCTCGCAGATCGCGGGTCGTCGAGACCATCCGTGAGTATCGGTTCGACGATTCTCTGAGCGAGCGGGAGGGGCAGGGGAGTCGTCTCGCCTGGCTCGCTCGCCTGAACCGAGCAGGAGCGGACCATCCTCTTACCGCATGTCTGCTTATTGCTTGGGTGCGGGTCGCGAGACTGGGTTCGCTCGATCTTCCAGGTGCGGCCCGTCCGACGAACACGGGGTTGTACACTGCTCTCGCGAGTTTGCGGTGAGTTGAGGCGTTCCTTCGGGTAGACAAGAATAGTCCCTGTTGTGTACATGTAGAGTCAGTAATCGAGAACGAATATAGGCATGAAGTGTGAAGCCTACCCAGACAAGTTGGTCTGGATCGGTGATGTTGCATTGCATAAATGGCCGGAGAAGACTCCGTGCGGATGTTTGTTTTTCAGGTTTTCTACCCGGTAGTTTGCAACAACGAGCCTTGGGGACTAACCTCGAGGTGCACTCGGAAAACTAGGAAGATGCATGATTCTGCCGTCTTGGTGGCCTAGGAGCCAACTTGCACATAACTGGGTTATGTAATATTGTGCGTTCGAGTCACGAGCTTCGGGGAAGCTTAACCCGCACTGATAACTTAAATTGTCATGGCAAAGTGAGCAACGGGTTGAGTGGAACCGTTCCTGCTCTATACAGTTCGGTGTTAGAGGCCTACCGAGGGCATAGAGGTTGGGTCTTATGATGTCGATGTTTTCAAGTGACGTGACTTCTACCTGAAAGACTCAAATGCTCACGAGATGTGCCGTCCAAGTGGCGGTGGTGAGACCGCGATTTTGACCGGGTTCACCGAGAATGTGCCCTGAGAGCATGGGGTGTGTGGTCGTGTGTGCCTATGCCGGTGATGTAGTGTTATTACTATATAATGTTTGGTTATGCTAATAAAGTGCAGGGAAGGAGCATCGCCGCCCCGAGTTTGGGGGCGGGATCGTTATAATTTGGTCAGCATAGCTGATCGTTGCCTTTGTTTGCCACCGTTGTGGTGGATTGTTGCTTGTAGGAGCTGCAGGACCAAGCGGTAAATAGCGGGCTAAAACCAAAGTTGCTGAGCCGGCCCTCGAAGGCCTAAATATTGAGTGTTTATTTGCTTTATTCATGTGTGACCGACCTGCATGCCGAGGTTTGCAAGACATGTAATTTGAGTAAACAAACGTAAGGCCTTAAGGCCATTGTACAGTGTATTGTACTTCATTCCTGTTTGGCTTGTAGTGGACATTCATACGTTTTGGTCTGGGTTCTTTTATTTTGCAACTTTTAATAATTGCTTCCGCTAGAATGACTTTGTGTAGGTCGTTGGTTATTAGTTGGATGGTTTCCATTGAGTAATCACCCGGTCTGTCTGTGGTATATGGCGTCGGGCCCCAGCCGGACCAACTGTTATATACTACGCGACGGATAAGGGGTGATACAATTTGGTATCAGACTCCTAGTTTCGGTCGGGCTTAACATTAATTCGTGGCCGAATTCTTTTTAAGGGGTGGTGAGCACCTGTGCGTGCGACATCGTTATAACATCAAAAGAAACCATGAATGTCCACTTAGGAATGAAAATACACGTGTTTGAGGAACCTGCGTGTTCCTATAATTGCTTTTTGCAATTTTGTATGGTAGCTTAACAGTGTTTTGTACAACCTTAGGTGACCAGAAGTGGTGCTGGGTGATGAGTCCAAATTATATACCTATTTTCGGACTCATCTGGGCTAGTTTTCACACGGTTGCATTTCACTTTTAGTTCTTTACCGTTCCTATTTCATCTGATCGTTATTTCCATATGAAGTGCACATTTATTCCCGTGGTTGTGTATTTTGTACTTTTATTGTTTGTACTCCCTTTTTGTGATTGCCTGGAATGTCTGCACATATCAGTGCTTGGTTTTTCTTTCAGTACAGGGGTCATGTGCGTGTTCCGGGATGGTTGTGAAACAGGAATACTGCGCACGATCATGGGATCTAATGCGCATGACCACTGATCGTGCACCCCGGATCGTGCGCACTACTCTACGTTTTCCTTGAATCAGCCTGGGGTACGCGCACGACCACTGGACATACTGCGCATGACCACCGGTCGTGCGCCACTGATCGTGTGCATTGATTCCTCATTTCTGGAGTCCTGTCTGGGTAATCGCACGATCATTGGACTTAGTGCGCACAACCACTGGTCGTGCGCCACTAATCGTGCGCATTATCCCAGTTCTTCTTCCCGATATTCCATGCCAGTGCGCACGAGCACAGGACTTAGTGCGCACGACCACTGGCGTGCGCCTATGATCGTGCGCATTGTTCATTTCTGCTTTTGTATAAATAGTGCAGGTCTCGCCCTAATCCAAGGATCCGGAGATCGCTCATTTTCCTCCGCCGTTTTCCGCCTTCTCCATCGTTCCCCTTCATCTTCCACCCTAGGGAGGTGCTCCAGGCAAGCTTTCACCGCCAAATCCGAGCCGGAGCTTCCTCCCGGCCTCCTACATCATCTCTTGGGTTCATTTCAAGTTTCAACGCCATAGCCATCAAGCAAAGGGAAGCTTTCAACTTTCGTCCGATGTCGTGAGACGAAGAAGACGGGCCATTGGAAGGTGGTGACAGCCCTTCTCTATCCCGGACGCAGTTGAGGATCGAGCTTGGATGCGGAATGACAATCCGACGATTCCAACCGTGAATCCTCAGCAAGACTTCGGATTCGGTCGATCTCTTGACTTGTTCTTCCTTTATTGTTGTTTATGTGTTGTTGTAGACCTTATTTATAGATGATGTATGCTTATTTGTAAAACTTTCTTACAATTATGTCTATGTGATTGTTTGTGTTCGTTATTTACTTGAGGTGCGCCATATTCCATCCACCACCATCCACCCTTGCCGCACTAGCAATTGCTAGTGGCGTGCGTTGCGAAGAGGTGCTCACGACCCTCATTCCGCCATTCTAAACACCTCATCTGCTAGCCTTCTCGTCCATCCTCCTAGTGATTCAGTGCATAGCGGCCCGACTAGTCTTCCATCCCGCCTGGCAAAGCATCGCATAGAGGCGTTACATAGGAGTAGTTGATAGTGTTTTATTTTCTTTGTCCGCAATATCAAAGCCCCCATCTGTAACACCCCCTATCCGTCGCATAGTATATAGCAGTAGGTCCGGCCGGGGCCCGACGCCATATACCACAGACAGACCGGGTGGTTACGTATGGAAACCATCCAACCAATCTCAACGTCCTACACAGAGCATTCTAGCGGAAGCAGTTTATATAAGTTGTAAACAAGAACCCAGCATTAGAGCACGAATGTCCACTATTACAAAATTAGGAATGTATACAAAATACCCAAAATCGGCCTTAAGGCCTTACAGAATGTTTCACTTGAATAATACATGATTTACAAACCTCGGCACGCAGGCCGGTCATACATGAATAAAACAGAAAACATTTCCACTTGGGCCTTCGAGGGCCAGCTTCGCAAAAAGGTCTTTAGCCCGCTATTGACCGCTTGGTCCAGCTGCACCTGCAAGCAACAAACCACCGCACGGTGGCAAACAAGGCAACGGTCAGCAATGCTGACCAAATTATAACGATCTCGCCCCCAACTCGGGGCGGCGATGCTCCTTCCCTGCATTTCATTAGCATAAGCGAGCCATACATTTAACCATAGCCATTTCATCACAGACGTTGGCTCGTACGGCCACACGTCCCGTGCACTCAGGGCACATTCTCGGTGAACCGGTCGATGTTACGTCAATTAAATCCATTAACATTCCGGACTCACCACCGCCACTTAGACGGCCAAACCTATGAGTAATTCGTCTTCCTGGCCTGGGTCACGTCAATTAAAGCCATAGACCGCCGAAGACTCCCATCTATGCCAACGGCGAGTGCCACGTAACCTTAGGTCTCTCTAACCGAACGACATAAAGCGGGTACGGATCCATCTAACCCGTGCTCACTTCGCAACGACAATTTAAGCCATTTGCGCGGGTCAAACTTTCATCGAGTCCCATTCTACCGCAAGACACATAACCCAGTTATGTTCGAGTTGGCTCTCAGGCCACCTGTTGGCCCACATCAGCTTGTTTAATGGCCTCCTGTTGGCCAAGATTATAGACCCTTGGTTGAGCCGGAGCATAGTGGGATGCGGTCGACTCCACCGCCTTTCCCTTCTCTTCATAAGTGGCTCCCGGCCTCCTCTCGGACTTAGGACGTCCGCTCCAACAATCACGGGCAAAGTGCCCCGTCTTTCCGCATGTAAAACACGCGCCCGGGGTCCGACTCGTAGTCGCCCCAGAAGCACCAGAAGGAGCTGGACCCGAAGTCCTTTGCTTCTTGAAAGACCTCCGATAGCCGGACTTCGAAGTAGTCGGCACTCTGAACTCAGATTTCTTTTCACCCAAGCTTTTCTTCGCTTGCACGTTCTTCATGTCCTTCTCCAAGGACCGGGCAGTATTGACCAAGGTTAAGAAACCCTGCGTCATCAGCCCCGACAGTAATAGTCTCAGCTCATCCCTCAAGACTTCATAAAAACGATTAGTCTTGCGCTCCTCATCCATGATGGTGGAGCTAGCATAACGACTCAACCGCGTAAACTCGTGGAGATATTCATCCACGCTCCTCTCACCCTGCACCAACTTCAGGAACTCATTCTCCATTGAAATCCTCTGAGTAGAAGGGAGGTATCTTGCTAAGAACAATCCCGAGAACTCTTCCATCGGAACGTCTATCAGTTGTCTACCTCTCAAATGATGCAGCTCCAATCCTTCCCACCACATCCTTGCTTCACCGTCCAGCAGGAACGTAGCGATGGTGGTCATTTGCCACTCCTCCGTCTCCGTCGCCGTCATGACTCTCTTCACCCTAGAGAGCCAGTCTTCAGCCTGAGATGGGGTTCCCAACCCCGAGAATAACGGAGGGTTAAAGCTCATTACATGCTTCAACTGCCTCTCAGTTGCCCTCCTTGGCACTATAGGTTCCAAAACCACTTGTTCCACCCTCCTCGGCTCAGCCTCTCGTAGAGGTTCTTGCTCCACCACGGGAGCGGGCTGCTGTGCTTGCCTTCCAGGCTGCGCATTAATCACGGCCAACACCGCTTCAGCCACCAATCGAATATTCTCAGCCGACAGAGGTGTTGCGGGAGCAACATCCGGTGCACTGCTAGCCTCAGAAACTCGGCGTTCTGATGGCCCAACACCACTTCTGGTCACCTATAGTGGTACAAAACACCGTTAAGCGACCACATAATATTGCAAACAGCAATTATAGGAACACGCAGGTTCCTCAAACACGAGTATTTTCATTCCTAAGTGCACATTCATGGGTTCTTCTACCATTATAACGATGACGCACACAATGTGCTCACCACCCCTTAAAAAGAATTCGCCAACGAATTCACTTAAAGCCCGACCAAAACCAGTAGTCTGATACCAAATTGTAACACCCCCTTTCCGTCGCATAGTATATAGCAGTAGGTCCGGCCGGGGACCGACGCCATATACCACAGACAGACCGGGTGGTTACGTATGGAAACCATCCAACCAATCTCAACGTCCTACACAGAGCATTCTAGCGGAAGCAGTTTATATAAGTTGTAAACAAGAACCCAGCATTAGAGCACGAATGTCCACTATTACAAAATTAGGAATGTATACAAAATACCCAAAATCGGCCTTAAGGCCTTACAGAATGTTTCACTTGAATAATACATGATTTACAAACCTCGGCACGCAGGCCGGTCATACATGAATAAAACAGAAAACATTTCCACTTGGGCCTTCGAGGGCCAGCTTCACAAAAAGGGCTTTAGCCCACTTTTGACCGCTTGGTCCAGCTGCACCTGCAAGTAACAAACCACCGCACGGTGGCAAACAAGGCAACGGTCAGCAATGCTGACCAAATTATAACGATCCCGCCCCCAACTCGGGGCGGCGATGCTCCTTCCCTGCATTTCATTAGCATAAGCGAGCCATACATTTAACCATAGCCATTTCATCACAGACGTTGGCTCGTACGGCCACACGTCCCGTGCACTCAGGGCACATTCTCGGTGAATCGGTCGATGTTACGTCAATTAAAGACATTAACATTCCGGACTCACCACCGCCACTTAGACGGCCAAACCTATGAGCAATTCGTCTTCCTGGCCTGGGTCACGTCAATTAAAGCCATAGACCGCCGAAGACTCCCATCTATGCCAACGGCGAGTGCCACGTAACCTTAGGTCTCTCTAACCGAACGACATAAAGCGGGTACGGCTCCATCTAACCCGTGCTCACTTCACAACGACAATTTAAGCCATTTGCGCGGGTCAAACTTTCACCGAGTCCCATTCTACCGCAAGACACATAACCCAGTTATGTTCGAGTTGGCTCTCAGGCCACCAAGTTGGCAAGATCTCGTATCCGCCCAGTTTTCCGGGTGCACCTTTGGGTTAGTCCCCAAGGCTCCCTGCTGCAATCTACCGCGTAGAAAACCCGAAAAACACCCAATAGCACGGAGTCTTCTCCGGCCTTATGCAATGCAACATCACCGATCCAGACTAACATGTCCGGGTAGGCTTCACACAAAATGCCTACGTCCGTTCTCGCATACGGACTCTAAACAACGGGGACTTTACATATCTACCCGAAGGAACGCCTCCAACTCTCCGCAAACTTGCGAGAGCGGGCTTCCTATGCTAAGAAAAGGAGCGATTCATGCTCAAGATGAGGATCGTTACCCTTGAGTTCCTCTTTGGTGCCATCGAAAAGTAATCGGATAGAAATCACCGCACTTGCGTTGCCTCCGTGGATCCGGAGTCGGCTTGCGATTCGGAGCTCCGAAGCTCCTCCAATGGCGGATCTAGCTCTTCTTCTTCTTGCCTTAGCTCTCCTCTCTCCAAGGGTTTAGAAAGAGAACAAGTGAAGAAAGTGATGGATTTTCTAAGTCAAAACCCGGGTATATCCTCTCAGGAACAACCCCCAGCCGTTGGATCTCAACCTAAGAAAACGAACGGCTTTGATTCGGGGCTGAAATGCCCAATCTGGACCGAACACGGCCTGGCACACGCCCGTGTCCAGGGCCGTGTGCCGCATTCGCCGTCAAAATCGAATCTCCTGGACCCTCACACGGGTATCGAACACGCCCGTGTTCGAGCTGACACGCCCGTGTTCCAGCTGACACGGCCGTGTAGCCGGCCGTGTACCCCATGATTTTCCCCCGTTTTCAACCCGAGCACTGCACGGGTCCTAGGACATGCCCGTGTCCTTGCCCGTGTCACCTTGACACGCCTGGGCCCCAGGCCGTGTACAAGGTCTCGATATTTCGTCGCGTGCAGATCGACGACTCGATGACACGGCCTTGGACACGCCCGTGTCCTAGGCCGTGTGCCTTGTCTCGACGATCGTTGAGCGAATCTCGACGAATTCCCCGGGACGATCGTCGACACGTGTCGACACGCCCGGCGACACGCCCGTGTCGCGGGCCGTGTGCCCATTCTCGACGAATCGTCGAGTATATCTCGACGATTTCTCGGCTAAGTGTCGACACGGGTCGACACGCCCTGCGACACGCCTGTGTCGCAGGCTGTGTGCCCACTCTCGACGAATCGTCGAGTATAACTCGACGACTTCGCGGCTAAGTGCCGACACGCGCTTGACACGCCCTGGGACACGCCCGTGTCCCAGGCCGTGTGCCTTCAGCCAGAAACCAAAACTGGCCCAAAACGTCCCCCTTCGCTCCTTTGAGTTTCGGGGCGTTACAACTCTCCCCCTCTTAAAAGAATTTCGCCCACGAAATTACATAAAAGAAAGACATGTACAAAACCAAAATTTGTACCTGAGCGGAACAACTCCGGATATTCGTCAAGCATAGTCTGCTCTCTCTCCCAGGAGAGCTCCTCACGACCGCAATTGTCCCACCGGACCTTGACCATCCTGATCTCTTTATTGCGTAGCCGCTTGACCTCCGAGTCCTCAATCCGCACGGGCTTGACCTTTGTCGTTAGCCCACTTTCCACCGGCACTTGATCGACCGCGATCACTTGCGTAGGCTCTTGCACCGCCTTCCGAAGCACCGAAATGTGGAACACATCGTGTAAACCACCTAGCTCCACCGAGAGCTTCAACCGATAGGCCGCTTCACCAACTCGCTCCAGAACCTCGAACGGTCCAAGGTACCTCGGGCTTAGCTTTTTCAATCGCCGCACCCGCGAGACACCCTTGAATGGCTTTATCTTCAAGTATACATAATCGCCCACAGCGAACTCCACGTTCCTGTGCTTGGCATTATAGTACTTTGCTTGCCGGTCCTGAGCAATAAGCAACCTCTCCCGAATGGTTCTCACCAAAGAAGTAGCACCCTCTACTTCCGATCGCTTATACAACTTTGACTCACCCGTTTCTATCCAAGACAACGGCGTGCGACATTTTCTACCATATAGGGCCTCGAAGGGCGCCATCTGAATACTTGCTTGGTAGCTGTTGTTGTATGCGAACTCTACCAAATAAAGGTGGTCTTCCCATTGCTTTCCGAAATCCAAGACACACATGCGAAGCATGTCTTCCATGGTCCTATTCACCCTCTCGGTCTGCCCATCCGTTTGTGGGTGGAAGGCTGTGCTAAACTTCAGCTTTGTTCCCAACATTTGCTGCACCAGCCTCCAATCATTGGACGTGAACCGCCCATCTCGGTCACTCACGATGCTGCGGGGCACACCATGAAGCCGTACTATATTATCCACATAACGCTATGCCAGCTTCTCCACCGGATCGTCCTTCCTATGCAGAATAAAATGCGACACCTTCGTTAATCGATCAACAACCACCCAAATGGCGTCGTTTCCCTTTTGCGACCTTGGCAAACCGTGCACAAAGTCCTTGGAGATGTCGTCGAATTTCCACTCCGGAATAGGCAAGGACTTAAGAAATCCTCCCGGCTTTTGGCACTCCGCCTTTACCAAGGCGCAGGTTTGGCACTTCGCTACGTATAGCGCCACATCCTTTTTCAAACCCGACCACCAAAACAGTTTCTTCACATCGCGGTACATCTTCGTGCTCCCCGGGTGAATCGAGTACTTGGTATGATGTGCCTCGTACAACAACTCCACCCGTAAATTGCCCACGCTTGGGACGCACAGACGACCGTCTTTCCAAAGCAATCCGTCCTCCACGACGAATTGGGAATTTGACCCATCTAGAGCCTCTATCATGAACTGCTTCATATGAGCATCCATATCCAAAGCCTGCCGAATCCGATCAGCCAGGTCATATTGGACTTCAGTCCAATTCAGAACTGCTTCAACACTAGATTGTCTATCCACGCAAACAATCTCCAACGCCTCCAACTCCCGCACCAACCGCTCATCATGCACTGATAGCCAATTGGCTTGAGCTGGGGCTCGGCAACTCAACGCGTCCGCAACCGCATTCCCTTTGCCAGGCACGTAGTGGATCTTGAATGTATAGTCCCCCAGGAACTCCATCCACCTACGCTGCCGCATATTCAGATCCTTCTGATCTATCAGGTACTTTAGGCTCTTGTGATCGGTGTAGATATCAATCTTCACACCGTACAAATAGTGTCTCCACAGCTTCAAGGCAAAAATCACGGTCGCTAACTCCAAGTCATGGACCGGATAATTCCTCTCGTGCACTTTTAGCTGTCTCGAGCCATAAGTTATCACGCTTCCGTGCTGCAGTAGCACGCAACCCAAACCGCTGCCTGAAGCATCGCTATATATCTCATAGCCTTCGGTTCCACATGGAGAACTCAGCACAGGCGCCGTGGTCAACCGACACTTCAATTCCTCAAAAGCTCGCGCGCACTCCGGCGTCCAAACGAACTTATGCTCCTTCCTCGTCAAAGTAGTGAGAGGCAGCGCTATCCGCGAGAAGTTCTCTACGAAGCGCCTATAATAACCGGCAAGCCCCAAAAAGCTCCGGACTTCTGCTACCGTAGCAAGCTCAGGCCACTCCCGTATCGCAACAATCTTCGCCGGATCCACCGCAATCCCCTCTCCACTCACTATATGCCCGAGGAACGCCACTGAGTATAGCCAAAACTCGCACTTCGAGAACTTGGCATACAACTGATTTCTCCTTAGCGTCTCCAACACCAAATGAAGATGCTTGAAGTGATCTTCCTCACTTTGAGAGTACACCAAAATATCGTCGATGAAGACGATCACGAAATGGTCCAAGTACTCCCTGAACGTCCTGTTCATCAAATCCATGAATACTGACGGCGCATTAGTCAGCCCAAACGGCATGACCGTAAACTCATAATGCCCGTACCTCGTACTAAACGCTGTCTTCGGGATATCACTCTCCCTTATCCGCAGCTGATAGTACCCAGCCTTGAGATCCAACTTCGAGTACACCGTCGACCCGACTAACTGATCAAAGAGATCATCAATCCTAGGGATCGGGTACTTGTTCTTCTCAGTCAGCTTGTTTAGCTCCCGATAATCAATACACAACCTCAAGCTTCCATCCTTCTTCTTAACAAAGAGAACCGGTGCGCTCCAAGGCGAAGAACTCGGGCACACATACCCTTGCTCCAACAACTCTTGCAGTTGAACTTTCAGCTCTGCCATTTCCTTAGGCGCTAGCCGATACGGAGATCGTGACACAGGCTTTGCACCTGGCACTAGCTCGATCGTAAAATCTATCTCCCGCTGAGGCGGGGCTCCAGGAAGATCTGCGGGGAACACATCAGGGTATTCCGATACCACTGAAATACAATCCAAAGCGGGCTTCGGCTTTGCAACCTCCACTAGTGTAAAGAACAGTTCTGCTCCAGCGCGAACCGCCTTCACCACCTGAAGAGCAGACATCAATGTCTTGCTCGACCCCTTTAAGCCCGTAAACGTCGTCTCACGACTCACTCCCAGCTTGACTTCCTTGCTACCGCAATCTATATGGGCCTGCTGCTCCGAGAGCCAGTCCATGCCAAATATGACGTCGAACTCCACTAACGGAAGTAAAGACGCTCGCAGGTCGAACTCCTGCTCCCCAATACGAATCTTAACATTGCAGATCCTATCCGCTCGCATCGAACACCCATTGGGCAACAACACATCCAACTTATCCTTCGCCATCGAGGAAGGGACTCCGATGCGTAATATAAATCCTTCGGACAAGAAGGAGTGTGAAGCTCCCGTATCGAAGAGTGCTCGTGCCGGATTTTCACAAATCAATACAAATCCTAAACAAGTAGTGGTAAGGTAACATGTGCATAACAAGCATATAAAGGAAATTAACTTGCTATAAATTAAACCGTACCTGTCAGCACATCAGCTTGTTTAATGGCCTCCTGTTGGCAAAGATTATAGACCCTTGGTTGAGCCGGAGCATAGTGGGATGCGGTCGACTCCACCGCCTTTCCCTTCTCTTCATAAGTGGCTCCTGGCCTCCTCTCGGACTTAGGACGTCCGCTCCAACAATCACGGGCAAAGTGCCCCGTCTTTCCGCATGTAAAACACGCGCCCGGGGTCCGACTCGTAGTCGCCACAGAAGCGCCAGAAGGAGCTGGACCCGAAGTCCTATGCTTCTTGAAAGACCTCCGATAGCCGGACTTCGAAGTAGTCGGCACTCTGAACTCAGATTTCTTTTCACCCAAGCTTTTCTTCGCTTGCACATTCTTCATGTCCTTCTCCAAGGACCGGGCAATATTGACCAAGGTTAAGAAACCCTGCGTCATCATCCCCGACAGTAATAGTCTCAGCTCATCCCTCAAGCCTTCATAAAAACGATTAGTCTTGCGCTCCTCATCCATGATGGTGGAGCTAGCATAACGACTCAACCGCGTAAACTCGTGGAGATATTCATCCACGCTCCTCTCACCCTGCACCAACTTCAGGAACTCATTCTCCATTGAAATCCTCTGAGTAGAAGGGAGGTATCTTACTAAGAACAATCCCGAGAACTCTTCCATCGGAACGTCTATCAGTTGTCTACCTCTCAATGATGGCGCGGCCCCTCCAACACTTCCTGATGATGACCCGGTTGCTGCGGCCCCTCCAACACTTCCTGATGATGACCCGGTTGCTGCGGCGCAACAAGTTAAAGATTTGCGGCATCATGACAACGCCACGGACGCTAACGGAAAGCTGCGATACAACCTCCGTCCGCGGCGCGCAAAGCTTGCTTAATAATTCTACTTAGTTTTATTTTAATTGCTTAAAACATTTGGCTTGTATTATTTTTATTTTCATGTTGGTGTGCTATTAAACCCTTGGTGTGTATGTAACCGCCCGGATGGATGAGATTTCATCTCCATCATGGATGGTTGGATCTCTTTTGTAACTCCTATTTAAAGGAGGCTATTATGATGAGTTATACATTGGAAAAAGAAACCTAAAGAAACCCCCTTGAGGAATTTCGGCCACCATGGTGAAAGCCATAGCCATCTCCTCCCCTTTGGTGTGAAGCCAAGCCTTGCCTCCGCCATCCCCGTTCGGTGCGACTCCGGCGTGGCTTCTCTCGGTGCGACTCCGTGGAAGAAGGAAGCAGCCCCCTTCGGTGTGAAACCGGTGGAACCGTGGAGAGAGTGATTCTCCCACAAATATTGTGTGATCTTCTTCTTGGTTGGGTAATCTCTTCCCTATCTTTATGTTTCTTGCTGTGAGAATTTTGTGGAGGTTATTCATCCGTCTTTTCCGCGATTTTAAAGTGTTTTTCGCTTGCAAATCTGAATCGAACGTTGTTATTGACCCTCTTGTTTTCCGGATTGGAAGATCCGCTAGAGAACAAACTAGGCCAAGCCTTGACTTGTTCTCCAAGATTGGGCACGCTATGGTGCTAACAAGGGAGTTAATCTCAACTTGTTCTTGATCCCTCCTTATCGTTTACCGCCGCTCCTAAATATATTTTGCTGCGAATGACGGCTTATTGTGAAAAGAATAGATGCTTGTGTAGGTGCGGTGAGACGTGTGCTTGTTGGAGAGGTAGGTCCTAAGGTCGTGGTATCGAGTCCGGCTAGGCGCGAGTTGTGTGCTTGTTGGAGAGTAGGTCCTAAGGACGTTGTATCGAGTCCCGTTTTTTTGAGAGCCAACCGACCCCTTTTCGTTCGCTTTTGGTCGGAGCACTCTCTTATTTTTTTCTATGTTCTGTGATGGGTACCCGCCATTAGCGTAAGCACGTCCATCTCACAAACATCCCTACACCAATTTGGTATCAGAGGCGGTCGTTTCAACTTTCACGTTGCAAACATCCTCTCTGCGTTCCTTGTTAGAGATCCGATCGTTAGAACTCAAAAAAAATATTTTCTGTGGTCTGCAAATAGCGGGCTGAAAACTTTATTTTTCAGCAAAATTTCAAAGAAAATTTTTTTTAACGATCTACGTGTTATTCTCATCGGGAGTATATAAAAATATCTTATTTTCAATATAGCTTCAGTCCTAGAAAAATTCATCTTGCTCGGGGCCTCCCAAACCTGAATGCGCACTAGGCTAGGAACGGAGTACGCAACCCCGTCTACGTCTAGGATGGCTGCGAACGAGCATGGTGATCCCAACACCGAGGCTATAGCAGGTCTTCGTGCCGAAATGACAGAGCTTAGGAACGCCTTAGCCCAGATCCTCCAAAATCAAGCAAGGCCACCCCCACCTCCCGTTAATGCTGGGCAGCCCAACCGGCACCAACCGAACTTTGATTCGGATTCTGAGGGAAACTCTCCCCGTATGCCCCCTCGAGAACCCCGCCCCGAGCGAGGCTTTGATATCACGAGGGCTATCAAGATAGATGCCCCCACCTATGATGGCATGGGAGATCCCCAGATCTTCCTCCATTGGGCTATAGACATGGAGTGCTATTTCGAATGGCACAACCTCACGGACCCCCAAAAGGTTCAAGTTGCCAGGATGAAATTAATGGGACGTGCCAAAACCTATTGGCTGAATGAAGAACGTAGGTTAGGAGCTGGGCACGGGGTCCCACTCATTGGATGGGCTGTTATGAAGAACCTGCTAACCGATCAGTACGTTCCCGCGTACCATCGGACGCAAATGTTCGATGAGCTTGCCACCCTTCGGCAAGGCTCAATGTCTGTTGCTGAATATATGGGAGAACTTAAGGACCGTATGGTACGATGTGACCTTCGAGAGATCCCCGAAGTAACCTTATCTAGATTTCGAAAGGGACTTCACCCCGACATTCAGCGGAAACTCTTGCGTTATGGTCACACGGACTTGAATACGACTTTCAATGCCGCCTTGGACATTGAAAAGAACCTAGCATCTAAAGCTCACTCCCGTTATTCTAATGCGAAGAATAAGTCCACCGCTGGGGCCTCTTCTTCCACTTTTCCTGATAAAGGAAAATTTAGATCCTCCGAGTCGAAATCCGTTGTGATTACCGCGAGAAATACCAAGAACCCCGCTAGTGAGCGTATCCCCGTTGGAAAGGTTAGCAAGGCTAACACCACTTGTTACTCATGCGGTGTTCAAGGCCACTATGCCTATGAATGCCCCACCAAGACGAAGGCCATAGCCTTACTAGAGTCCACTACCGACCCTGACGACTATGTCTATGAGGCCGAAGAGGAGAGCGACCCTGACGGAGTCCCTAGTGACTTGGAGGACGATCACCGCCTTATGGTGATGCGTTGCATTTTGACCACTCCTCGTCCTGTAGACAACTGGAAGAGGACGAGCATCTTTTCCCTGATCTTTAAGAGTGGAGAAAAACTTTGCAAATTAGTTATTGATGGTGGTAGTTGCGTAAACGCCGTTTCTGAGAATGCCGTTAAGCGCATGTCCTTGACTGTCGAGCCGCACCCGACCCCCTACCAGGTCGCTTGGATTAGTAAGGTTACTATTAAGGTTACCCAACGATGCCTAGTCCCCCTGTCTTTCAAATCCTACACGGATGAGGTTTGGTGCGATGTCCTACCAATGGACGTTTGTCATGTGTTATTAGGCCGCCCTTGGCTATACGACCGTGATGTGACGCACTATGGTCGTGCCAACACTTATGAGTTTAAATTCAATGGCAAGATCGTCAACTTGAGACCGACTGTGCCAAAAGAGCCGGTAGTGTTGGCTAAGGATACCACCATCCCAGTTGAGAGGAAAGCCTTGAGTTTAGTTGGTAGGAAGGAATTTGTGAAGGATCCCTTCATTGGGGGAATAATGTACGCTCTTGTACTTCTGAGTGAAAAAACTGATGGTGGCGTGTTGGAAGATTTACCCCGAGAGCTACGGGTATTGTTGGATGAGTTTAGGGATGTATACCCGGAGGAGTTGCCTTCGTCGTTACAACCGCTTAGAGATATACAACACGCAATAGACCTTATCCCCGGATCGTCCTTACCCAACCAACCACACTATAGGCTTAATCCAACTGCCCACATAGAGTTACAAACCCAGATAGAGGAGTTGTTAAACAAGGGATTTATTAGGACGAGTATGAGCCCATGTGCTGTCCCCGCTCTTCTTTCCCCTAAGAAGGATGGAACCTGGCGCATGTGTGTTGATAGCCGAGCTCTCAACAAAATTACTATAAAATATAGGTTTCCAATTCCGCGACTAGATGATCTCTTGGATGTCCTATCAGGTGCCACTATCTTCTCAAAACTGGACTTATGGAGTGGTTACCACCAAATCAGGATCCGAGAGGGGGATGAGTGGAAGACGGCGTTCAAGTCTAAGGACGGGTTGTATGAATGGCTTGTGATGCCCTTTGGGCTATCCAATGCCCCCAGCACCTTCTCCCGGATGATGACGCACATCTTTAGGACATATATGGGGAAGTTTGTTGTAGTGTATTTTGATGACATCCTAGTGTTTAGTACCTCCCCCGCCGAACACCTCTCTCACATCAAAGTAGTCCTCTCCACCTTAAGGACTGAAACCTTATATCTAAATCTAAAGAAATGCACGTTTTATGTTTCGGAGGTTGAATTCTTAGGTTATATAGTTGGCTCTGAAGGAATTCGTGTTGACCCAGGAAAGGTTCAGGTGATTAGAGACTGGCCCGAGCCCACTAGCCTTCGTGAGGTGCGTAGTTTCCACGGGTTAGCTACCTTTTATCGTCGTTTCATACGTGATTTTAGTAGCATTATGGCACCCATTACGGACTGCATGAAGAAAGGAGAATTCACATGGTCCAAATCCGCCACGTTTGCATTCCATCGTATTAAGGAGCTTATGACCGAAGCACCGATGTTACGTCTCCCTGACTTCACCAAGGTCTTCGAGCTTACTTGTGATGCATCTGGCGTAGGGATTGGAGGTGTCTTGAGTCAAGAGGGTCACCCGGTTAGTTATTTTAGTGAGAAGTTAGCGGGTGCCAAATTAAATTATTCCAATTACGATAGGGAGTTTTATGCGGTCATTAGATGTTTGCATCATTGGAGGCACTACCTCCTTCATAAGGAGTTCGTGATCCTCTCTGATCATGAAGCGTTGCGATTCATCAATGGTCAGCACAAAATCAGCCCGTGCCACGCTAAATGGGTATCCTTCTTGCAAGAATACACATTTACTCTCAAGCACCTTAAGGGGACCGACAATCGAGTTGCCGATGCACTCAGTCGCCTCACCCTCTTACTTTCATCCATGCAAGTCCACGTGGTAGGTTTCGAGCGCATAAAGGATGAATACGCCACATGCCCTGATTTTCAGGAGCCATACTTATCTGCCCAGGATAGCTCTCCCGTGACCATCACAGCCTATTCACTTAGAGACGGATACTTATTCAAACACGGAAAATTGTGTATCCCCCACTCCTCTTTGCGACTCCACATCATTTGGGAGTTACATAGTGGTGCCTTGAGTGGCCACTTTGGCAGAGACAAAACGATAACGCTTGTAGAGGAGAAATTCTTTTGGCCTAAACTAAAGGCGATGGTTGGGAAAGTTGTGAGCAGTTGCCGTACGTGCCAAGTTTCTAAAGGTACTAAGTCCAATGTAGGTTTATACACTCCGCTACCTATTCCGTCAGTCCCGTGGGAAGACGTGAGCATGGACTTTGTATTAGGCCTTCCCCCCACCCTGCGACGTCATGATTCTATACTCGTTGTTGTGGATAGGTTCTCCAAGATGGCGTACTTCCTCCCCTGTAGTAAGACCAACGACGCCTCTCACATTGCGAAACTGTATTTTAAAGACGTCGTTAGTCATCGTGGCGTTCCGAAGACTATTGTCTCAGATAGGGACGTCAAGTTCACTAGCTACTTTTGGAAAACCTTGTGGGTTCTTATGGGCACAAAATTATTATTCTCCGCGGCTTATCACCCACAAACTGATGGCCAGACGGAAGTAGTCAATCGGAGCCTAGGAAATCTTCTTCGATGTCTCGTGAGCGACCATAAAGGCACTTGGGATTTACTGCTTCCACATGCACAACTGGCTTACAATAATTCTAAAAATCGGTCCACGGGTATGTCTCCGAATGAAATTGTCCACGGGTATAAGGCCCCTGTGCCACTTGACTTGGTCCCCTTACCTCCCACATACAAAACAAGTCAATTTGCACAATCCTTCGCCCAACATATTCACGACTTACATGCACGTATACGAGCTACCTTGACTGCTCAATATGAGTCTTATCAAGCGCACGCTAATCTACATAGGAAGGTGTCACACTTTAAGGTCGGCGATCTGGTTTTAGTACGGTTAGTTCCCGAACGAATGCCAACTGGCACCGTTAAAAAGTTAGCTCCAAAACGCGCCGGTCCTTTTCGGATTATCAAGAAGCTAGGTGACAACGCTTTCGTTTTGGATTTGCCTGCTGAATGGGGTATCTCCCCTATTTTTAATGTCTCGGATTTGACGTTGTTTGTTGCGCCTCCACAAGAGTTGGTTTCTTTGTCGTCTTCTCCCTCCACTGAAATTTCTAATGGGTTGGGGAGTGGTAGTTTGGATGATCTCTCTCCTCCGGTCCCCGCAGGTATAACATCGGATGGTACGTTGCCTTCTTTTATTCCTACTGCTGACATGTTTCCCAGGTTTCCCAAGACGTTTCTCCATCCAGATATGATACTCGCTGCTGAGCCACTTACTACTCCTGACGGTGCTACCTACCGCTTCCTCATCCGTTGGCGTGACCGCCCACCGTCAGACGACTCATGGGTACTCGCGACAGAGCTTCAACGTTTGGATGTCGAGCTTCTCCGCCGTTTTCTATCAGCCCACGCATCGGAGATGCGCGATTTTGAGTGGGGGAGGATTGATGGCGCGGCCCCTCCAACACTTCCTGATGATGACCCGGTTGCTGCGGCCCCTCCAACACTTCCTGATGATGACCCGGTTGCTGCGGCGCAACAAGTTAAAGATTTGCGGCATCATGACAACGCCACGGACGCTAACGGAAAGCTGCGATACAACCTCCGTCCGCGGCGCGCAAAGCTTGCTTAATAATTCTACTTAGTTTTATTTTAATTGCTTAAAACATTTGGCTTGTATTATTTTTATTTTCATGTTGGTGTGCTATTAAACCCTTGGTGTGTATGTAACCGCCCGGATGGATGAGATTTCATCTCCATCATGGATGGTTGGATCTCTTTTGTAACTCCTATTTAAAGGAGGCTATTATGATGAGTTATACATTGGAAAAAGAAACCTAAAGAAACCCCTTGAGGAATTTCGGCCACCATGGTGAAAGCCATAGCCATCTCCTCCCCTTTGGTGTGAAGCCAAGCCTTGCCTCCGCCATCCCCGTTCGGTGCGACTCCGGCGTGGCTTCTCTCGGTGCGACTCCGTGGAAGAAGGAAGCAGCCCCCTTCGGTGTGAAACCGGTGGAACCGTGGAGAGAGTGATTCTCCCACAAATATTGTGTGATCTTCTTCTTGGTTGGGTAATCTCTTCCCTATCTTTATGTTTCTTGCTGTGAGAATTTTGTGGAGGTTATTCATCCGTCTTTTCCGCGATTTTAAAGTGTTTTTCGCTTGCAAATCTGAATCGAACGTTGTTATTGACCCTCTTGTTTTCCGGATTGGAAGATCCGCTAGAGAACAAACTAGGCCAAGCCTTGACTTGTTCTCCAAGATTGGGCACGCTATGGTGCTAACAAGGGAGTTAATCTCAACTTGTTCTTGATCCCTCCTTATCGTTTACCGCCGCTCCTAAATATATTTTGCTGCGAATGACGGCTTATTGTGAAAAGAATAGATGCTTGTGTAGGTGCGGTGAGACGTGTGCTTGTTGGAGAGGTAGGTCCTAAGGTCGTGGTATCGAGTCCGGCTAGGCGCGAGTTGTGTGCTTGTTGGAGAGTAGGTCCTAAGGACGTTGTATCGAGTCCCGTTTTTTTTGAGAGCCAACCGACCCCTTTTCGTTCGCTTTTGGTCGGAGCACTCTCTTATTTTTTTCTATGTTCTGTGATGGGTACCCGCCATTAGCGTAAGCACGTCCATCTCACAAACATCCCTACACCAATTTGGTATCAGAGGCGGTCGTTTCAACTTTCACGTTGCAAACATCCTCTCTGCGTTCCTTGTTAGAGATCCGATCGTTAGAACTCAAAAAAAATATTTTCTGTGGTCTGCAAATAGCGGGCTGAAAACTTTATTTTTCAGCAAAATTTCAAAGAAAATTTTTTTTAACGATCTACGTGTTATTCTCATCGGGAGTATATAAAAATATCTTATTTTCAATATAGCTTCAGTCCTAGAAAAATTCATCTTGCTCGGGCCTCCCAAACCTGAATGCGCACTAGGCTAGGAACGGAGTACGCAACCCCGTCTACGTCTAGGATGGCTGCGAACGAGCATGGTGATCCCAACACCGAGGCTATAGCAGGTCTTCGTGCCGAAATGACAGAGCTTAGGAACGCCTTAGCCCAGATCCTCCAAAATCAAGCAAGGCCACCCCCACCTCCCGTTAATGCTGGGCAGCCCAACCGGCACCAACCGAACTTTGATTCGGATTCTGAGGGAAACTCTCCCCGTATGCCCCCTCGAGAACCCCGCCCCGAGCGAGGCTTTGATATCACGAGGGCTATCAAGATAGATGCCCCCACCTATGATGGCATGGGAGATCCCCAGATCTTCCTCCATTGGGCTATAGACATGGAGTGCTATTTCGAATGGCACAACCTCACGGACCCCCAAAAGGTTCAAGTTGCCAGGATGAAATTAATGGGACGTGCCAAAACCTATTGGCTGAATGAAGAACGTAGGTTAGGAGCTGGGCACGGGGTCCCACTCATTGGATGGGCTGTTATGAAGAACCTGCTAACCGATCAGTACGTTCCCGCGTACCATCGGACGCAAATGTTCGATGAGCTTGCCACCCTTCGGCAAGGCTCAATGTCTGTTGCTGAATATATGGGAGAACTTAAGGACCGTATGGTACGATGTGACCTTCGAGAGATCCCCGAAGTAACCTTATCTAGATTTCGAAAGGGACTTCACCCCGACATTCAGCGGAAACTCTTGCGTTATGGTCACACGGACTTGAATACGACTTTCAATGCCGCCTTGGACATTGAAAAGAACCTAGCATCTAAAGCTCACTCCCGTTATTCTAATGCGAAGAATAAGTCCACCGCTGGGGCCTCTTCTTCCACTTTTCCTGATAAAGGAAAATTTAGATCCTCCGAGTCGAAATCCGTTGTGATTACCGCGAGAAATACCAAGAACCCCGCTAGTGAGCGTATCCCCGTTGGAAAGGTTAGCAAGGCTAACACCACTTGTTACTCATGCGGTGTTCAAGGCCACTATGCCTATGAATGCCCCACCAAGACGAAGGCCATAGCCTTACTAGAGTCCACTACCGACCCTGACGACTATGTCTATGAGGCCGAAGAGGAGAGCGACCCTGACGGAGTCCCTACACCACTCAAATGATGCAGCTCCAATCCTTCCCACCACATCCTTGCTTCACCTTCCAGCAGGAACGTAGCGATGGTGGTCATTTGCCACTCCTCCGTCTCCGTCGCCGTCATGACTCTCTTCACCCTAGAGAGCCAGTCTTCAGCCTGAGATGGGGTTCCCAACCCCGAGAATAACGAAGGGTTAAAGCTCATTACATGCTTCAACTGCCTCTCAGTTGCCCTCCTTGGCACTATCGGTTCCAAAACCACTTGTTCCACCCTCCTCGGCTCAGCCTCTCGCAGAGGTTCTTGCTCCACCACGGGAGCGGGCTGCTGCGCTTGCCTTCCAGGCTGCGCATTAATCACGGCCAACACCGCTTCAGCCACCAATCGAATATTCTCAGCCGACAGAGGTGTTGCGGGAGCAACATCCGATGCACTGCTAGCCTCAGAAACTCGGCGTTCTGATGGCCCAACACCACTTCTGGTCACCTATAGTGGTACAAAACACCATTAAGCGACCACATAACATTGCAAACAGCAATTATAGGAACACGCAGGTTCCTCAAACACGAGTATTTTCATTCCTAAGTGGACATTCATGGGTTCTTCTACCATTATAACGATGACGCACACAATGTGCTCACCACCCCTTAAAAAGAATTCGCCCACAAATTCACTTTAAGCCCGACCAAAACCAGTAGTCTGATACCAAATTGTAACACCCCCTATCCGTCGCATAGTATATAGCAGTAGGTCCGGCCGGGGCCCGACGCCATATACCACAGACAGACCGGGTGGTTACGTATGGAAACCATCCAACCAATCTCAATGTCCTACACAGAGCATTCTAGCGGAAGCAGTTTATATAAGTTGTAAACAAGAACCCAGCATTAGAGCACGAATGTCCACTATTACAAAATTAGGAATGTATACAAAATACCCAAAATCGGCCTTAAGGCCTTACAGAATGTTTCACTTGAATAATACATGATTTACAAACCTCGGCACGCAGGCCGGTTATACATGAATAAAATAGAAAACATTTCCACTTGGGCCTTCGAGGGCCAGCTTCACAAAAAGGGCTTTAGCCCGCTATTGACCGCTTGGTCCAGCTGCACCTGCAAGCAACAAACCACCGCACAGTGGCAAACAAGGCAACGGTCAGCAATGCTGACCAAATTATAACGATCCCGCCCCCAAATCGGGGCGGCGATGCTCCTTCCCTGCATTTCATTAGCATAAGCGAGCCATACATTTAGCCATAGCCATTTCATCACAGACGTTGGCTCGTATGGCCACACGTCCCGTGCACTCAGGGCACATTCTCGGTGAATCGGTCGATGTTACATCAATTAAAGCCATTAACATTCCGGACTCACCACCGCCACTTAGACGGCCAAACCTATGAGCAATTCGTCTTCCTGGCCTGGGTCACGTCAATTAAAGCCATAGACCGCCGAAGACTCCCATCTATGCCAACGGCGAGTGCCACGTAACCTTAGGTCTCTCTAACCGAACGACATAAAGCGGGTACGGCTCCATCTAACCCGTGCTCAATTCGCAACGACAATTTAAGCCATTTGCGCGGGTCAAACTTTCACCGAGTCCCATTCTACCGCAAGACACATAACCCAGTTATGTTCGAGTTGGCTCTCAGGCCACCAAGTTGGCAAGATCTCGTATCCGCCCAGTTTTCAGGGTGCACCTTTGGGTTAGTCGCCAAGGCTCCCTGCTGCAATCTACCGCGTAGAAAACCCAAAAAATACCCAATAGCACGGAGTCTTCTCCGGCCTTATGCAATGCAACATCACCGATCCAGACTAACATGTCCGGGTAGGCTTCACACAAAATGCCTACGTCCGTTCTCGCATACGGACTCTAAACAACGGGGATTTTACATATCTACCCGAAGGAACGCCTCCAACTCTCCGCAAACTTGCGAGAGCGGGCTTCCTATGCTAAGAAAAGGAGCGATTCATGCTCAAGATGAGGATCGTTACCCTTGAGTTCCTCTTTGGCGCCATCGAAAAGTAATCGGATAGAAATCACCGCACTTGCGTTGCCTCCGTGGATCCGGAGTCGGCTTGCGATTCGGAGCTCCGAAGCTCCTCCAATGGCGGATCTTGCTCTTCTTCTTCTTGCCTTAGCTCTCCTCTCTCCAAGGGTTTAGAAAGAGAACAAGTGAAGAAAGTGATGGATTTTCTAAGTCAAAACCCGGGTATATCCTCTCAGGAACAACCCCCAGCCATTGGATCTCAACCTAAGAAAACGAACGGCTTTGATTCGGGGCAGAAATGCCCAATCTGGACCGAACACGGCCTGGCACACGCCCGTGTCCAGGGCCGTGTGCCGCATTCGCCGTCAAAATCGAATCTCCTGGACCCTCATACGGGTATCGAACACGCCCGTGTTCGAGCTGACACGCCCGTGTTCCAGCTGACACGGCCGTGTAGCCGGCCGTGTACCCCATGATTTTCCCCCGTTTTCAACCCGAGCACTGCACGGGTCCTAGGACACGCCCGTGTCCTTGCCCGTGTCACCTTGACACGCCTGGGCCCCAGGCCGTGTACAAGGTCTCGACATTTCGTCGCGTGCAGATCGACGACTCGATGACACGGCCTTGGACACGCCCGTGTCCTTGGCCGTGTGCCTTGTCTCGACGATCGTCGAGCGAATCTCGACGAATTCCCCGGGACGATCGTCGACACGGGTCGACACGCCCGGCGACACGCCCGTGTCGCGGGCCGTGTGCCCATTCTCGACGAATCGTCGAGTATATCTCGACGATTTCTCGGCTAAGTGTCGACACGGGTCGACACGCCCTGCGACATGCCCGTGTCGCAGGCCGTGTGCCCACTCTCGACGAATCGTCGAGTATAACTCGACGACTTCGCGTCTAAGTGCCGACACGCGCTTGACACGCCCTGGGACACGCCCGTGTCCCAGGCCGTGTGCCTTCAGCCAGAAACCAAAACTGGCCCAAAACGTCCCCCTTCGCTCCTTTGAGTTTCGGGGCGTTACACCATCATTACCTCCGACCTAAGGACTTCAATCTCAAGTCCTCCTCGAAATTAACTCCACCTTACTGTGTTCCTTGAGAGATCGATACTTGGGAAAACTCGCCCATTTTATATTACTTGTGCGACTGGTTCACTGCCGTGATCTTTAGCATCAAGTTTTTGGCGCCGTTGCCGGGGAACACGGTCATGTGAGTTTGTGGAGAGGGAGATAATAGATTGAAGCCCTTTTCCATTTGTGCATTTCATTTTTTTTATTTATTTGCTTTGGTTATTAGAATTTTTATTTTGCTTATTTCTTTTTACCCTTTTTTTGATTTTTGATTTAGATAGCAGATCCGTGCTATTTTCATTTTAGCTGTGTAGCACTTTTTCAGCAATTATTTTTGTTCGTGATGGATTCTGATGCTGAGTGCCGTATCCTTGACACTTTGTGCCGATCCATCGATGTCATTGCTGTTATGAATGTCGAGCATTGCATTCGGTGTTTGTTATGTCAAGGTGTGGGCCACATGTTGAAGGATTGCCCTCGTTTGTGCAAGCCTTCTCCCTCTGAGGGCGTGTGCACAACAACCTCCCATTCGCGGAAGACTATTGTGGGCAGGCCTACCAGGGTGTTGGCTGGCCCATAAACTTATATAACGCACTTTGCTCATTCTTTACCCGTTGAGATTACTGAAGAATCTCTGGCCGCATACAGCTCTTTCATGGGTCCCTCGATCCCTTTTTACGAGCTTCCCTTGAGTGATGATGATCACTCTAGTGTTAGACAACAAAAAGAGGAGCAGGAAATCATGGGCGCTCTTGTATGGGACGATGAGATTGTTCCGGTCGTCGACGGGGTGGCGTCTGCGAATGATTTTGCGATGGGGCCTGCTCATTTAGTGCTTGATTTTGAGAGCAGCCTTGCCCCTCCGCAATTTTTGTCGGATTGTGCTACTCCAATTTTGTGTGAGTCGGTTGATGATGCCGTATTTTGTTGATGATTCGGTGCCCGAGGTTGCGTCGAAGTGGGATGATGTTTCCTCTATCTCCGACGGAGAAGGTGGATCTTCAGAACACTTTTACACACCCCGGTGGGATGAGGAATACCCTCTTTCTGATGTGGAGGTTTGCACCTCTTTATTAGACGAGGCCATTTCTCTTACTACCGCGGACCTTGAGATCTCAGATTCCCCTCGGTACGACTCGTATGATACCGACGATGATCTCTGCTTGGATCCTGCTGAGAGTGATACCAGGATCACTCTCCCTTTTTCTGATTATTTTAGTTCTTCGTCTCCTTTATTTCTTGATCCCCCTTCTCTATCTGAGCCTGTGCAGGCTGAGTCTCCACGGGTATGCTGGGATGATGATGTGCCTGGTGTTCTTGCCATTGCCATCACATCCTACACACCTGTGGTTGACGATGCCTTGCTAGGCGAGGATAATTTGTGTGATATGATGAGGGAGGACCAGGCCTCCTCCTCATCCTATTTCCTATTTCCTCTACCTGCGAGGAGCAGATATGATTATTTAGGCAGAGGGGTAACTGCTCTATCACCGTATCGGTACCCGTTACCGAAACGGATATTGGAACAGTTACCTGTGCACTTTTTATTTCATAGGCCTATAAGCTAGAACTGTTTAGAATTTAATAAGTCGTGCTGGGATGACAATAACCCCCGTACTTATCTTTTATTTTCTACATTTTATTTTTCTTGTCTGTTTTAGTTTTAGCATTTCTTTTTGTATATTTTGTTTTGTTTTTGTGGAGCTCACCCCTGCAGGTATTCTTGACAACTTCGTGTTTGCGGGGTTCTGATTCTTCGTATGGCGGGCCTGCTTCAGGTTTCCACGCATCTTCTGGTATGCTCACTAGCTGAGCATTGGGTAATCTCTTCCCTTAGCTCTTTATGATTTTAATTTCTCTATTATATGTTGTTTTGCTTAGTTTAAGTCTGGGGGAGAGATCTGTTACCTATTGCACGTACACATCTCATGTGCATACTAGAAGCTTTTATTGTTTTATTTTGCTTAGTTCATTGCATCACACACCACTGCACCCACATGAGCGCGTGCTTAGCTTTTTGCGTGCTGCGAGTTAAACTCATTTCTTCGTTAGATTGGGAAAATTATGGTGTTGGCTTAGGATTGTGAGACGGAGTAAAATGTTGGCCTTGTTGTGTTCCTAGTCAACTGCTCTCATCTCGTGTAGAAATTCGAGTAGATTTAATTTTTCTGTATGCTTTTAGTTTTATAATTTTCTAATTGCGTAAATACTTTTTATTCTACTCAAAAGTTGGTGAATCCGGTGTGAATCCGACGGTAGCTTAGGGATGTGTGTAGACGGCCGTTAGTTTTGTATTGCTCGAGTCAGGAGGAGGGATAGTCTTTCTCGTTGGCTAAGAACTTGCCCCAAGCTATTCTTAAAGCATGGGTATAGGTTAGTCATGCATGAGTGTGATGTAGGCCATCATTTTGGCCCGGTTGAGCTTTGTACCATTCCTAACGTCTTGTCCTCGCTAGCCCCTTTGTGCCTACCCTTCTTTTGATTCAGCTCCACCTTCATTCACCAAAGCCTCATAGCCAATCCTAGTCGCACACCCATGTTGAGCTTTAGTGTTTACATTTTAATGTTGGGATGTGATGTGGTGATTTTACTTATGATTATGTGGATGTGCTCCAATGTTATATTTGCTGAATTGTGAAAGTAAAATGAAGAAAAAGAAAAAGAAAGAAATATTTGTAAAGAAAAAGGAAAAGAAAAAAAAAATTGAAAAGAAAAAGTTTTAATTGAAAATCATTTTGGAAATGTGATTATATTTGGAGTAGGCGGTGCACACACCCATTTGTTAAAAGTTAAGTTTGGGGGTGTGGTGTACCCGCATATATTTTTGTTAGCTGATGGATTCCCTTCATACTAGCTCCTTTGGGTTAGGTGCATAGCCTTCTTGTTTATCCTTGTTTACCTCACCGAAACCCAAGCCCCATCTCTTCACCTAAAGTCCTACTGATTCGTGTGTGAACCAAACCAGTGCTGTGGAGAGAATGCGAAAGGGCAAGCATATGGTCACCGACATTGGTGGATTCCTTTGGAGGTTATCCGGAGCCCCGATCTTCGGTAATGCTCGCCTAGCGATTAGTCTACTTTCTCCCTACGCGTGACCGAATGATTCACCGTGATTCCATTTTTGAGTAATAATAAAATTTTGATACGCATTGTGAAAAGTATAAACTATTTTGTATACTTAGAAATTTCTTCTATTATATTTTTACGTGCGCGAGCATGCGACTTCGCATGGTACTTCGTATCGTAATTTCTTTGTTAACTAGTATTTTTCCCTATCTGCTTAGATTTTGTTTGCTCGGGACGCGCAAACAGTTAAGTTTGGGGGTGTGATGAGTCCACTTTATATACCTATTTTCGGACTCATCTGGGCTAGTTTTCACACGGTTGCATTTCACTTTTAGTTCTTTATCGTTCCTATTTCATCTGATCGTTATTTCCATAGGAAGTGCACATTTATGCCCGTGGTTGTGTATTTTGTACTTTTATTGTTTGTACTCCCTTTTTGTGATTGCCTGGAATGTTTGCACATATCAATGATTGGTTTTTCTTTCAGTACAGGGGTCCTGTGCGTGTTCCGGGATGGTTGTGAAACAAGAATACTGCGCACGATCATGGGATCTAATGCGCACGACCACTGGTCGTGCGCCCCGGATCGTGCGCACTACTCTACGTTTTCCTTGAATCAGCCTGGGGTATGCGCACGACCACTGGACATACTGCGCACGACCACCGGTCGTGCGCCACTGATCGTGTGCATTGATTCCTCATTTCTGGAGTCCTGTCTGGGTAATCGCACGATCATTGGACTTAGTACGCACAACCACTAGTCGTGCACCACTACTCGTGCGCATTATCCCAGTTCTTCTTCCCGATATTCCATGCCAGTGAGCACGAGCACAGGACTTAGTGCGCACGACCACTGGTCGTGCGCCTGTGATCGTGCGCATTGTTCATTTCTGCTTTTGTATAAATAGTGCAGGTCTCTCCCTAATCCAAGGATCCGGAGATCGCTCATTTTCCTCCGCCGTTTTCCGCCTTCTCCACCGTTCCCCTTCATCTTCCACCCTAGGGAGGTGCTCCGGGCAAGCTTTCACCGCCAAATCCGAGCCGGAGCTTCCTCTCGGCCTCCTCCATCATCTCTTGGGTTCATTTCAAGTTTCAACGCCATAGCCATCAAGCAAAGGGAAGCTTTCAACTTTCGTCTGCTGTCGTGAGACGAAGAAGACGGGCCATTGGAAGGTGGTGACAACCCTTCTCTATCCCGGACGCAGTTGAGGACCAAGCTTGGACGCGGAATGACAACCCGACGATTCCAACCGTGAATCCTCAGGAAGACTTCGGATTCGGTCGATCTCTTGACTTGTTCTTCCTTTATTGTTGTTTTTGTGTTGTTGTAAACCTTATTTATAGATGATGTATGCTTATTTGTAAAACGTTCTTACAATTATGTCTATGTGATTGTTTGTGTTCGTTATTTACTTGAGGTGCGCCATATTCCATCCACCACCATCCACCCTTGCCGCACTAGCAATTGCTAGTGGCGTGCATTGCGAAGAGGTGCTCACGACCCTCATTCCGCCGTTCTAACCACCTCATCCACTAGCCTTCTCGTCCATCCGCCTAGTGATTCGGTGCATAGCGGCCCGACTAGTCTTCCATCCCGCCTGGCGAAGCATCGCATAGTGGCGTTGCATAGGAGTAGTTGATTGTGTTTTATTTTCTTTGTCCGCAATATCAAAGCCCCCATCGTTACCTCCGACCTAAGGACTTCAATCTCAAGTCCTCCTCAAAATTAACTCCACCTTACTGTGTTCCTTGAGAGATCGATACTTGGGAAAACTCGCCCATTTTGTATTACTTGTGCGACCGGTTCACTGCCGTGATCTTTAGCATCAAGTTTTTGACACAAGTAATATAAAATGGGGGTTTTCCCAAGTATCGATCTCACAAGGAACACAGTAAGGTGGAGTTAATTTCGAGGAGGACTTGAGATTGAAGTCCTCAGGTCGGAGCTAACGAAGGGGAGGTTTTGATGTTGCGGAAACAGAAAATAAAAGGCTAACACTACTCCTATGCAACGCCGCTATGCGATGCTTTGCCAGGCGGGATGGAAGACTAGTCGGGCCGCTATGCACCGAATCACTGGGTGGATGGACGAGAAGGCTAGCGGATGAGGTGGTTAGAACGACGGAATGAGGGTCGTAAGCACCTCTTCGCTACGCAGGCCACTGGGCCGTCAGAACGCCGAGTTTCTGAGGCTAATAGTGCACCAAACAATGCTCCTGCAACACCTCCATCGACTGAAACCATACGATTGGTTACTGAAGCAGTGTTTTCCATGATCAATGCGCAGCCTACAAGGCAAATGCACCAACCCGCTCCTACGATAGAGCAGGTACCTCTTCAAGAGGCTGAGCCGAGAAGAGTGGAGCAGGTAGTGGTGGAGCCTTTGGTGCCGAGGCGAGCAACCGAGAGACATCTCAAACACGTTATGAGCTTTAATCCTCCTGTGTTCTCAGGGTTGGCAACCCCATCTTAAGCTGAAGACTGGCTCTCCCGAGTAGAGAGAGTCCTGACTGTTACTAAAACGGAGGAGTGGCAGATGACCACTATAGCTATGTTCCTATTGGATGGAGATGCTAGGCTATGGTGGGAGGGTTTGGAGCTGCATCTCTTGAGAGGAAGGAAACTTACAGACGTCTCGATGGAAGAGTTCTCGAGACTGTTCTTGTCAAGATACCTCCCTTCGATGTAGAGGATAGCTTTGGAGAATGAGTTCCTGAAATTGGTGCAAGGAGAGAGTAGCGTGGATGTGTATCTCCATGAGTTTACTCGATTGGGTCGGTATGATAGCTCTATGTTCGCGGATGAGGAGCGTAAGACCAATCGTTTCGATGAAAGTCTGAGAGATGACTTGAGGATACTACTCTCGGGGCCGATGACGTAGGGCTTCTTGACCCTGGTCAACACGGCCTGGTCTTTGGAGAAGGACATGAAGAATGTGCAAGTGAAGAAAAGCTCTGGTGATAGGAGGTCGGAGTTCAAAGTACCAAACTCCTCAAAGTCTGTGTTCCGGAAGTGGAACAAGAAAGCTAGGACTTCGGGTCCAACCCCCTCTGCTGGTGCTTCTGGGGCCACCACGGGTCGGACCCCGGGCGCATGTTACAACTGTGGGAAGCCAGGGCATTATGCCCGTGAGTGCTGGGGTGGACTTCCAAAGTCTGAGTTGAAGTCGAGAACAACATATGAAGAGAAGGGCAAGGCGGTGGTGTCAATCGTGCCCCATTATGCTCCGGTTCAACCAAGAGTTTATAATCTTGGCAAACAGGAGAACATTAAGCAAGAAGATGTGGTGACAGATATGGTTTAAATTTATAGCAAGTCAATTTTTAAATACTTGTTATGCGCGTGTTAACTTACCACTGCTTGTTTAGGATTTGTTTTGATTTGTGATAATCCGGCGAGAGCACTCTTTGATAGGGGAGCTTCGCACTCCTTTTTGTCCGAAGGGTTCATATCGCGCATCGAAGTACCTTCTTCAATGGTGAAGGATAGACTGGATGTGTTGTTGCCAAATGGGTGTTCGATGCGCGCGGAGAGAATCTGTGGCGTTAAGATTCGTATTGGGAGTCAGGTGTTCTATTTGCTAGCGTCGCTACTACCGCTGGTGGAGTTCAACGTAATATTTGGCATGGACTGGCTCTCGGAGCAGCAAGCTTTTATTGATTGCGGTCGCAAGGAAGTCAAGTTGGGAACAGGTCGTGAGACGACTTTTACGGTAGTGGAGGTTTCAAAGCCTAATCCTACGGTAGTGGAGGTTGCAAAGACTAATCCTATGTTGGATAGTATTTCAGTGGTAGCTGAGTACCCTGATGTGTTCCCTGCCGATCTTCCTAGAGCCCCGCCTCAACAGGATATAGATTTCACGATCGAGCTAGTGCCAGGTTCTAAACATGTGTCACGCTCTCCGTATCGGCTAGCGCCTAAGGAAATGGCAGAGCTGAAAGTTCAACTACAAGAGTTGTTGGAGCAAGGGTATGTGCGTCCAAGTTCGTCGCCTTAGAGAACACCGGTCCTCTTTGTAAAGAAGAAGGACGGAAGCTTGAGACTTTGTATTGATTATCGGGAATTGAACAAGCTTACAGAGAAGAACAAGTACCCGATCTCAAGGATTGGTGATCTATTTGATCAGTTAGTCGGGTCGACGATGTAATCAAAGTTGGATCTCAAGTCTGGATATTATCAGCTGAGGATAAGGGAGAGTGGTATCCCAAAAATAGCTTTTAGTACGAGATACGAGCATTACGAGTTTACAGTCATGCTGTTTGGGCTGACGAATTCACCATCAGTGTTCATGGATTTGATGAACAGGACTTTCAGGGAGTACTTGGACCACTTTGTGATCGTCTTCATCAACGATATTTTGGTGTACTCGCAGAGTTAGGAGGATCATTTCAGGCATCTGCATTTAGTGCTGGAGATGTTGAGGAGAAATCAATTGTACGCCAAGTTCTCGAAGTGTGAGTTTTGGTTGTCTTTAGTGGCATTCCTTGGTCACATAGTCAGTGGAGAGGGAATTGCGGTGGATCCGGAGAAGATTGTTGCGATACGAGAGTGGCCTGTGCTTTCTACGATAGCGGAAGTCCGGAGTTTTCTGGGGCTTGCTGGCTATTACATGCGCTTCGTGGAGAACTTCTAGCGGATAGAGTTACCTCTCAATACTTTGGCGAGGAAGGAGCAGAAGTTCATTTGGACGCCGAAGTACGCACGAGCTTTTAAGGAGTTGAAGTGTCGGTTGACCACGACGCCTGTGCTGAGTTCGCCGAGTGGGACCGAAGGATTTGAAATCTACAGGGATGATTCGGGAAGTGGTTTGGGTTGCGTGCTACTGCAGCATGGAAGCATTATAGCGTATTGCTCGAGACAGCTGAAAGTGCAAGAGAGGAATTATCCTGTCCATGACTTGGAGTTAGCGGACGTGATTTTTTCCTTGAAGCTGCGGAGACACTACTTGTACGGGGTAAGGGTCGATATCGATACCGACCATAAGAGCTTGAAATATTTGTTGGATCAAAAAGATCTGAATATGCGACAACGTAGATGGATGGAGTTCCTGGGGGACTATACATTCAAGATCCACTACATGCCTGGTAAAGGCAATGCAGTTGCGGACACGTTGAGTCACCGGGCCCCGGCTCAAGCCAATTGGTTTTCGGTCCATGATGAGCGGTTGGTTCGGGAGTTGGAGGCGTTGGAGATCTCTTGCGTAGACAAGCAGTCGAGTTCTGAAGCGCTATTGAACTAGACTGAAGTTCAGTATGACCTGGCTGATCGGATTCGGTAGGCTTTGGATGTGGATAGCAGCATGAAGCAGCTCATGGTTGAGGCTCTGGATGGGTCAAATTCCCAATATGAGGTTGTGGATGGATTACTTTGGAAAGACTCATATGGGCATCCCAAATGTGGCACTTTGCGGGTGGAATTGTTATACGAGGCACATCATACCAAGTACATGATTCACCCGGGGAGCACGAAGATGTATCGTGATGTGAAGAAATTGTTCTGTTGGCCAGGGCTGAAGAAGGATGTGGCACTTTACGTGGCAAAGTGTCAGAAATGCGCCTTGGTGAAGGCGGAATGCCAAAAGCCGGGAGGATTCTTGAAGTCCTTGCTTATTCCAGAGTGGAAGTTTGATGACATTACTATGGACTGTGTGCACGGGCTGCCAAGGTCGCAAAAAGGGAACGACGCCATTTGGGTGGTCGTAGATCGTCTAACGAAAGCGTCGCATTTCATTCCGCATAGGAAGGATGATCCGGTTGAGAAATTGGCAAAACTGTATGTGGACAACATACTACGGCTTCACGGTGTGCCCCGCAGCATCGTGAGTGACCGAGATGGGTGGTTCACGTCCAATGATTGCAGGCTGGTGCAGCAGATGTTGGGAATAAAGCTGAGTTTCAGCACAGCCTTTCATCCGCAGAAGGATGGCCAGACCGAGAGGGTCAATAGGACAATGAAAGACGTGCTTCGCATGTGCGTCCTGGACTTTGGGAAGCACTGGGAAGATCACCTATACTTCATGGAGTTTGCCTACAACAATATCTACCAGGCAAGCATACAAATGGTTCCCTTCGAGGCCCTCTATGGTAGAAGATGTAGCACACCATTGTCTTGGTTGCAAACGGGCGAGTCAAAATTATACAAATTCCAAGAGGTGGAGGATGCTACGTCGTTGGTTCTAATAATTCAAGAGAGGTCTCTAATCGCTCAAGACTGCCAGGCTAAGTACTATAATGCCAAGCATAGGAACGTGGAGATCGTTGTTGGTGACTGGGTGTACTTGAATATCAAGCCGTTCAAGGGTGTCTTGTGGGTGTTCCGCTTGAAGAAGCTAAGCCCGAGGTACCTTGGACCGTCTGAGGTTCTGGAGCGGATTGGTTAAGCAGCTTATTGGTTGAAGCTATCGGTGGAGCTTAGTGGTCTACACGATGTATTACATATATCAGTACTACGGAAGGCGATGCAATAGCATTCGCATGTGATTGCGATGGATCAAGTGCCGGTCGAGAATGGGTTAACGACGAAGGTGAAGCCCATTCGTATTGAGAACTCGGAAGTCAAGCGGCTACGCAATAAAGAGATTAGGATGGTCAAGGTCTGTTGGGACAATTGCGATCGGGAAGAGATCTCTTGGGAGCGAGAGCAGACCATGCTTGAGGAGTACCCGGAGTTGTTTCACTCAGGTACCGTTTAAGTTTATGATTATCTTTCCTTTATGTAATTTCAAGGATGAAATTCTTTTAAGAGGGAGAGAGTTGTAATGCCCCGAAACTCAAAAGAGCGACGAGAGACATTTTGAGCCAAGTTTGGAATTTGGCAGGGGGCACACGGCCTGGGACACGGGCGTGCCCCACGGCGTGTCGTGTTTGGGTCGACGATTTGGCCGAGAGGTCGACGAATTTTAGAGTCGACGATTGTCGAGCAGTGAACACAGCCTGCGACACGGGCGTGTCCCAGGGCGTGTCGAGCTCGTGTCGATGATCTGCCAGGGAAGTAGACGATTTTGCTCAACAAAGTGTCGAGACAGGGAGCATGGCCTAGGACATGGGCGTGTTGAAGGCCGTGTCAGGTGGTCGACGAACTGTACTCCACGAAGTGTCGAGACAGTGAACACGGACTGGAGCCCAGGCGTGTTTGGGTATGACACATGCGTGTCAAATAGGACACAAGCGTGTCCAAGACCCGTGTGAGTCTCGGGTTGGTGCTGGTCCTGTGTTGAGAGGAACACGCTTGGGAACACGGGCGTGTACTGGATGACATGGGCATGTCAGGTCGAACACGGGCGTGTCGGGTGCCCATGTGAGTTTCGGGATGCGTCAGTTTCGACGGTGAATGGGGGACATGACCCCGGACAAGGGCATGTCACAGGCCGTGTTCGACCCAGATTTTGCATTTCAGCTACGGATCGTGGCCGTTCGTTTCCTTCTTTTGGGATCCGACGGTTGGAGGTTGTTCCTACTGGGATATACCCGAAAATAGGGTTTCAAATCCCTCACTTCTTTCACTTAGTCTCTTTCTAAAAGTCTAAAGAGAGGGGAGAGCAAGGAAGAAGAAAGGAGTCTAGATCCAGTTACCGGCGGAGTTTCGGAGCTCGAAATCGCGAGCCTACTTCGGATCTACGGAGGCATGGAGATTGCGGTACTTTCCATCCGCATATATTTCCATGACGCCAAGCAAAAATGCTAGGGTAACGATTCTCTACTTGAGCATGTGAAGCTCTCTTTTCCTTTTCATAGGAAGCCCGCTCTCGTGAGTTTGCGGTGAGTTGATTCATTCCTTCGGGTAGACATGAATAGTCCCCGTTGTGTATATGTAGAGTCCGTAATCGAGAACAGATATAGGAATGATGTGTGAAGCCTACCCGGACAAGTTGGTCTGGATAGGTGATGTTGCATTGCATAAATGGTCGGAGAAGACTCTGTGCGGATGTTTGTTTTTCGGGTTTTCTACGCAGTAGTTTGCAACAGGGAGCCTTGGGGACTAACATCGAGGTGCACCCGAAAAACTGGGCAGATGCGTGATTCTGCCGTCTTGGTGGCCTGGGAGCCAACTTACACATAACTAGATTACGTAATATTGTGCGTTCAATTCGCTGGCTTCGGGGAAGCTTAACCCACGCCAATAACTTTAAGTGTCATGGCGAAGTGAGCAACGAGTTGAGTGGAACCATTCCTTCTCTATGTAGTTCGGTGTTAGATGCTTACCAAGGGCATAGAGGTCGGGTCTTAGGCTGTCGATGTTTTCAAGTGACATGAATTCTTCCTGAAAGACTCAAATGCTCATGAGATGTGACGTCCAAGTGGCGGCGGTGAGACCGCATTTGGACCGGGTTCACCGAGAATGTGCCCTGAGAGCACGGGGTGTGTGGCTGTGCGTGCCTACGCCTGTGATGTAGTGTTATTACTATATAATGCTTGGTTATGCTAATAAAGTGCAGGGAAGGAGCATTGCCGCCCCGAGTTTGGGGCGGGATCGTAATAATTTGGTCAGCATAGCTGACCGTTGCCTTTGTTTGCCACTGTTGTGGTGGATTGTTGCTTGCAGGCGCTGCATGACCAAGCGGTAAATAGCTGGCTAAAGCCCAAGTTGCTGAGCCGACCCTCGAATGCCTAAATATTGAGTGTTTATTTGCTTTATTCATGTGTGACTGGCCTGCGTGCTGAGGATTGCAAGACATGTAATTTGAGTAAACAAATGTAAGGCCTTAATGCCATTGTACTGTGTATTGTACTTCATTCCTGTTGGGCTTGTAGTGGACATTTATACCTTTTGGTCTGGGTTCTTTTATTTTGCAACTTTTAATAATTGCTTCCGCTAGAATGACTCTGTGTAGGTCATTGGTTATTAGTTGGATGGTTTCCATTGAGTAACCACCCAGTCTGTCTGTGGTATATGGCGTCGGGCCCCGGTCGGACCTACTGCTATATGCTATGAGATGGATAGGGGGTGTTACAAAGATGGTGTTCGTTTCTGTCAATAATCTGAGAGAAGACTAGTGGATTTTGATGTTGTCAAAGCTCCACCTGAGTTATAGATCTGATTAGGAGAATGGAAGCTTTGCTTAGGGTATAGGCCTTCAAATTGAAAACTGCTTCTTCCAATATATGTATCTGAGAGGTTGTGAAGTTGATCTCAGAATAAAGATTGTTTGCTGGAAGAAAAGCTTGAAGAAGAAGACGAAGATGAACAGAATGTTCTTATTATTTGTACTGTTCAATTCTGTGTTCTATATTCAATCTTCTGAAATTTTCCTTTTTATATGACTGCTGATGTGAAATTCAAATTCCTTTACATATTCTTTGGGAAATGAAACAGTTGTAATTTGTCTTCAATGTGTTTCCTTAACTATCCCAGTAAATATGTCAAGTAATAACTCTGTGAGATCCTAATTAATGCTATCAGGAATGAATATATTCTTGGGGATATTAAGCATTAATTATCAGAATATTACTGACCTAATCCTTGAATTCAAATAGGCATAGTCGATCTGAGAATCTGCATAAAGATAGTCGAACAGAATCTGGATGGAGTACGTCGAACACAGGAAATAATTCATCGACCTGAAATCGAAGTTCATCGAGCTGATAAATCTTCTTCGTCGAGCTGAGCTCCAAGACCGTCGAGCAGGAAATGTACTCCCCAAACTGAGCTCTAAGTTCGTCGAGCATAGAAGGCACTTCGTCGAGCTAAGATCCTGATATAAGCTCGCAGTTTGTCGACCTGAGGTAGACTTTCGTCGAGCTCAACTCAGAGAAGGAATTCTGAGTTCGTCAATCTGAGATCGACGATCGTCGAGCTGAGTTCAGCTATCGTCGAATGACTAATTCTGCTATCTTCAAAACTGTCTTGTCTCTTAAGTCTTGAATTCTCTGAAGTCTTCTGAAGGTATGTCTCAGTATACTGACCTAAGATGTTGACCTAAAAACCCTAGAACTAACAAATGACCCTAGACTATACATGGTGGGTCAACAATCCTAATAATGAACCTAACACAAATCACAAGTAGGGTTATAACAGATTCAAAGAGTTAATTCGTCGAGTATGACAATTAAGCGTTGAGTGTGTTAAGTATACTCAAAGATTCGTTGATTCAAGGAGTTGATTTTGTTGGGTCCATTGATTCCAATATCCTAATTTGTAAGAAGTCAAACAAGTCAATTATATACACCAAGATGTATTTGATATGGTTGCAAGTTAATGCATGCAGGTTAGTCCTTGTTATAATGATAGGATAGGTGGACACAAAGGAGTTAGCTGGATAGGCAAGAAATTGCCTAAGTCCACAGGCGTTGAGTGGAGCAAGTTCACTCAACACAGATGGCTTAAGGAAGGAAGCTATTGAAGCCAAAAATTTGACTCCGACAAATGTTCGCAAAATAGGGGTGTAGCCGACACCTACTTGGCCCAAGCTACGACCTCCGACTGGTTGTGAATGACTAGAAAACTAGCCCAAAGCCGCAGCAGTGAGGTCCCACTGCTTACCTGGAAGATCACTGAGAGCTTCCCCTCCAAAGCTAGAAGCTGAGCTTGGAGCTCCTCAGAAAGCACAGAAGACAATGCCACTAATCCCCCGGGAGTGAAAAAAGTGTGCCTCTGAAGAACCCATATGGGCCTATTTATAGATTTCGGAATCTGAACCAAACTGCACTGGTCTGAAATTACCAGGGTACCCCGGGCTGGGTCTGCCAACAGCCAAACTCCGCTATTCCGAGGAGCTATATGCAGACCACTAAGGGTAAAAGGGTAAAAAAGCCCGGGGTAGAAGAGTAAAATCCCCTACTGATATGGAAATATGAAAACAGCCTCTTCTTACCCTGGCGAGTGGGGGAGCACCTATCGGCGAGATGGACCCCTCTGCCCGTCTCGCCGGCGTCCTTTGATATGAGGTCTTCTCGCCGTTGGAGGCCTTCTCGCCCGCAAATGGGGTATCTTGCTTATTGTAGAGACAGTTCGTCTCGCCTCTCGCAAGTGGGCCCCCTGGTACCATTCGCCTGTCTCGACTTATTCGCCCCTTGAGGACCTCTTGCGAGCCCGAGGTTGTACACAATCCCCGCTCTTTTCGAGATTATCCTAAGCTCGAAAAGAAAGTCCAACCGAGGGCCGTTATTTAAAGCGCATTAAAAAATGTATTTATGAGGAATCTTTTATGAGGCCCCCACCGGGGCCTGTAAATATAGGATTCCTACTCCGCACACCGGGCGCCCTTCTTTGCACATCCTTCTTCCCCAGCTTGAATCCTTCGTCATGATGCACGGCCAGAGCTTTCGTTAACGTCTCGCACTGGTGAGAGAGCAGCAAAAGGCCAACGTGGCCTCTTTTACTTCTTCATTAGTTCGCCCTCTCACCCCCATCGTCTCGC
This sequence comes from Platanthera guangdongensis, assembly GCA_039583875.1. Classification (NCBI taxonomy): domain Eukaryota; kingdom Viridiplantae; phylum Streptophyta; class Magnoliopsida; order Asparagales; family Orchidaceae; genus Platanthera; species Platanthera guangdongensis. The sequence goes on from JBBWWR010000103.1 coordinate 111,940, forward strand.
CTAAAAAAGATGAAGGCCGGTGGTCCGTCGTCTGCCACAGAATATTTGCCTCGCGCTGTTTTGGAAACTGTCACTACTCCTCATGCATCTTCCAGGGAGAAAGAGGTGGATAATTGCTTCTGCCCCTGTCACCTCTACAACGTGAGTTTTCTCTTTTGTTGACTGGTTTTTTCAGGGAGCTCTCGTAGTCTTGGAGCACCCGGAGAGCCTGTGAAATGGTTCTGACATCCAACGCGAGGAGTACGACTCGCAGCCCTCTTCTACTCCCCCAACTACTCCAAGCGAGAGGAGGGACGTCCCCTACCATGCCGCCGAGACCTCTCGCCTTCCTGGTAAAAGACCTTCCCTCGCGCTTTTGAACCCTCTTCGCTATTCTCACACCCTTCTGCAAGTGCCTCTTCCACCTCGTCTCTGCACTCCTTGCGCAGATTCTCAGGCCAACTCGCCTGTTGAGGAGCAACCAAAGCGACTCTCCGTCTCGCCTCCTCCTGTAGATGGCATTGAAGATTACCTGGGCGACCCTTCGAACCCAGCGGAAATAAAGCGCAAGACAGCTGAGCTGTTTCGGAAGCACGCACGCATCATCCATTCCTTGGCGCAGGATAAGCAGGCCGCGGAGAGGTGCATTGAATGGCTGGAGAATGAATGTGCTTGTCTGTCCTCTGAAGCCAATGCCGAGCTAGACGTTGATGGCACCAACCCTGAAGCGATCATTAATGAGACTAATATGCAGCTCTGTCTCGCGCGCCGCGGTCTTGAGTCCATTCTCGCCTTCCACTCGCGCAGTAGACCTCCCTGCGGGGGAGCTCGCGGTGGCCGCTGGCAATGACACCCGTATTGAAGGACGTCCATCTCGCTGTTTCTCTTTTCCTCTTCATTTGAATGTTGTAATAATAGTAGTCTTGTGGCGTCGTTTCGCAAAAACATGAAGAAAATTGGTGCCCGCTGTACGCGAGACGATCTCTGAATATACATTTTTGCTGCTGGTTTTTTATTCCTTTTTTATCTTTCTTTTCTAATTTATATTATATATATTCTTTTTTGATCGTGATGGATCGCGTCGATCGAGGTTCAGGAGAGAGAAGCAATCGCCGACTCTTCCCCTCCCCTTATATTTTTCCAGCCCATCAATCATTGCTCTGTTATCCGCTGTAAATATGCCCGGCCCGGGATCAGATAGACACCGTACTCTTCACTCCTGCCGCTACCCAAGCTCTTGCTTCTTTGATTCTTTCGTCTCGCCGACCCTTCTCGCCCTTCTCTCTTGGCTCTCTTGACAGCTCTTTCTTTTCCTTCATCTCGCCGAAGACAGTCTCGCTGTCAAAGATGGGCAAGAAGAGAGCTGAGGAAGGTGAGGGGCGCAGTCGCTGTGGGAAGAGGTTCACAGATCACGACTTCCCGCTTGGCCGGCTCCCTCAAGAAGATTACCATAGGTTTGCCCGCGAGTACCTGGGGGATGGTATCGAGTCACGTCCCCCTAAAGTCGGCGAGTCCATCAATACCTACTACCCGGGAGAACTTGCCTTCCCCGTATCGCACTTTGAGGCGGGGTTGAGGCTGCCCCTTTGGCCTGAGGTAAAACAGGTCTTTAAATATTTTGGCGTCGTCCCGGCGCAATTCAACCCTAACGCCATCTCGGTGTTGATTGCTTTCGCCTGCTATATGCGCCGAGAGCGCATCGAATTCAGCTTGACGGTCTTCCGCAAGCTCTTTATCTACCACGCCAATGTCGACAGCGTCTCGTACTTCACCGAGTAGGGGCTCAAAGTGTGCGAGACGCCCAATAAGAACCACCACTGGCTCACCCGGTTTGTCTTCATCCGGGGAGATCTCGCTGATTTTGGCGGCATCCCTCTCGCGTCGGTGTCTCTGCCAGAAAGCTTCTACACCACCCCACAGGTCAGTGGCCCAGAGAAGCTGCTGTATGAATACCTCGTCGACAAGAACTTCGAGGTCAACTTCTTGCGGCGAGGTCTCGACTCGCTTCCTCCAGTGATCCCTGGTGAAGGTATTCTCGCTCCTTTGTCTCGCGTCTCGCTATTTGTTGTCTCGCCGTAAAATAACCCTTGCTTGTCTTTAGGTGAGCGAATCATTCCAGCCCTCCCCCCTTATAAGAGCAACATCCATCCAGCGAAGGGCCTTGATCTCGCCAACGCAGCGGCCGAGGCGGCGAGAGAGTCCTTGGCGCCCATCCCGCCGAAGAGGCCTACAGGCGACACGGCCTCCTCTCGCTCCAGCCCCCCCAGAAAAAAGATGAAAAAGGTCGTAGTTATTTCTAAGGAAAAGAAGAAAGCTGCCCAAGGGAGCCCCATGTCTGTAGGGGAATCTCCACCGCCCCTTTCGCCTAACCACCAGGCCGTCTCGCCTACCCGTGAGACGGTACTCCCTAATCAACCGGTTGTCATCCCTAGTCAGCTGGTTGCTGCCTCCAATATGCCTACTACTGCGTCCAACCCGCAAGCTACTCTCCCCGACCGAGCGACTGCCACCTCCTCTCGCAAAGGCGACTCCTCCGGCCGTCCCGCTCCCTCCTCCCACATGAACTATAACCTGGGTCCCATGGTCCACGACGCCGTCGGCGACCCAGTTCTGCTATGGGGGCGGGACGCCAACCGTGTGTCCATCTCCACCGTCCTTCTTCTTGGAAGGAGCAAGAGGTCCCCACCAGCCATGCCTTCGCCGTGGGGTACGGCATCTACGACGGCCTTGACGCCGTCTCGCCTGAAAGCGAGTCCACCAAGGATCTCATGCTGAAGACTTCCCACCATCAAATGCGAGCCTTGGAGTTCTCGCACCGCTCCTCTCGCCGTCTTATTTACAGCAACGCGAGGTGGAAATCCAGCGAGGAGAGCCTAGAGGCGGAGTGAGAGAAGTATACCGGTCTCGCGAAAAGGCTATCTGAGGCCGAGTTCCTCCTCGTGAAGGCCCAAGGCGGTGTGGTAAGCCTTAGACTTTTTTCCTTTGGTTTTTATTTTTCGATCATCCTTGGCTAACTACTAGGTCGTCTCGCAGGATGCCGAGACGGCAGAGCAATTGCGCTCGCGCGTGACGGCCTTGGAGGAGGAGCTCAGGGAATTAAAAGCCGAGAATGTGCATCTTCAGGCTGGCGTCTCATCGTCGTCGCGCCGCGAGCCCTTCCAGACGCCTCCGCCACATTATTCTCATGAGGAAGTCGAAGAGCAGTGCCGAGACGCTGGCGTTCGGGCGACAGAGCTGGTTTTGCAGATATTGAAAGACCTAGGAGTCGTGAAGGATGATTCTGAAACTGTGACTGCTCGCGACTTGGTTCCCGAGCTCTACAGCGAGGGGAGCGATGATTCTTCATCTGGCGAGGGGGACTGACGTGCCGACTCCAAGATCCAGAATCCCTCTGTCCTTCTCTTTTTGCTGCTATTTGTAAAACTTATCAATTTTTGTGATCAGAAATCTGATTTTTGTAACAAACAGTTTTTTGGTCAAATGCATATTTTGTCCTTTTACCACTTGTACGCTCTCTCTGCTTTCTTTCGCTGGCGAGATGACGTTATCTTGTCGTCTTGTCGACTTACCACTTTCCTCTTTCTTTTCTTTGTTTTGCTTGCTGCGAGACGATCCCCTGACGTCCTTACGTCAGCGAGACAGTGCTGTCCTGGCTCGCTGCCTTGCTGAAGAGTTGGCTTTTCAAAGTGCGTGAGCCGTCGTTTCTTTTCCTTGTGCGTAAAATTTGACTGGTACATTCTTCCCGCCTTGCTTTTAGGTACTTCTCGTGCGAGTGGCTTTTGGTGATGCAGCCCGCACTCTGATTATTTAGAGCAGACCTTCTGCCTTTGCGCGAGTGCCTACTCACCTATGCGAGACCATCCTTATGACTGCTGGCTGCGAGTGTCTCCACCCATACTTCCTCAACTTTTACCCTAGTTTATTTCCTTCCCCTAAGTTCAAGCTGGGGTGTTGCTTTAAGGAGCTTTTTCCAACTATTTTGTCACCTAATGAGTTTACTTCCTTGCTAGCTTGGTGAGCTCGGGAAACAAGTCCACAGAGGACTGGTCCGATCTCGAAGTGATGTAGAATGTCCCAGCTTTAGACCTGTTGCCAAACTTCGGACCCAAACTTCAAGAACCAGACCTATCCCCCACAGGCGAGCCTTCGGACCTACCAGCTAGATGAGAGCCTGCGCAGCGGGTCTACCTGGGGCCGAGCCGAGCTCGGGGTTCCGATGAAGTTTCCTCAATCCAAACCTATCCCCCACAGGCGAGCCTTCGGACCTGCCAGCTAGATGAGAGCCTGCGCAGCTGGTCTACCTGGGGCCGAGCCGAGCTCAGGGTGCCGATGAAGTTTCCTCAATCTAAACCTATCCCCCACAGGCGAGCCTTCGAACCTGCCAGCTAGATGAGAGCCTGCGCAGCGGGTCTACCTGGGGCCGAGTCGAACTCGGGGTGCCGATGAAGTTTCCTCAATCCAAACCTATCCCCCACAAGCGAGCCTTCAGACCTGCCGGCTAGATGAGAGCCTGCGCAGCGGGTCTACCTGGGGCCGAGTCGAGCTCGGGGTGCCGATGAAGTTTCCTCAATCCAAACTTATCCCCCACAGGCGAGCCTTTGGACCTGCCAGCTAGATGGGAGCCTGTACAGCAGGTCTACCTGGGGCCGAGCCGAGCTCGGGGTGCCGATGAAGTTTCCTCAATCCAAACCTATCCCACACAGGCGAGCCTTCGGACCTGCCAGCTAGGTGAGAGCCTGCGCAGTGGGTCTACCTGGGGCCGAGCCGAGCTCGGGGTGCCGATGAAGTTTCCTCAATCCAAACCTATCCCCCACAGGCGAGCCTTCAGACCTGCCAGCTAGATGAGAGCCTGCGCAGCGGGTCTACCTGGGGCCGAGTCGAGCTCGGGGTGCCGATGAAGTTTCCTCAATCCAAACCTATCCCATACAGGCGAGCCTTCGGACCTGCCAGCTAGTTGAGAGCCTGCGCAGTGGGTCTACCTGGGGCCGAGTCGAGCTCGGGGTGCCGATGAAGTTTCCTCAATCCAAACCTATCCCCCACAGGCAAGCCTTCGGACCTGCCAGCTAGATGAGGGCCTGCGCAGCGGGTCTACCTGGGGCCGAGTCGATCTCGGGGTTCCGATGAAGTTTCCTCAATCCAAACCTATCCCCCACAGGCGAGCCTTCGGACCTGCCAGCTAGATGAGAGCCTGCGCAGTGGGTCTACTTGGGGCCGAGCCGAGCTCGGGGTGCCGATGAAGTTTCCATCTTCCTGCCATTAGGACTTCACAATAGACAATAAACAAGAAATAATTTTGAGGAATATATTATATTGATCATGCTTTGAGTACATATATTCCGCTCTCCCTTCTCATGGGTAGAAGCATTTCAAGTCACCCCAACTCCAGGTGTGGCTCAAGGTTCTACTCTCCGCATCCTGGAGGTAGTAGCCTCCTGCTCTCAATACTCTTTTCACAATATAAGGTCCCTCCTAGTTTGGATTGAGCTTTCCCACCGGAGCAGACCTCCCTGCTGCATCAACCTTCTTTAACACCAGATCTCCCTCTGCGAATTGCTTTACCTAATATGCTTGTTGAAGTGCTTTGCCATTCGACACTTGATCTCTTCTTGTCTGATGCTGCCACGTCTCGCAGCTCCTCTGCCAGGTCTAGCGAGAGGCGTAAGCCTTCTTCATTTTCCATCCTCCAAGCCTCGTCTCCATCACCTGCAGCCGCAACTCGTGGGGACCGTACCTCGAATTCCACTGGCAGGACTGCCTCACATCCATGGGAAAGCTTGAAAGGAGTCTCGTCAGTGGCGTGTTCGGGGTTGTTCTCAAGGCCCACAAGACCGAGGGGAGCTGTTCTACCCAAGTCCCCCTCAAATTCTCCACCTTATTTTTGAGCAGGTTTACGATAATCTTGTTTGCTGCCTCTACCTGACCGTTGCTCCTGGGGTGGTGGACGGAGGCGAACCTGAGGTCGATGCCTAGCTGAGTGCAGAAGCTGATGAACTCTTCACTAGCAAACTGGGGACCATTATCCATGACGATGGCCTGAGGAAGCCCGTGCCTACAGATGATCTCCCCCCAGACGAAGTTCCTGATGATTTGGGAGGTCACCTTTTCTAGCGCCTTAACCTCCTGCCACTTGGAGAAGTAATCTATCATAACCAGGAGGAACCATCTTTGCCCACTAGCTGGAGGGAATGACCCAACTAAATCCATCCCCCAGACGGCGAAAGGCCATGGTGCTGTGATACTTCGGAACCTTTGAGCTGGCAAGAGCTGGAGGGGGGCATAGAGCTGGCATTTTCAGCACTTCCTCGCAAACTCTGCCGCGTCCTTTCTCAGGGTGGGCCAGAAGTACCCCTGCCTGACCACCCTTGCTTCCCTCCGGAATGACTACCACATTCCCCGGAGTGTACCTCCTCCAAAACATGTCGTGTAAGACCCCCCTTCCCCTTACCAAGGAGGGCTACCAGATCTTATGCCCAGAACCGCCGTCTTACGGTGGCACTAACTCACGGGTTAGTCAACACCGCAACACGCCGATCCTGCCGGCTAATACGATCATTAACCTGTAGGCCAATATGAGAAGAAGAAGTAAACTGTATATAAAAACCATCAGCCCACAAGTCACAGTACAATCATGTAAAAGAAATGAATAGTACAATAGTCCACAATATAGTACCAATGAAAGAGTAAAAAGGGCTTATGCCCAGTACATCAAATCTCTCTCTCACAAAATCATAAATGCGGAAGCTACACTAGAACATCAAGACTCGTCCCACCTGAGGACGCACAGTAGTGGTAGTAGCCTGTTGAAGCGGTATCTGCTCCTCATGTCCTGCCTCCTCGACATGCTGGTGCTCCATCTCCACGGGCTCCTAAAAATAGTTGGTCACCGACCATTAGTCAAAAAGACTAAGTCGTTTCCTCCGCACCTCGCCCCGCAGCTCCTAGGCACCGAGCGGGAGGACGAAGCGGAGGACAACAAGGGGTAGCAAAATGGAAGCAGGTGACAATATCTAACTAGAGCTGTAATAAGTAATGTAATCCTACTCTAGCAGTTCTAAGTATGGTACAAGTAATAAGTAAGAGCGGTGCAGTAAAGGAAAGTAAAGAACAGTAACATGAACAAGTAAATAAGCTAAGCTACCACTATGCTATCATCACAAACGTACCCTAACTTATATAAATGCCCATACAAATATATAAGTTAGGATTTCCAGGAAATTTAACTTATCATATAAAAGAGCCCATACTAATTTATATGATAAGGATCTATGAAGCGTATGACCTAATATGAATGAATGATATGATGCAATTTTATGCGCAGGCAAGTGCAACTCACACACAACGACTCTGTGATCACAGACCTTTAGTTCCCACTTTTTGAGAGCTAGCATCACTCTCGGGTACCACCGCTGTGGCTACGGTAGCAGCGGAGCGGGCGTCTCCGCTTCTAGACCGGTATGCACACTACCAAGCCTTAGACCCCTCTCATACGCCTCTGTACACGTCCAAGGTGCACTCTAGAGTCTCGCGTACGTACTTTGCTGACAAACCCGTCAGTCTTGTTGGGTCGGATGTGTGTTATCGGGGGTCGTCCTCCAGACCGCAGTGTAAAACAACCCACTGGCCCCTCTAACTCCCACAACCGCCTGGTGCACCGTACTGCCATCGGTGTGACGAACGGCCAGTACCGCATGCCCCGCCACGATATTTATGCACATGCAAGTAATTCATACCGAGCCTTCCGCTCGCAGGACCAAAACCCGTCCTGAATCCCTCAAACCCAAACCCGGGTGAGAACGCACATTAGTGCCATTATACCAACTCCCTCAAACCCCAAACGGGTGAGCATATATCATGAATCTCTCCAACCCCACACGGGCGAGAAGGTACGACAATGTCCTAACCTATTATACTACTCTTGTCTACAGTTTATTATACTTAGAGATTTAGGGTTAATCCCAGGACTGCCCCCGGTATTCCCTGTGAAGGGCTCTCAAGGGGCACTAGGAACTGTGTTGGGATTACGCCTAGCATTCCCTTTCGCAAGGATATTTATTTTAGTTGATGGCTACCCATGTATCTCCCCAGCTCTCCTTATTGCTTTAGTATAACCCTAGTGACTTAAGGTATTACCGGGAAACCGACGGTCTTCCGCCGATCCCCGCTCCAGTTGCTAGCTAAGACTTGCACTTTTAATCCCTCACTAAGACAAATCTACCCACCAGGGTTACTCATGTTGAACTCTCTCTTATTTCTGCCGATAATCAATCCCCTGGTAATCCCCTAAGGCAAGACCTAATTGTGTTATATGCAGACCATGACCTATGGTTACCCTAGAAATGTGATCTTCCAAACCTTAAGGCATCCTGCCCCTAAATATTTATCCTAAGGTGTTATGGACTAAGGGAACTACCCTAAGAATTCTCGTAATTTTCCTTGGCCAAGTAGTCCTTTAATTAATTCTTTTAATTTACATGCTAGGTCACTTTACACATGAAGTAGTTTGATTAAGTGTCCACTGACCCAGGGAATTTTTCCTGAGATGTATAGTGACAAAATATTGCTGCCTATAGAATTTCATAATTTTCCTTAAAATATTTATTATCATTTTCAATTTAATATCAATTCCACAAAATTCCATTTTTCCAAATGATGTATAGGCATTATTTACACAAAACTTCCAGAAATATTACAGAGCTTTTAGGATACTAATTTATGACTATTGGCAGAGAATCATCAACATTTAATGTAAGATGGCTTATAGGATTCCATTATAAGATATTTACCAAAATGCCATTGTACTAATTTTAACACAAATAATGCATCCATTAAATTCTGAGAAATTTGTGAAAGACTAATAATAACATTTTATGACAGTAGAAAAATTTCCAAATTTTTCAAAGGTATAAATCCATCATTTCAAGAGTTTACAAAATAAGGGTAAAATGGGGAATTTAGGGTATCTATTCCAAAAATTCTTCAAAACAGAGGAATCATATTTTTCCTAAGTCAAATGTGATGTTATCTATGCCTTGGCAAAGTTGTTTGGATTTGTACTTGAATAAATCCTATTTTTCCAATTTTATCTCAAAATAGCTATATTTAAAATAAATTCCAATAAATGGAATTTTGATTCCAAAAATTCCATCATTAGTTTGAGGGATGAAATTTACCCTAATGAACCACTGTAAATAATTTCATGACTCTTGCATGTCACCATTGGGCTAAATGCACCAATTTGTATTTTTGCTATTTGCACACCAAGGCTAAACATAGGCTAGCACATGCAAGTGGATTTTACCAACATGCAGTGAACCCAAGGTGCTGAAAATTTTTTCATGCACCTAGGATGACCCCACTGACCCACCACCAAAATTTGGGGCCATGGGGAGGAGTAGAACTCCATATATGCCATTTATTTATATTTTGATATTTTACAAAAAACTATAGGAAAATATTTTCCAAAACTTCCTAAATTTTGGCAGGAGGTAAGTATGCCCTAATCATGCATGTGTCCAAAATTTGGGGCCATGGTGACTAATATTGTGACCAGGGCATCCAATTTAATTTCTGCCCTACTCTAGGACCAGTCCTAGGAGAAATGTCCTACACGACTGTACACTACACCAAAATGTAAGTTTATGGTGGCATATTAAAGGTAAGACCCTAGGCTACATTTTTCATTAAGGGTCTAAGGTCTGTAAATGCATCTAAGAGGCCTATATTTAACATGAAAGGTGACTGAAAAAGTGTGACAGAAATGTTACTATTCAATACATTAATTAAAATGAATCATTTATTCTGTAGCACGAATCTTGAAGTAAGATCCAACGGGATCTGGTCATCGTCTACCTCCAGCCAACGGCTGAGATCGAGCCGACCTGGAGCGATTTTGCCTGCGGTTTCCGGCCAGCTGAGACGTCGCCACCTCCGGCCAACGGTGCCATCACCTTCACGGTGGTGGTGGCTATCATTTCCCGGCGATGGGGCGGCGGGAGATGGCGGCGACGGCGATCCCGAGCGGTTTCAGAAACTTGGAATTCTCTCGATTTTCTCACATGGCATCGGGCTCAATTGAGCCCGATATCTCGCCTATTTGATCTAAGAAGCTAGTACGGGTAGAGGTGAAGTGAAACGCACTGAATCGGGGCTTGGCTGCGGGTCAGGCGGCGGTTTGCCGTGGTGGTGGTGCGCCGGCGAGCTCCACCCCGAAAGCTTAAATCTCCACCATTCTCCATGATTAAACAGTCGAACTCCACTCCTTTCAGCCTTCTGGAACTAATGGTGAGGTTTGTTTGGACTGAGGTGGCCTATAAGTGGAGATAACTCCAATGTTAGCTCGATTTTGAGCTTTGGAGATTTCACCCAGCTGCCATGTGGCTCACAGCCCTGGTTTCCTGCTGGAATTAAAGAGGGGAGGTCAGCCACCTGGTCTTGGGCAGCCTAAGTCAGCTGATGGGGTGGCCATGTGGCCACCATTTCCTTCATTCCTCTTTCTCTCTCCTCTTCTCCTAAAATTTCCAATTTTACCCCCTTGCATGTATTCTCTCTCCTGATTTAGAGGGGTAGGACTGGTCTTGTTCACTTGGGCTGACTATGGGCCAATTTTGGTGGGCTTGTTCCAAGGGGAAATGACTTGACCTTCATTTCATTCCTTAGGTCAATTGTTGACCAAATTGACTTTTGGGGTTGACTGGTCAACCATGGTGGGTGGACTGATCCCACTTGGTGGAAATAGGTCTAGTGGCACCACCCAACTTGGTTTGGGTCAAGGGGGTGCCCCACTTAGGTTAATTAGGCCTATGGGTGTGGGTTTGACCAAATTAAGCCCAAGGTTGACTTTGGTCAATTGGGGTCAAAATGTTGACCCAGTGACATACCCTAGGGTCCACTTAGATTGTCTTTAGGGTTAGGGCAATGTGGTGGGGTCATGGTGTGGCTAGGGTCCCCACTTAGGCTAGTTTGACCTAGTTTGACTATGGTCTTATAGTGGGCCCCACATGGCTACCACCCACTACCTAGGGTCAAACCTAGTTGATCTCCTCAAATCTCACCCCATGCCTAACCCAATCTAAGTTGAGGGGTCCAGAAGTAACATGGGATGTTACAAATTCCAATAAACAAGAAAATAATTTCGTCCCCGAAATTTAAGTTCGGGTCTACGGGGTTCTAATTGCAAGAATCATCAAGAATTTTAAAGACATAACTTAAATGTACCTGATGCGAATAGCTCCGGGTGTTGTTCCAGCATCAGATCTCTCGGTTCCCAAGTGTGCTCCTCTCGTCCATGGTTGGACCACAACACCTTCACAAGAGGGACCTTCTTCTTCCGCAACACTCGGATGGCTGTATCGTCAATCCGGATCGGCTCCAATCTCACTGATCTATCAGGCTCTACCGGTCCGGCTGTAGTAGTGATGTGCTGCTCCGGCCGAAGGAGAGCTCTTCGCAAGGAAGAGACATGGAAGACGTCATGTAATGCACCCAACTCTGGTGGCAGCTGCAGTCGGTAAGCCAAGGGGCCGATCCGCTCCAGGATCAGGTATGGCCCCATGTATCGTGGACTGAGCTTCTTGTGCCTCCGCACCCGAGAAACACCGTGTACTGGACGTATCTTCAAGAACACCCTGTCTCCAACCTGGAACTCCACCTACCGGTGCCGAGCATCATAATACTTTGCCTGCCTGCTCTGGGCCTCCAGTAGCCGATCCCTGATCAATCGAATCTGAGCCTCAGTGTCCTCTATATAATCAGTTCCCAGAGCCCTGGTATCCACATCCTGTACCCATGATAGTGGTGTCCGACATCTCCTCCCATAAAGTGCCTCGTAAGGAGCCATCCTGATGCTAGCCTGGTGGATGTTATTATACGAGAACTCAATCAATGGTAGCAGCCTCTCCCAAGGCCTCCCCGTATCCAATATGCATAATCTGAGCCGGTCCTCCATGGTCCGGATGGTCCGCTCGGTCTGTCCGTCGGTCTGCGGGTGGAAGGCGGTACTAAAGGTAAGTCGAGATCCCAAATAAGCATGCACGGCCCTCCACTCGCTCGAAGTGAACCGACCATCACGGTCCGAAACAATAGTCCTGGGGATACCATGATATCTGATGTACTGCTCCACAAATAGTCTCACCAGGACTGCAACTGGGGCATCCTTCCGGACTGGAATAAACCGCGCTACCTTGGTCAATCTGTCCACTATAACCCATATAGAATCATGCCCAGAGTGGGAGCGAGGCAATCCGTGTACAAAGTCCATAGCAATGTCCTCGAACTTCCACTCTGGAACTGGCAGTGGCTGTAGTAAACCTCCCGGGCTCTTGCATTCCGCCTTCACACGCTGGCAGGTCTCGCAATGGGTCACAAAATCCGTGATCTCCCTCTTTATCCCGGGCCAATACATAGATCTCCGCAAATCTGCCCACATCTTGGTGATGCCGGGATGCACTGAATATCTCGAGCAATGTGCCTCTCGGAGTATGTCCTCCCGGATACTGCCTCCTGCTGGTATGTAGATGCGTCCCCGGAACCTAAGAAGATCATCCTGTAGCATGTAGTCCTCGACCCTGCCCCTCTCTAAGGCACTGAAAATCGGCTGTAACGCAGCATCCAGCCTCTGATGTGCTCGGATGCGCTCCTGTATATCATCTCCGCTGATCACTGAGCTCAAATACTCTCTATATACAACTGGCTCAGTCTCGAACACCACGGTAATGTGCATGTCCTCCATCATCTGAAGCAGCTCTATGGACATCAATCGGGGCTCCGGTCCAGAAGTGCCGGCCCTCCTGCTCAAAGCATCCGCAACCGTGTTCGCTTTCCCCGGGTGATAGTGGATCTTGTAGTCATAATCCACAGAGGAACTCCAGCCACCTCCTCTGTCTCAGGTTTAGGTCCTTCTGCGTATCAATATACTTGAGATTCTTGTGATCTGAAAAGATGTCACAATGAATCCCGTATAGATAATGTCTCCATATCTTTAGGGCGAAAACCACAGCCCCGAGCTCTAGATCATGTACTGGATAGTTATGCTCATGCTTCTTCAACTGTCTCGAAGCATAAGCAATAATGTGTCCATGCTGCATCAGGATTGCACCCATCCCCTGATAAGAGGCGTCCGTGTAGATCTGGAATCCTTCGCTCCCGGATGGAAGCGCAAGGATGGGGGATGAGATGAGTCGGTCCTTCAGCTCCTGAAAAGCCGTCTCACAACGCTCTGACCAAACAAAATCTTTATCCTTCTTCGTCAAGGACGTGAGGGGGAGTGCTATCCTCGAGAACCCCTCCACGAACTTGCGGTAATAGCCTGCTAGTCCCAAGAAACTGCGGATGTCAGAAGCGGTCTTCGGCCGTGGCCAATCCCTCACTGTCTTTATCTTGGCCGGGTCCACAGCTAACCCAGCCCCACTGATCGTGTGCCCCAGGAATGCCACCTCCTGTAACCAGAACTGGCACTTTGAAAATTTTGCGTACATCTGGGTCTCCCTCAGCCTCTGCAAGACCTGTGCCAAGTGCTCCGTATGCTCCTCCTGAGTCCGAGAATAAATAAGGATGTCGTCGATGAATACAATCACGAAGCGGTCTAAGAAAGGCTCGAAAACACGGTTCATTAGACTCATGAATGCAGCAGGAGCATTCGTGAGCCCAAAAGGCATCACCGTGAATTCGTATAATCCATAGCGTGAGCTGAAAGCCGTCTTCGGTATGTCCTCTTCCCTGATACGGAGCTGATAGTAGCCGGATCGCAAATCTAACTTGGAGAACCAGAATGCTCCCTGTAGCTGGTCAAATAACTCATCTATCCGAGGCAGAGGATAGGTGTTGCGGACCGTCAACCGGTTCAGCTCCCGGTAATCTATACATAATCGCAGTGATCCGTCCTTCTTCTTCACAAATAGAACTGGCGCTCCCCATGGCGATGAACTAGGCCGCACAAATCCTGACTCGACTAGCTCCTATAGTTGAGTCCTGAACTCCGCTAACTCCCTAGGAGCCATCCTGTAGGGTGCTCGGGACACCGGCTTCGCTCCCGGCACTAGCTGAATCCTGAAATCCAAGTCTCTAGCAGGCGGTAGCCCGGGCAATTTCTCCGGGAATACGTCGGAGAAATCCCGAACCACCGGAATATCTGAGATAGTCGCCTCTGTCCCCACCATCTCGAAGCAGACAATATAGACTTCTTCACCCTGCTCATGGGCCTTCACAGCCTGTATAGAAGATAACAGTAGGTGGCAAATAGGCTGGATACCTTCAACGATAACATGGGAGTCGCCATGTCTCAGCGTGATCCTCCTGGACGGACAATCTATCTGGGCATGGTTCCGATGCAACCAGGCCATGCCCAAGATCAAGTCAAAGTCCTGCAGCTTCAGGATAGTTGCCGGCGCCTCAAAAGCCTTGCCGCCAATCTCGGCCTCCATGTCACAATGTGCAGTGGTCCGCAGCTCCGACCCATCGGGTAGACGTACCCTCATCTCTAGTCCAGGGAACCTCTCCACGCCTTCGAGTCCGTCGATGAAGGCCTCGGATACGAACGAGTGTGAAGCACCCGTGTCGAAAAGAGTATGAGCGGGCTTGCCGCTGATCATGACTATGCCTGAGGTTTGTTTATGTGAAAGTTAATTGTCATCCTATAGTTCCAGGTACTATATATATATCATTGAAAAATTCAAGAAAACTCATAATTAACTTCAAGTACCTGAGATGACCTCCTCGGGGTTCCTCGGCTCTGTGAGGTCCAAGGCGTATATCTGCTCCTGCTCGCGCCTCCTGCCGTGATATCCCCGACCTCGGCCTCGCCCTCGGCCTCGTCCTCTGCCCTGCTGTACTGGGGCCACTGGAGGTGGAGGAGGAGGAGGGGGATGGAATCGGTGCGGGCACTCCGATCTGATGTGCCCGGGCTGGCGGCATCCGTAACAAACCACTTGTCGGTGGCCTCGGTCATCCTGTCTCCTCGGATCATGTATCTGTAGAGGTGGGGGAGCCAATGCTGGAGGAGGTACCTGCTCCTGCCTGAAGTTGGGACGACGACGTCCCCCACCCTCCTGTATCCAATGGTCCTGCCTCTCTGAGAGCCCCTACTGCTCTCACCTGATGTCGATCCGTCAAATGGTCTCTTCCCTCCGGCTCGCACCATCAGCTGGTCAGCCTCCAGCTTCTTCGCCATCTCGATGATCTGCCTGGATGTGCCATGAGAAATGAATAACAGAGCCTGCCTCAGATCATCCCTGAGGCCCCGGTAGAGCCTCTTTGCATACCTCCTATCGTCGGTGTCCTGAATCCCCGCGAACCTGGCCAAGTGGGAGAACTCTCTCTGGTACTCTATCACTGATCTGGTCCCCTGCTTGAGGTTCAAAAACCTCTCCTCCAAAGCATCTCTGTCCGTAGCAGAGACGAAGTGCTCCAGAAACACATCGCCAAACTCTTCCCAAGATATCTCTGACAGCTCAAAGTCCGCATAGGTAGACTCCCGGACTGACTTCCACCATCTCTTCGCGTGGGCCTCTAGCACAGAGGTGGCTAGAGGTACTGCCTGGCCGACTGGGCAGCTGATGCCCGCTAAGATCTCGTGTGTGGCCTCCAGCCATTCTTTTGTCTTCACCGCATCCTCTGTCCCGCGGTACGTCGGTGGGGACAGGCTCTTGAATGCACTCAGCCAGCTCCACCCCGGATTTGGTTGTGGAGCCGGGACTTGCTGGGCTCTAAAGGCATCCAAAATCGCCGTCAGGGTCTGCCCCATCTCCGTATGTAGGAATGGAGTGGCAGCTGGAGGGGGAGGAGCCACATTTTGCGGCGCTGCGACTTGTGGAGGTTGCATAAAGGTAAGGTTAAAGCAGAATTGGCCTAACAAATTGTACTTTGTGGACCATTTATGTGACTTTACACATGGGCACACCACTGCTTCCGCTGCATAGTTTTTCCGCAAACTAATGCTCGGGCGGGGGTGGTCCCATGTTGTGGACTTCTTTCTCATATGATCGTTGTTCAAGTGATACCAGTTTGTAAGACCCCCCTCCCCCTTACCAAGGAGGGCTACCGGATCTTATGCCCAGAACCGCCGTCTTACGGTGGCACTAACTCACGGGTTAGTCAACACCGCAACACGCCGATCCTGCCGGCTAGTACGATCATTAACCTGTAGGCCAATATGAGAAGAAGAAGTAAACTGTATATAAAAACCATCAGTCCACAAGTCACAGTACAATCATGTAAAAGAAATGAATAGTACAATAGTCCACAATATAGTACCAATGAAAGAGTAAAAAGGGCTTATGCCCAGTACATCAAATCTCTCTCTCACAAAATCATAAATGCGGAAGCTACACTAGAACATCAAGACTCGTCCCACCTGAGGACGCACAGTAGTGGTAGTAGCCTGTTGAAGCGGTATCTGCTCCTCATGTCCTGCCTCCTCGACGTGCTGGTGCTCCATCTCCACGGGCTCCTAAAAATAGTTGGTCACCGACCATTAGTCAAAAAGACTAAGTCGTTTCCTCCGCACCTCGCCCCGCAGCTCCTAGGCACCGAGCGGGAGGACGAAGCGGAGGACAACAAGGGGTAGCAAAATGGAAGCAGGTGACAATATCTAACTAGAGCTGTAATAAGTAATGTAATCCTACTCTAGCAGTTCTAAGTATGGTACAAGTAATAAGTAAGAGCGGTGCAGTAAAGGAAAGTAAAGAACAGTAACATGAACAAGTAAATAAGCTAAGCTACCACTATGCTATCATCACAAACGTACCCTAACTTATATAAATGCCCATACAAATATATAAGTTAGGATTTCCAGGAAATTTAACTTATCATATAAAAGAGCCCATACTAATTTATATGATAAGGATCTATGAAGCGTATGACCTAATATGAATGAATGATATGATGCAATTTTATGCGCAGGCAAGTGCAACTCACACACAACGACTCTGTGATCACAGACCTTTAGTTCCCACTTTTTGAGAGCTAGCATCACTCTCGGGTACCACCGCTGTGGCTACGGCAGCAGCGGAGCGGGCGTCTCCGCTTCTAGACCGGTATGCACACTACCAAGCCTTAGACCCCTATCATACGCCTATGTACACGTCCAAGGTGCACTCTAGAGTCTCGCGTACGTACTTTGCTGAAAAACCCGTCAGTCTTGTTGGGTCGGATGTGTGTTATCGGGGGTCGTCCTCCAGACCGCAGTGTAAAACAACCCACTGGCCCCTCTAACTCCCACAACCGCCTGGTGCACCGTACTGCCATCAGTGTGACGAACGGCCAGTACCGCATGCCCCGCCACGATATTTATGCACATGCAAGTAATTCATACCGAGCCTTCCGCTCGCAGGACCAAAACCCGTCCTGAATCCCTCAAACCCAAACCCGGGTGAGAACGCACATTAGTGCCATTATACCAACTCCCTCAAACCCCAAACGGGTGAGCATATATCATGAATCTCTCCAACCCCACACGGGCGAGAAGGTACGACAATGTCCTAACCTATTATACTACTCTTGTCTACAGTTTATTATACTTAGAGATTTAGGGTTAATCCCAGGACTGCCCCCGGTATTCCCTGTGAAGGGCTCTCAAGGGGCACTAGGAACTGTGTTGGGATTACGCCCAGCGTTCCCTTTCGCAAGGATATTTATTTTAGTTGATGGCTACCCATGTATCTCCCCAGCTCTCCTTATTGCTTTAGTATAACCCTAGTGACTTAAGGTATTACCGGGAAACCGACGGTCTTCCGCCGATCCCCGCTCCAGTTGCTAGCTAAGACTTGCACTTTTAATCCCTCACTAAGACAACTCTACCCACCAGGGTTACTCATGTTGAACTCTCTCTTATTTCTGCCGATAATCAATCCCCTGGTAATCCCCTAAGGCAAGACCTAATTGTGTTATATGCAGACCATGACCTATGGTTACCCTAGAAATGTGATCTTCCAAACCTTAAGGCATCCTGCCCCTAAATATTTATCCTAAGGTGTTATGGACTAAGGGAACTACCCTAAGAATTCTCGTAATTTTCCTTGGCCAAGTAGTCCTTTAATTAATTCTTTTAATTTATATGGCTAGGTCACTTTACACATGAAGTAGTTTGATTAAGTGTCCACTGACCCAGGGAATTTTTCCTGAGATGTATAGTGACAAAATATTGCTGCCTATAGAATTTCATAATTTTCATTAAATTATTTATTATCATTTTCAATTTAATATCAATTCCACAAAATTCCATTTTTCCAAATGATGTATAGGCATTATTTACACAAAAATTCCAGAAATATTACAGAGCTTTTAGGATACTAATTTATGACTATTGGCAGAGAATCATCAACATTTAATGTAAGATGGCTTATAGGATTCCATTAAAATATATTTACCAAAATGCCATTGTACTAATTTTAACACAAATAATGCATCCATTAAATTCTGAGAAATTTGTGAAAGACTAATAATAACATTTTATGACAGTAGATAAATTTCCAAATTTTTCAAAGGTATAAATCCATCATTTCAAGAGTTTACAAAATAAGGGTAAAATGGGGAATTTAGGGTATCTATTCCAAAAATTCTTCAAAACAGAGGAATCATATTTTTCCTAAGTCAAATGTGATGTTATCTATGCCTTGGCAAAGTTGTTTGGATTTGTACTTGAATAAATCCTATTTTTCCAATTTTATCTCCAAAATAGCTATATTTAAAATAAATTCCAATAAATGGAATTTTGACTCCAAAAATTCCATCATTAGTTTGAGGGATGAAATTTACCCTAATGAACCACTGTAAATAATTTCATGACTCTTGTATGTCACCATTGGGCTAAATACACCAATTTGTATTTTTGCTATTTGCACACCAAGGCTAAACATAGGCTAGCACATGCAAGTGGATTTCCCCAACATGCAGTGAACCCAAGGTGCTGAAAATTTTATCATGCACCTAGGATGACCCCACTGACCCACCACCAAAATTTGGGGCCATGGGGAGGAGTAGAACTCCATATATGCCATTTATTTATATTTTGATATTTTACCAAAAACTATAGGAAAATATTTTCCAAAACTTCCTAAATTTTGGCAGGAGGTAAGTATGCCCTAATCATGCATGTGCCCAAAATTTGGGGCCATGGTGACTAATATTGTGACCAGGGCATCCAATTTAATTTCTGCCCTACTATAGGACCAGTCCTAGGAGAAATGTCCTACAAGACTGTACACTATACCAAAATGTAAGTTTAGGGTGGCATATTAAAGGTAAGACCATAGGCTACATTTTTCATTAAGGGTCTAAGGTCTGGAAATGCCTCAAAGAGGCCTATATTTAACATGAAAGGTGACTGAAAAAGTGTGACAGAAATGTTACTATTCAATACATTAATTAAAATGAATCATTTATTCTGTAGCACGAATCTTGAAGTAAGATCCAACGGGATCTGGTCATCGTCTACCTCCAGCCAACGGCTGAGATCGAGCCGACCTGGAGCGATTTTGCCGGCGGTTTCCGGCCAGTTGAGACGTCGCCACCTCCGGCCAACGGTGCCATCACCTTCACGGTGGTGGTGGCTATCATTTCCCGGCGATGGGGCGGCGGGAGACGGCGGCGACGGCGATCCCGAGCAGTTTCAGAAACTTGGAATTCTCTCGATTTTCTCACATGGAATCGGGCTCAATTGAGCCCGATATCTCGTCTATTTGATCTAAGAAGCTAGTACGGGTAGAGGTGAAGTGAAACGCACCTGAATCGGGGCTTGGCTGCGGGTCAGGCGGCGGTTTGCCGTGGTGGTGGTGCGCCGGCGAGCTCCACCCCGAAAGCTCAAATCTCCACCGTTCTCCATGATTAAACAGTCGAACTCCACTCCTTTCAGCCTTCTGGAACTAATGGTGAGGTTTGTTTGGACTGAGGTGGCCTATAAGTGGAGATAACTCCAATGTTATCTCGGTTTTGAGCTTTGGAGATTTCACCCAGCTGCCATGTGGCTCACAGCCCTGGTTTCCTGCTGGAATTAAAGAGGGGAGGTCAGCCACCTGGTCTTGGGCAGCCTAAGTCAGCTGATGGGGTGGCCATGTGACCACCATTTCCTTCATTCCTCTTTCTCTCTCCTCTTCTCCTAAAATTTCCAATTTTACCCCCTTGCATGTATTCTCTCTCCTGATTTAGAGGGGTAGGACTGGTCTTGTTCACTTGGGCTGACTATGGGCCAATTTTGGTGGGCTTGTTCCAAGGGGAAATGACTTGGCCTTCATTTCATTCCTTAGGTCAAATTGTTGACCAAATTGACTTTTGGGGTTGACTGGTCAACCATGGTGGGTGGACTGACCCCACTTGGTTGAAATAGGTCTAGTGGCACCACCCAACTTGGTTTGGGTCAAGGGGGTGCCCCACTTAGGTTAATTAGGCCTATGGGTGTGGGTTTGACCAAATTAAGCCCAAGGTTGACTTTGGTCAATTGGGGTCAAAATGTTGACCCAGTGACATACCCTAGGGTCCACTTAGATTGTCTTTAGGGTTAGGGAAATGTGGTGGGGTCATGGTGTGGCTAGGGTCCCCACTTAGGCTAGTTTGACCTAGTTTGACTATGGTCTTATAGTGGGCCCCACATGGCTACCACCCACTACCTAGGGTCAAACCTAGTTGATCTCCTCAAATCTCACCCCATGCCTAACCCAATCTAAGTTGAGGGGTCCAGAAGTAACATGGGATGTTACATGTCGGGCCTCTTCCTCCGTCACGCATCGAGCTAGGATACCCGAAAGCATCTTCCGGTGCAATCCTCCTTCATGCATGAGATAATGAGTTGCCTTATGTCGGAAGTGTTTTACCTCCTTGATCTCCTCAGGGAGTGTTCCTGTCTTGAAGAAGGTAACGAAAGGGTCCACCCACGAGGGTCACCGATCCACCTCCATTAGCTCCTCCTCTTCGATCGCCGGATGGAATAAATCAGTCAAGGTACCCCCTCTCCGAGGTCCGAACTTAGCCAATCGATCTGCAGCAGCACTCTCTCCTCTGGTGATGTGTTGAATGGAGAACGTCCGGAATCCCCCGATGATTGCCCTCACCTTGGACAAGTACTTCACAAGGGTGGGCTCCCGAGCTTCGAACTCTCCTCGAATCTCAGATGCCACCACCAACGAATCCGTGAAATCCTCAACGTCCTTGATCTCGAGCTCCTTTGCCAAATGAAGGTCGGCTATCACCGCCTCGTATTTTGCTTGGTTGTTGGTCGCGGGGAAATTCAAAATGACTGCTTGTTCTATGGTCAGCCCTTGAGGACTTGTCAATACCACCCCTGCTCCGAGAGAGTGCTTTCCCGAGGCCCCATCAACCGTCATCTTCCATGCTTCCTGTGGCCGCGACTCCTCGGCTCCGACTTCTGCAACGTAGTCTGCCAAGAATTCGGCCGCTACCTGTGCCTTAATGGAGAGCATTGGTACGAATGAAATGTTGAATTCACTCAACTCGATAGACCACTTAGCCAGCCTACACGAGTGCTCCACTCTTTCGAAAATCTTACGGAGTGGATGGTCCGTCACCACCCTGATCGAATGTGCTTGGAAATATGGCCGGAGCTTTCTGGCCGAAACGATCAAGGAGTATGCCAGCTTTTCTAGGATAGGTTAACGAAGCTCCGCCTTCTTTAGGATCCTGCTAACATAATAAATGGGCAGCTGCTTTCTCCCCTCTTCTCTGACTAGGACGGAGCTTACCGCCTCTACTCCTACCCCTAGATACAAGGTTAGATCCTCCCCTCCTTTGGGCTTTGAAGCAGAGGAGCCAGGGAGAGCTGCTCCTTCAGTCTTTGGAAAGCCTCTTCACACTCCTCAGTCCACTCGAACCTCTGGTTCCCTCGTAGCACTTTAAAGAAAGGTGAGCACTTCTCCGCTGACCTGGAGAGGAATCTGCTAAGGCCGGCCAGCTTTCCTGTCAAGCGCTGCACCTCCTTAGCGTTTCGCGGTGATTCTAGTTCTAGGATGGCTTTTACTTTGTCTGGATTAGGATCTACCCCCTGCCGGGGTCAGAAGGTGCCCAAGGAACTTCCCACGGCTTGCCCCGAAGACACACTTTAAGGGGTTAAGCCTCATTTTGAACTTCCTCAAGGTGGCGAACGTCTCTTCCAGATCCCGAAGATGCGAGTTCACCACCTTGCTCTTTACCATAAGGTCATCAACGTAGACCTCTAAGTTCCGGCCCCTATGGACTTGGAAAACTCGATCCATCATCCGTTGGTAGGTATCCCCTGCGTTCTTTAACCCAAAGGGCATCATGTTATAGCTAAAGCACCCCTCCCTTGTGATTAAGGAGACGTCCTTGACGTCGAGAGGGTGCATTCGGATCTGATGGTAACCTGAAAAAGCATCCAAAAAACTCATAATAGAAAAACCGACGACTGAATCAACCAGCGTGTCGATCTGAGGCAGGGGGTAGCAATCCTTAGGGCATGATTTATTTAATAAAGAAAAGAAGATACACATTCTCCATTTTCAACCCCCTTCTTCACCATCACTACATTGGAGATCCATCCAGGATACTGGATCTCTGAGATGAAACCAGCCTCTAGGAGCTTCTTGACTTCCTCGCGTATTGGCTCCTCCAGCTTTGTCGCGATGGTACTCATCTTCTGGCATATGGGGCGCGTCCGGGGGTCCAAATTCAGGCAGTGGCAGGCCACGTCCGCGTCGATGCCCGGCATGTCTGCCGCGCTCCAAGCGAAGACGTCGATGTTGCTTTGAATGCAGGCCCGCACTCGCTCCTGGTCCTTGGGGCTCAAGCCCCCGCTGATCCGCACCCTTTGTACCTGCCCTGAGCTGGTGAAGACCTCCATCTACACCTCTTCCTCGACCGGCTCCAGCCACGACTGCTCCCAGCCGTCCCTTGCCTCTTATTGCCCGAACTCTTCCTCCCCTCCTGCTTCCTCAACTTCCATCGCCTCACCCTGCTGCTGCTCAAACTCCATGCCTCTCTGGGCTTCCTCCTCAGTTTCTTCTACTTCCACTTCCTCCTGCTGTCTCTCCTGCGGCTCCAACTCTCCGTCCCTCCGGACCTCTTGCACATCTCCTCCCCTCTGCTCCTCCTCAATCTCCATTGCCCCTTCCGGGCTCTCCTGCTGCCGCTCGACCTCTGCACCCATCTAGGCCCCCCCTCTCATCTTCTCCCTGCTCCTCTACTATCTCCTTCCTTGCCTCTCCCGGGTTAATCTCCTCTCCCCTGACAACTTCTTCACGCGCCGCCATCTCCTTATTCAACTCCTCCACCTCTACCATCCAAGATACGGTGTTGACCGCCGTAATGTAGCACTGCCTTGCCACCTTTGGGTCCCCTCTGACCCTGACCTGCACCCCTCCGTTGTTGAACTTGAGACATTGATGAAAAGAGGAGGGGACGAAGCGAAAGGCACTGATGAGGGGACGCCCAAAGATGGCGCGGTAGCTGCTCGGGGCATCCACGATCACGAACCTACAGTTCCGTGACACGCCCCCTAACCTCACGTGCAACCCTACTCCCCCTTCAACTTCTTTCCTCTCTCCAGAGAACCCGAACAATGGTCCATCCGAGGCCAAGATCCTTTTGGTCTCCACCTGCATCTCATCGAAGGCCCTCTTGAAGATCACGTTCACAGAGCTCCCATTATCCACCAGAATCTTGGAGACCGTGAAGTTTTCCACCGCCGTCTGGATCACCAAGGCGTCGCAGAATATGTCCTCATAATATGGCATATCCTCTGAAGATAAGGTAATTTTTTCTTTCGGGGGCGGAGCCTGGGAGGTCGAGGCTACCCCCCTTCGGAACATGGTCTGGAGGATTCCCTTTCGGGTGGCCTCGATCCCAATCCCCCCATGGATTACCCCGATTCCTCCCCGGGTTCCTACATCCACCCGCTCCTCGCACCTATCCTCCGTCTCCCCCTGTTTCACTTCTATGATCCTTACTGGCGGATCCTGCCTCCTCAATCCTCTGGCCTCTCTCATCTCCAAGAACTCTGGGCTGGTGGCCGTTGCGTGACCCTCCTCCTGATGGAAGTCACAGAAAGGCAACGCCAACCTGCCCCTTCTTCCTCCTCCATCCTCCCTTCTTCTTGCTCCTCCTCGAGCTCCTCTCCTTCCTCATCCGCCTCGACCGATCCCCATTGGCTCCTGCTGGTGCTGAAAATGATCCCTCGCCCCCTGTCTCTATACCGGCTGATCAAACCTCCTTGTCTTACGGAAGTTATCCCTTCCTTGGAAACCTCCTCCTAACTCCTGGGGGCGACCCTCCTGAGGCCTCCAACCTATCCGGTTGTGCGGCTCTCGGGCCCCCAGATGATGCTGTCCTTGATGCCCATGACCACGGGGTTTCTCTCTTCTTCTTTCTTCTCTCTGCTCCCTCTGCTCCCTCTGCTTTCCCGTTCCTGGCTCCTTCACATTGTCCTCCTCCAACCTGGCCAACTTCCTCGCAAATGCTGGATTGGCCCTCTAAAAATCCGTCTCCTTTGCCGTCCTCTCCATGAGCTCCTCAAAAGAGAGGGGGGGGGGGGCACCCTTTTCAACTCCATACTAAAGAAGCCTGGCCTCAGCCCCAGGGTAAACGCAAGCATCAGCGTATATCCGGGGACCTCTTGGACCAGGAGGATCTCCTCTTGAAACCGATCCACGTAGTGTCCCAACGTCTCATCCTGCTTCTGCCTCCCCAAAAATAGGCACTCTGCCTCCTTCTTACGCTTCTTTGATGTTGAGAACCTCAAAAAGAAACCCCTCCGCAGATCCTCAAAATAGTAGATTGATCTCGCCGGCAACTGGTGGAACCAGTCCCGCGCCTTCTCCTTCAAGGTGATGGCAAACAACCGACACTTGAATGCATCCGTCATCTTCCTTATCGAAACCACGTCTTCAAACCACTGCACGTGCTGTACCGGATCATCCTTCCCCGAGTAGTAGTACATGTCCAGCTCCCGGAACCGCTCTGGCACCGGAGCTGAGATGACGATCTCACCGAATGGGCTCTCGCCACCTGCTTGCCGAGAGGGCACGTATTGCGGCCTCGGCTGGCTGGCCCGATCCGCGAGACCATGCCCAAGGAAGAGCTCTCGCACAGCTTCCTCCCTCTCGGCGTCTTCTGCCGGGATCTCCTTCCCGGGACGCTGGCCTTGGAAGAGTTCTCGCGCCGCCATGTCCCTCTCGCCAGCCTCCGCCGGGACCTCCTTCCCCGGGTGCTGTCCAGGGGCATTCTCGCCTAGGAGAGGGACCTCCTCTATCGGAACCTGAGGTGTGGCCCACTCGCTTCTGGCCGAGAAGGCCAAGCTGATCGTCTGCAAGACTTCTCGCCTGAATTCATCCAACATCCTTTTCGTCGCTTCCTCTCCCCGGGCGGGGGAGCCTCCAGAACCAGACCCTTCACCTTCACCTCCAGCCATAGGACCAAACTCAAACGTTTCCTACACCGGCTACCTTCCACGCTCACCACACCAGAACTGTTGAAGCCAAAAATTTGACTCCGACAAATGTTCGCAAAATAGGGGCGTAGCCGACAAATACTTGGCCCAAGCTCCGACCTCCGACTGGTTGTGAATGACTAGAAAACTGGCCCAAAGTCGCAGCAGGGAGGTCCCACCGCTTACCCGGAAGATCACTAAGAGCTTCCCCTCCAAAACCAAAAGCTGGGCTTGGATCTCCTCAGAAAGCACAAAAGACAATGCCACTAATCCCCTGGGAGTGAAAAAAGTGTGCCTCTGAAGAACCCCTATGGGCCTATTTATAGATTTCGGAATCTGAACCAAACTGCACTGGTCTGAAATTACCAGGGTACCCCTGGCTGGGTCTGCCAACAGCCAAACTCTGCTATTTCGAGGAGCTATATGCAGACCACTAAGGGTAAAAGGGTAAAAAAGCCCGGGGTAGAAGAGTAAAATACCCTACTGATATGGAAATATGAAAACGGCCTCTTCTCACCCTAGTGAGTGGGGGAGCACCTATCGGCGAGATGGACCCCTCTGCCCGTCTCGCCGGCCTCCTTTGTTATGAGGACTTCTCGCTGCTGGAGGCCTTCTCGCCCCCAAATGGGGTATCTTGAATATTGTAGAGACAGTTCGTCTCGCCTCTCGCAAGTGGGCCACCTGGTCCCATTCGCCTGTCACGACTTATTCGCCCCTTGAGGGCCTCTTGCGAGCTGGGTCTGTCAATGCCATAGCACAAAAAACATTGAATAAAGTCGGGTCTGTCAAAGCCTAAGCAGTGGAAGCCAGAAAAATAGCTAAGTCCACAGGCGTTGAGTGATGCCAAATCTCTCAACGCCTTGCAGCATAACTCATCGAGTATTGCTGCCTAAGTCAAAGCTGCAGAGTTTTGTCAAAGAAAATAAGCTAAGTCCAGAAACGTTGAGTGAAGCCAGTTCACTCAACGCCATAGAAGATAGACTGGAAAATTCATCTAAGTCCACAGGCATTGACTGAAGCCGGTTCACTCAACGCCAGATGACAAAAAGCTTTGAGTCAAGCTCTAGCAATCAAAGCCAAGGTGAAAGAGTGAAACAAAAAATGGCTAAGTACAAAAGTGTTGAGTGATGAAGCTACACTCAACGCTCTCAACACCATACAATGGAGCAGTTGTGACCAAGTACAAAAGCGTTGAATGATGAAGCTACAATCAATGCTCTCAACACTAAGGTTGCTGAAGAAGTAGAAAATAATCTAAGCCAAAAAGCGTTGAGAGATGAAGCTACACTCAACGCTCTCAATGCCAAGGTTGATGAAGAAGCAGAAAATAATCTAAGGCAAAAAGTGTTGAATGATGAAACTATACTCAATGATGTCAACGCCTAGCTTGTAGGAAGAGCAGAAAGCTAAGCTA
The DNA here is from genome assembly GCA_039583875.1 of Platanthera guangdongensis. Lineage (NCBI taxonomy): Eukaryota > Viridiplantae > Streptophyta > Magnoliopsida > Asparagales > Orchidaceae > Platanthera > Platanthera guangdongensis. The sequence continues at coordinate 138,714 of JBBWWR010000103.1, forward strand.
AGTCTAAAAGCATTGCACGAAGGTCATTCACTCAACGCCACTCAATACAAAGGAAGCTGCAAAATGACTAAGTACAGAATCGTTGAGTGAAGGCCACTCAATCAACTCCACTCAACTCCTGAGTGGATTCTGAGAATTTGGCCAAGTCCACAAAGGGGTGATGTCAGTAGAAGTCAACAAAGTCAACACAGTTCAAAATAGTTACGGGAAAGCTGCAGAACAGTGTTAATGGCGTTGATGGCCAACTAGTTGTCTTCTTGTGTAAAAGGAAGGTGATATTCCAAAAATTAAGGCTAGGGCAACACAGAAAAGGGCCGTTGATCAACATATAATAAAAGGGGAAGATTGTTTGAGTCGACAACAACAATTAGGGTTTCCTGTTTATGTATTCTTGCGACTGAATATCGTCTTCTTCCTCGCCTTCTTGTAGAGCCTGGAGAAGAAGCTTAGATCAGTGAACCTGAAAGCGAATCGATATAGCTGAAGCGATTTTCATCTGCGACAGCTAGTCGGAATCATATTCTGAAAAAGATGAAGGAGCAGAGTTCTCGAATATCTGCAGAGAAGAAGCTAGGGCTGAGATAATCTGTTGAGTACATTGGTTTCAATGTACTTGATTTAAAGAAGTCTTCTCAGCTCAATGATATACGCATTGTTGTATTTGATGGATGTTAAGTTTATATGTGCAGGTTAATAAAGCTAAGTACAATGTGTCCACACTTAGGACTAGTGTCGACACACACTGAACAAGTTATGTCAAGACAAAGAAAAGCTGTGTCGACACTAAGGAAAACTGTGTGGACACACTGTATCGAGACTAAAGACAATTGTGTCGACACTCAGGACTAGTGTCGACGCACTCTATACACATTATACAAGACTAAAGACAAATGTGTCGACACTCAGGACTAGTGTCAACACACTTTATTCAAGCTGTGTCAAGACTAAAGACAAATGTGTCGACACTCAAGACTAGTGTAAACACACTATAATCAAGCTGTAACAAGACTGAAGACAACTGTGTCGACACACATGACTTGTGTTGACACATTCCACAGAAGTTGTGTCGAGACAAGTTGAAGAGCTTTGTTGACATATTCAGAAGTGTGTCGACATCACTATAGGAGCTGTGTCGACACACAGGACTTGTGTCAACACATTTCACAGCTAAGTCTCAACACTTCAGCAGACTTATTTTCTAAGTACAGATATTAAGACTGAGGTACTGACAGCTGTCAAAACTGTTAGTTATTAACTGGATCAGCCGGTTACTCCTGTCAGAGCCTATTTAATGGGATGCTGTCTTCAGAAGAAATAAGAACAGAGAGAAGAAAAAAATGAGAACCAAAAAGGAAGAAGAAGCAGCACAACTTTGAAGCTCTAGCTATAATTTAAGAAGGTGGAGAGAGGACTGATCAAGAATCATCTAAAACATCTCTCCAACCTAGATCAACCCTAATTTCTACTTCAAGAAGTTTTGAAAAGCTAAGAATGGTTTGGTTAGATCTATCTTGTTAGAATCAAAAGAAGCACAATCATCAAGATTAGATCAAGAAGCAGTTAATCAAATCTCATACCGGGTGACATTTTCTGATTCATTTCTCTGTTATATTCAATTTATAAGATCTTTCTGTAGATCTGAGTAGAGGAGATTTATTATCTTGTTGTTGTAAGCCTGTGTTATAAATACTGAGGTAGGGATAGGATTGTCTGAGGTAGGAGAAGTTGAATATTCTCTGAGTTGTAGGGCATTTGTTTCCTGAGAAGTATGAGTGAGGATTCATTCTGAGGTAGAGTTCTTGGGAAGAACTTGAGGTGTAGGATCTTGGTGATCTGAGTGGTAAGACTTATGAAGTCTGAGTTGTAGGAGTCGAGTGAGCTCTCAGCTTTAAGATCTATTGATCTAAGTAAAGGAAAGATGAGGAGTTTTGCCGAATCTAGTTCATTGCTAGATAGGCGAAGGGGGAAAGTGGATGTACCCATAAATTGGGGAACCACTATAAATTTGTGTGTGCTGTTTTGTTATGCTGTGTTAATTTAGTTATTTGTTGTTTGGTTTCTATTGATTATCTGATCTGAGTTAATCATTTCAATTAAAGTAATACTTTGATTAAAGAGAAGGGGACCATATATAAATTGGACCTATTCACCACCCTCTAGGTCATTTTCAATCCTAAAGTAAACATTTATAATTGGTATCAGAGGGAGGTTCACTGAAAAGGGCATAACAGCCTAGTGAGAATCCAAAAGGATTGTAAATAAAGAAATAGGATGGTTCAGAGGGAAAATAATTCCATTAAGCTCCCTGTCTGCTGCAATGAAAACTTTAGAATTTGGAAAGTAAGAATCAGATTATTCATGGAGGCAGCAGATCCAAAAATATACATTACTGTGATTGAAGGAGCATTCATACGCATGAAAGTGTCAGTTCTTGATGCAAACATCAAGATACCCAAGACTTACATGTAAATGGATAAGGATGAAATCATAATGGCCTCTATCGACAAAAGAGCTCAGAATATTATAGTTAGTGCAATTGATGATTCCACTTTTCAGAATCTGATTCACTACAGAACAACTAAAGAAATGTGGGAGTCTTTGATAGTGTACATGGAAGGTACTGAAGAAATCAGAGATGATAGAAACACCGCTTCAGCCACCAATCGTATGGTTTCTGCCAAGGGAGGTGTTGCAGGCACATCATTCAGTGCACTACTTGCCTCAGAAACCGAGCGTTTTGACGACCCTGCACCACTCCTGGTCATCTATAGTCATACAAAACACCATTAAGCACCAAACAAAATTGCAAGAAGCAATTATAGGAACATGCAGGTTCCCCAAACATGTGTATTTTCATTCCTAAGTGCACATTCATGGGTTCTTTTTATGTTATAACAATGACGCACACACATGTGCTCACCACCCCTTAAAAGAATTCGTCCACGAATTCATTTAAGTTGACCGAATCTAGTAGTCTGATACCAAACTATAACACCCCCTATCCGTCGCATAGCATATAGCAGTAGGTCCGGCCGGGGCCCGACGCCATATACCACAGATAGACCGAAGGATTACGCAATGGAACCATCCTTCAAAAAACCAACATCCTACACAAAGTACATTCTAGCGGAAGCAATTTAAATGTTGTAAATTAAGAACCCAGCCACAACATGAACGTCCACTAACATTAACAACCCAATGAGAATGAACGTACAAATACACAAGTAGTTGGCCTTATGGCCTTACAATAGTTTACTCAAATAAAAGTGTGTTCCAAACCTCGGCACGCAGGCCGGTCACACATGAGAATAAAAGTACACATGCATAATTAGGCTTTCGAGGGCCGGCTCAGCAATAAGGGCTTTTGCCCGCTATTTGCCACTAGGCTTCGCAGTACCTGCAAGCAACAATCCACCGAAGCGGTGGCAAACAAAAGCAACGGTCAGCTAAAGCTGACCAAATTATAACGACCCCGCCCCTAAAATCGGGGCGGCGATGCTCCTTCCCTGTAATTTATTAGCATAGCTTAATAGTAGTGAAATTACACATCATCACAGGCGTAGGCTAGCATGGCCACACACCCCGTGCTCTCAAGGCACATTCTCGGTGAACCCGGTCAAAATCCGCTGTCTCACCACCGCCCCTTGGACGGTAATTCTTGTGAGCATTATGGTATTTCTGACCAAATCCTAAGACCCTCCATCTACGCCAACGGCGAGTACCACGTACCTTAGGTCTCTCTAACCGAATGACATAAAGCGGGTACGGTTCCGCCTGAACCGGCTCACACCGCAACGTCAATTTCAGCCATATGCGCGGGTCAAGATTCCCCGAGTCCCAATCCGATCACACACTTTACAGAACCCAGATATGTACAGTTGGCTCCCAGGCCACCATGCTGGTAGAATCACGCATCTGCCCAGGTTTTCGGGTACACCTCCGAGTTAGTCCCCAAGGTTCCCTGTTGCAATCTACCGCGTAGAAAACCCGAAAAACAACCATCGGCGCGGAGTCTTATCTGGCCATTCATGCAATGCAACATCACCAATCCAGACCAAGTTTTCCGGGTTGGCTTCACACACCATGCCTATGTATGTTTATCGATTACGAACACTACATGCAAAACAACAAGGACTATTCATGCCTACCTGATGGAACACCTCACTCTCACCACATACTCGCGAGAGTAGACTTCCTATGTAAAAGGAAAAAAGACTTCACATGTCCAAGATTATAATCGTTACCCTAGCATTTCTCTTTGGCGCCATGAAGATCTAGACGGATGAAAAGCACTGCAACATCCTCGCCTCCGTAGATCCGAACTCGGCTTGCGATTTGGGGCTCCGAAGCTCCACCGGCGGCCGAAACTCTCCTCCTCATTCTTCCTTTCTCTCCCCTCTCTCTAATGCTTTAGAAAGAGAAAGCTCCAAAGAAAATGAGGATTTCAACCCTTATTCCCGGCATTTACCTAGCATGGACCAGCCTGAGCACTTAGATCCCAAAATAAGGAAACGGACGACCACGATTCACACTTAAAATCAGATTTCTGGGCCAAACACGGCTTGTGACACGCCCATGTCCAAGGCCGTGTGCCTCAATCGATGCTGAAACCGTTGCGTCCAGACCAGGACACGGGCTCTTGACACGCCCATGTCACACCTGACATGCCCGTGTCATTCAGTACACGCCCGTGTTGTTGGGCGAGTTCTGTTGGGTTTCTCTATGAGGATGGCACAACGCTTGTGCACGCAGCGGAAATAAAAAAAACATCAAGAAAACCAAAAAGAAATGGGATCGGGCCATAATAGTTGAATCAAGAAGTTAACAAACAACTAGGCAAAATTACCTCGGTGGCGTTGAGTCACAACTCAACGGAGATGCTCCAAACTTCGTCTTCTTGCTAGTGGCGAGTTCTACGTGGAATAATATCCACGTCTCTGCAGAAATCCACACGAGCGGGAGAACACCGAGCTTTCTGTCGCACGGAAGATCGGGAAGGAGAAAGACCGCACCTTTGCTTCTCCACGGACTGCTAGGTCCGCCCCAGGAAGAGCAACACCAGTGATGATCGCCGGAGAGGAGGAGGTCGACGGAGCGAACACGGTGGTGGCGGAACACTTCCGTCGGCGGCGGGATTCGGGATCGGCGGAACAATCGCGGAACGGAACTCTTCCGTCGCAGTTTCGATCAGCACGCAAGGAACAGAACTGAACCTCGAAAACCCTAAGTATTCTATTTATACCTAAAGTATAAAATAGACTTAGGAGTGTCGCTATCCGCAGACCACCCAAAAATAAGGGTTCCAGAATCGGCGAGAATCACCAGCCGATCGGTGAGAATCGATCGTCGAGAATCACTAAGGATCGGCGAGTATCGGCTAGGATCGGCGAGAACCAGTCAGCGAGAATCGGTCGGCGAGAATCACCAGCAGATTCTGCGAGAATAAATCGGCGAGAATGCACGATGATTCACGTCGAATCGTAGGTTGACGATTCTCGTCGATCGTCGAGAATCACCGATGATACACGTCGAACAGGTTCGACGATTCTCGTCGATCGGCGAGAATAAGAGTACATTACTCGACGATTCTCATCGATCGGCGAGAATCCGAGCACCAATCCACCAAGGCAACACCTTGCCCCAACCCGACTCTCCTTTAAGGCAACACTTTGCCCACAACCCCATTCAGGTCGGTGATTGGTAACCTTTACCAACACAGTCAATCATCCAACTTCTCCACATCTCTTATGTGCGACCCTGCAGGCTCATATCGCGTTGGCGTGAGATTACATGTTTGATCACTTCCAGATCACAATGGTAACTCCAACAGACTCCCACTTGATCTCGAAAGTATCAAATCAAAAACCTCACAAACAATGAGCGGCATCTAGCAATGCATCATTGCTCCCCAAGCAATAAAAGTTTATAACTCATAAGCCTTTAAGACCAATGTATCAGCGTTGTCTTTGTCCCTTTGTCCCTTACATCCGGAAAGAACTAGAGGCATGGACCGTGTCACCCTCGTAATAGCTCAATCCAAGTTTCTTGATCCAGGACGGACTTTCAGAGAATGGTGAGTCCAATATCACATATTGACTCAACCAAGCATGGCCATGCATTTCTCAGTCCAATTCCATCAAGGGGCCCATGGATGCAACTCCTGTCATACAGAAGGATAAATCCTATATCTGCTCACACACAAACACCCAAATGATTTATAACATGCCCAACAACCACCCTTATCATCAACCTTTCTCAAGGAAGACTTTAGATGGCATCAAAGCACGCTCTTCCTCACTTGTTGAATGCTGTGACTTCAGGTCAAAGGACCACAACACCATTGTCAATTGAGACCTACTCGTGACACGATTGGATGACAATCCACAGAGTAGTCTCAGGTTGGGTCTGTCTAGTATAACTTGTTCACTAACAAGTACCCACGTGATGACTTGATATCACAATATCATGACCTGTGAGAACCGGTCATCAGTCAACGCACGTGCTAGCCTTCATGTACCATCATCACCCTTAGCTTCTATGATGATACTCGACCAGGGACCTTTTAAGAATGAAGCTTCAAATAAATCATAGGCTCTCACATTCAAGTCACGTACTTGATGTCCCATGGAAGCGAACATTCTAAGGGTATCTATTATGTAAACATTTAACTATCATATAGAAAAACTCATAATAAAAGAACTTGCCATTAATTGTAAGAGAAAAACAAGGTACAATGTTCATCATATGAACAAATAGCCAACAAAATACAAGATTACATGCAATCCACAAGATTCTCACTAGAGTTGATCATTTATGTATCGTATACCCATCGATCTAGTATGACCATCATGCTTTCTCTGCGCGAGAGGTTTTGTCAGTGGATCCGCAATGTTCTCCTCAGTCGGCACTCTGCAAATGTTTACATCTCCTCGTTCGACAATCTCACGAATAAGATGAAACCGCCGAAGTATGTGCTTGGAGCGCTGATGAGATCTAGGTTCCTTAGATTGTGCAATTGCACCATTGTTATCACAGTAGAGAACTACAGGACCAACAATGCTAGGAACTACATCAAGCTCGCCGATGAATTTCCTAATCCATACAGCCTCCTTCGCCGCATTAGCTGCTACGATATACTCGGCCTCTGTCATAGAATCAGCAACTGTCTCTTGCTTGGAACTCTTCCAGCTCACAGCTCCTCCATTCAGGCAAAACACAAAACCTGACTGAGACTTGGAGTCGTCTCTATCAGTTTGGAAGCTAGCATCCATGTAACCACTTACAACGAGCTCTTCCTCTCCACCATACACCAAGAACGCATCTTTAGTCCTTCTCAAGTACTTCAGGACATTCTTGACTGCAATCCAGTGACACTCACCAGGGTCTGACTGATACCTTCTAGTCATGCTCAAAGAAAAGGAGACATCGGGTCGAGTACATAACATCGCGTACATGATTGATCCAATTGCCGAAGCATATGGAATCAACTTCATGCGGTCCTTATCTTCACAAGACTTTGGACACTGGTCCTTAGAGAGATTCACACCATGAGACATGGGCAAAAATCCTTTCTTGGACTCAAGCATGTTGAACCGCTTCAACACCTTTTCGATGTACGTACTCTGGGTCAAACCCAGCAACTTCTTCGATCTATCTCTATAGATCTTAATACCAAGTATATAAGTCGCTTCACCCAAATCCTTCATTGAAAAGCAGTTCCCTAGGTTGTTCTTAACAACTTTCAGGGTAGGAATGTCATTCCCAATCAACAGTATGTCATCTACATACAATATCAGGAAGACAACAATGCTCCCACTGATTTGCTTGTAAACACAAGACTCATCTTCATTCTTGATGAAACCAAACTCTTTGATTTTCTCATCAAAACGAAGATTCCAACTTCGAGAGGCCTGTTTCAGTCCATAAATGGACTTATTCAGCTTGCATATTTTAGTGGCTTCATCTGAGGATACAAAACCCTCGGGTTGTGTCATATACACTTCCTCAAGGAGGTTTCCATTAAGGAAAGTCATTTTGACATCCATCTACCAGATCTCGTAGTCATAATACGCAACAACAACAAGCAATATCCTTATGGACTTTACCATGGCTACAGGGGAAAAGGTCTCATCATAGTCAATACCATGAATTTGCTTGAAACCCTTAGCCACCAGTCGCCCTTTGAATGTCTGTACATTCCCATCCATGTCGGTCTTCTTCTTGAAGACCCACTTGCACCCTATGGGTCGTACCCCTTCAGGTGGTTCCACCAAGTTCCAAACTTGGTTTGCATACATGGAGTCCATTTCGGATTTCATAGCCTCAAGCCATTTGTCGGAGTCCGGTCCATTCATAGCCTCTTGGTAGGTTGCTGGTTCATCATCATGATCCATATGCAACACATTACCTATTTGAGACACGAGAAATCCATATATCTCAGGCTCAAACCTCGGTCTACCAGATCTACGTAGGACTTGTGTTCACTGAGCAGGTTCTCTAGCTACAACATCTTGTAGTCCTGTCTCAGAATCCAATTCTGGTTCATTCACTACATGTGGTTCTTGAACTTCTTCAAGCTCTACCTTTTCAGTATTTCTTGATAAGAACTCTTTCTCCAAGAAGACACCAGTCCTTGCGACAAACACTTTGCCCTCAGACGGTAGGTAAAAGTAATACCCTTTCGTTTCCTTAGGATATCCCACCAGATAACATTTATCCGATTTGGGTTCTAGCTTGTCAGGCATTTGACGTCTCACGTATGCCTCACAGCCCCAAATTTTAATGAACGACATACTAGGACGCTTCCCAGTCCATATCTCATATGGTGTCTTTAGAACCGTTTTCGTTGGAGCGCGATTCAATGTCATTGCAACAGTCTCTAAAGCAAAACTCCAAAAGGAAACAGGCAAGTCTACATGACTCATCATCGAACGTACCATGTCTAATAGAGTACGATTTCTCCTCTCAGACACACCATTATGTTGTGGCGTTCTACGTGGAGTGAGCTGTGATACAATACCACACTCTTTCAGATGATCACGGAACTCATGACTCAGGTATTCGCCACCTCGATCAGATCGGAGTGCTTTAACACTTTTACCCAACTGGTTTTCTACTTCATTCTTGAACTCTTTGAACTTTTCAAAGGTCTCGAATTTGCACTTCATAAGATACACATATCCGTATCTACTGAAATCATCAGTAAATGTAACAAAGTAGAAATACCCACCTCTAGCCATGGAACTCATGGGTCCGCATACATCACTATGTACAACACCCAAGAGATCCTCAGCCCTCTCAGTATAACCAGTGAAAGGAGCTTTAGTCATCTTGCCTAACAAACAAGATTCGCATCGCTCAAATGATTCATAATCAAATGAGTCCAAAAGTCCATCTCTATGGAGCTTGGATATGCGCTTCTCGTTGATATGGCCCAAACGACAATGCCAGAGAAAAGTAGTGTTCGAGTCATTCGTTCTTAGTCTTTTATTATTTTCTACATTACAGATCAGATGGTCCAAGTTCAAAACATAAAGACCATTAAACAATTGGGCTACAGCATAACAACATCATTCTTAAATATAGAACAACAATTGTTCTTAATTATAAAAGAAAATCCAATCATGTCCAAACATGAAATAGATATAATGTTTCTAGTTATGGCCGAAACAAAATAACAATTATCAAGTTCTATTACAAGCCCACTGGGCAAAGAAAGACGGTAAACTCCTACGGCTACAACAACAACTCTTGCTCCATTGCCGACGCGGAGGTCCACCTCCCCTTTACTTAGCAATCTTCTCCTTCACAGTTCCTGCACATTTGTACAAATGTGAGAACCTCATCTGGTATCCAATACCCAAGATGAAGGAGCAGAAAGGTTTATCTCTATAATGTAAACATTTGAAGCGGAAGTCATACCTCCCTTCAATTTCTGCAGACCTTCAATGTACGAAGTACAGTTCCTCCTCCAATGACCAGCCTTGCCACAGTGGTGGCATTTCCCTTCCTTCACCGTGCTTTTCTTTTTCATCAGTGATGAAGACTTGGGCTCAAGATATGACTTAGGTCCCACCTTTGTCTTCTTAGAGCCCTTGGCTTTGCCCTTGCCCTTATGCACCATCAGTATGGGGCTGGCAGGCTTGGCCTTCTTCATATTGATTTCGGCAGTTCTCAACATGCCTAGGAGTTCGGGCAGTGTCTTGTCTATCTCATTCATATTGTAGTTCAAGACGAACTGCTCATAACTGTCCGGCAACGATTGCAGGATCAGATCTGTGGCCAACTCTTGACCAAGAGGAAAACCCAGCCTTTCAAGGTTCTCTATATACCCAATCATCTTGAGTACATGAGTCCCTACTGAGTCTCGAACTCCCATCTTGCACTGAAACAACTCTTTTGTGATGTCGAACCTCTCTTGACGAGCCTGCCCTTGAAACATTTTCTTGAGATGCTCGTCAATCTCCTTGCACCCCATGCTCTCATGTTGCTTCTGAAGCTCAGAGTTCATAGTGGCAAGCATAAGGCATTCGACATCTAAAGCATCATCAGCATACTTCTTATAAGTATCCTTCTCAGCACGGGAAGAGTTCCCGGTCGGCACCTCGGGGGCTTCTTCTTCCAATACATAGAGCTTTCGCTCTTGCCTGAGAACAATTCTCAGGTTCCTATACCAGTCCATGTAATTTGTCCCACTGAGCTTATCCTTCTCAAGGATGGCTCTCAGAGACAAAGTGGAGTGTGAAACACTTGCCATGGAATTCTACAAGAATTTATGCAGAATAAAATCAGTACCAAAATTTCAAATACAATTTATTTTAATTTGGACTTCAATTAAAATACTCCCACTATTTTATTCGAAATGATAGCCCTCACTAACAATTCAGAGAGTTCATGCGAGCTACTCTCTTAGTGGACAAGATCCGTATTTCACCAACACAATGAGTCAGCTTTGGCTTTCCTCTCACGATGCGGATATTTAGGTAGGCAACGCTTGCCAATTGCATCCTCATGCAATTCTTGTATGGTTGGTGAATAACTCCTTATTCGCATCCATCATATGGTGCATGCCAACCCAATGCCTCTAGGCACTCAACCTTTGAGGTCACCTAGTTAAGATGGACCCGATGTCGACAGTGGGATATCATAATTATCCGCTTGCACCCTTACAAAGATAGATTAATGCACCTTGCTTTGGCAAGCCCACACTTCATCGATCGAGGCAGGAAGAGTGTCATCCATCGGAAGGCATCCAAACACTTAATATTTGATGAAGGGGTTTTAAGTATAGGTTAACAATTAACCATGATCAACATTTGATCAATGTGCACATCCAAAGAAAAACAATACTAAACCACATGCATCCCTTATGTGCACATCCTGACACCATCAACAATTGATAGAAGGAATGGATAAATCTGAACATCCGGATACTTCCAAATCCTCAGATTTACACGCATTGGACAAAGGCAAAGACAACTCAACTTAAAGGAGTATACAAGCTCATCTCTCTATGTTGGATTCAAAATCCAAAACATACTCGAGGGATGGTTACTGCTAAGGAGACAATAATTTCTAACAATTAGAAATTAACACGAAATCCCAGACGTTCTTGGCGGGGAACCAAGACTAAATCTAGACATTTAGAACACTTCTAAATCCCCAGGTTTACACGCACTGGAATAACAAAACTTCCAATTCAACAATCATGGCCGGAACCTGGCTCTGATACCACTGTTGGGTTTCTCTATGAGGATGGCACAACGCTTGTGCACGCAGCGGAAATAAAAAAAACATCAAGAAAACCCAAAAGAAATGGGATCAGGCCATAATAGTTGAATCAAGAAGTTAACAAATAACTAGGCAAAATTACCTCGGTGGTGTTGAGTCACAACTCAACGGAGATGCTCTAAACTTCGTCTTCTTGCTAGTGGCGAGTTCTACGTGGAATAATATCCACGTCTCTACAGAAATCCACACGAGTGGGAGAACACCGAGCTTTCCATCGCACGGAAGATCGGGAAGGAGAAAGACCGCACCTTTGCTTCTCCACGGACTGCTAGGTCCGCGCCAGGAAGAGCAACACCAGCGACGATCGCCGGAGAGGAGGAGGTCGACGGAGCGAACACGGCGGTGGCGGAACACTTCCGTCGGCGGCGGGCTTCGGGATCGGCGGAACGATCGCGGAACAGAACTCTTCCATCGCGGGTTTCGATCAGCACGCAAGGAACAAAACTGAACCCCGAAAACCTTAATTATTCTATTTATACCTAAAGTATAAAATAGACTTAGGAGTGTCGCTATCCGCAGACCACCCAAAAATAAGGGTTCCAGAATCGGCGAGAATCACCAGCCGATCGGTGAGAATCGATCGTCGAGAATCACTAAGGATCGGCGAGTATCGGCTAGGATCGGCGAGAACCAGTCAGCGAGAATCGGTCGGCGAGAATCACCAGGAGATTCGGCGAGAGTCAATCGACGAGAATGCCCGATGATTCACGTCGAATCGTAGGTTGACGATTCTCGTCGATCGTCGAGAATCACCGACGATACACGTCGAACAGGTTCGACGATTCTCGTCGATAGGCGAGAATCAGAGTACACTACTCGAATATTCTCGTCGATCAGCGAGAATCCGAGCACCAATCCACCAAGGCAACACCTTGCCCCAACCCGACTCTCCTTTAAGGCAACACTTTGCCCACAACCCCATTCAGGTCGGTGATTGGTAACCTTTACCAACACAGTCAATCATCCAACTTCTCCACATCTCTTATGTGCGACCCTGCAAGCTCATATTGCGTTGGTAGTGAGATTACATGTTTGATCACTTCTAGATCACAATGGTAACTCCAACAAGTTCCTCCATCGACACAGGACCAAAACCAACCCGAAGAGAACACGGGTACTCGACACACCCGTGTCCAATTTGACACGCCCGTGTCAACCCAAACACGCCTGGGCTCCAGGCCGTGTTCCTCCCCCGACACAACTCGGTTAACAGTCCGAGCAGGACATGGTGTGGGACATGCCCGTATCTCAGGCCGTGTTTGCTGTCTAGATGATCGTCAACTGCAATTTCATCGACCACATGGCTAGATCGTCGAACCCGAGCACGACACAACCCGTATCCCAAACTTTGCTCAAAACGATACCCGTCCCTCTTTTGAGTTTCGGGGCATTACAAGATTAGGCGGGGAAACTTGTTGAAGAGTCTTTGTATAAAGGGATAATTGGCTCCCATCTATACCTAACTGCTAGTAGGCATGTCATCATGTATGGTACATGTGTCTATGCTAGGTATCTGGCCTACCCTAAAGAATCTCTTTACTCTGTTGCAAATCGAATTTTGAGGTATCTTAAGGGCACACCAGATCTTAGCCTATGGTACCCTAAGAATAGGGATTTTGATCTAACAGGCTATTCAGATGTAGATTTTGAAGGCTGCAAAGAAGATATGAAAAGTACTTCAGGTACCTGTTAGCTCTTAGGTGGAAGACTGGTGTTATGGAGCAGCAAGAAGCAAACAAGTGTGGCAATCTCAATAGTATTGTCAAAGTACATTTCAGCAGGAAGCTGCTGTGGATTCAGCATCGGCTTCAAGATTATAACATCGAGATAAGTAGAACTCCTCTTTATTGTGATTCTATTAGTGCAGTTTCTATTGCTAGGAATCCTGTCTCACACAGCAGGACTAAGCACATAGAAATTAGGTATCACTTCATTAGGGAACATGTGGAAAAGGAAGACATCAACCTCGAGTTTGCACCCACTGACAAGCAAGTGGCTGACATCTTCACTAAGCCACTAGATGAAGCAAAGTTCAACACCTTCAAATTTGAATTGGGTATGTTGAACTTAGTTTAGCTTCAGTTACTCCCTATAGTATTTTTGGTTGCAGGTTTGTTCTTGTTCTTGCAGGCTGAGAAGATCTTTAGTGGTATAAAGATTGTGGATACCAAAGTGTCTATCAAGAAGATGTGATAGAAGATGCTCCTCTTGAGGGGGAGCAATTAAAATAGCTATAGAAGCAGGTTCATCCTTGTGAAGAGAGGAAGCTAGCAGTTATATCAGTTGATCTCCTGCACACAGCTAGGGGGAGAAGAAGAACAAAGGAAGCCAGAGCTCCCTGACTATTCTATAAAATTCAAAAAAGGGGAGATGGTATAAGAAGGGGTTGATCAAGTTACGGATCAAGTGGTATCATAGCCAAAATAATTGATCAAGCTCAACTGTGGCCGTAAGACAGGGGGAGCAGGGATGCTTCTAAACAGGGGGAGTAGGGAACCTTCTTGTAACTGTGTCCTGTTATAGTGTTTATTACTGCAAATATGGTGTGTATGTCATTGACTAAGAAATTAAAGTGAGGTTTTGACTTCTTAAATAGGGGGAGATTGTTGGGTCCATTGATCCCAATGTCCCTGATTTGTAAGAAGTCAAACAAGTCAATAATATACACCAAGTTGTATTTGATATGGTTGCAAGTTATTGCATGCAGGTTAGTCCTTGTTATAATGATAGGACAGGTGGACACAAAGGAGTTAGCTGGATATGTGTAAGACCCTTGTTTTTGAAACACCGTGGTCTTAGGCCCCGAACCGCCACTTTGCGGTGACACCTTCACGCCCGGGAAGGTCATCACTACAAAACGCCGATCCTGCCAGCCAAATCGATCACAACTATAGCAAAATAATAAGAGGCAAGTCCACAAAAATCATATATATAGTAAATAATCTCCACGAAGGGAGTGTCCATAGATATAACAAAATGCTAAAATCTTGGGCTCATGCCTAGTACATCAATGTCCTCACTACATATCTCTAATCGCGGAAGGAAAAATAAAACAACTAGTAGCGATCAGGACTCACAGTCCCTGCCATCTGAACTCCGGTACTAGAATGCCCCATCTCCTAGCGTGCCGACCTCCGGGGCTGCTCCTCCATGCTAGGCTCCACGGTCCCCTAAAATAATATGGTTCGAAAACCGTTAGTCTAAAAGAGTAAGCCCTATAATCCCCCGCCCCTTCCCCCATGACTCATAGGCACCGAGCGGGGAGAAGGAAAGGAGAGGACATGAAAGTGGACAATAACAAAAATGAGCAGATGGCGCCGGAACTAATCTAGCAGTTCTATAGTATATAAGACAGAGTGAAGGTAAGAAAGACTGAACAATAAAAGTAACCTTAACTTATATGAAAACACATAAGCCAAGGGATCTTTTGTATGGCTCCTATCGTATAAAAAGTCTCATACCAATTTATACGACATGCGTGTCGGTTTTCTAACAAGCATATATATATATATATATATTTACTGAATAAAAACCTTAACTTATAAGCACGCTCGCATGAACTTATAACCAAGGGGTCGTTTTGCAGGGCCTATTGTATAAAGTGTCCCATACCACTTATACAATAGGTGTTGGGGTTCTATGCAATGGTTATGCTATGAAATACAATTATGCCATGATGTGAACATGCAAGTGCAACTCACCCACTCGACTCTGTGTACACAGACCTTTAGTTCCCCCTTTCTGGAGCCGAACCTCCCAGGATACCTCTGTAGTGGCAAACAGTAGAGGTGGGTTGGGCCTCGCCCACCTCTAAAACAGTAATTGCACTACCAGTCAGACCTATCGCATGCCTCAACGCTGGTGCACTAAGCGGAGCTCCTGCGTACTCTTGCCAGCTGGCGCACCAGACTTTATTTGGCCAAGTGCTAAACCACACTTGCCCAGTCAATGTATTGGCATCGATGCATCAACCCTCCAATACCGAAGACACACCACCTTATACTTTATGCACATACAATCTTGATGTATCACCACCAACCAAAGCTCCCCGGACCATCCAGTCCGTTACAAACAACAATCGAGCCAAAGCTCGTCAGGCCAACCTGCCCATTTCAAATAACTACCGAGCCAAAGCTCGTCGGGCCAACCTGCCCATCCCTATATCCACTCAGCCTATTTCCCGAATGACCCAACCTAACATCCCGAGACAACGAGGTGAGTGAAAGTGAATCCCTAGTTATACTAGTTACACTTGCAATTTAGTTTTACCTACAGTTTTGGTTAGCCCAGGACCGCCCAAGGTATTTCCAGTGAAGGGCTCTCGAGGGCACTAGGAACTACAATGGGCTGAAGCCCAAAGCTCCCTTTCGCAAAGCACTTATTTTTATTGGTTAATACCCAACTCCTAGTCCCTTAAATGTTGTATTGGATTTATCCATAATGTATTTGACACTTCCTCTCCTACGGGGAAGACGATATTTTGTCGACCCCGAGCACCTCTTAACTCTAGCGAAACTTCTAACTCCCCATCACGTCTCCCGATGATAACCACACTTCACTTACCAGATCATCACACTACTTCCCAAACTCTATGGGTTCAATTGGCACCATATCATGATTTCTGCAGTTTTACTAAACGCAGCCCATCCTAAGTTATATGATGTGTACATGGGGAGGTACTCAAAATAATCATCCAACATCCCCACAATAATTATTGGGAGTCTATCATGATATGTTTAGCCTAAATCCATAAATCCATAATTTTCCTAGATTATCTGATAATTTATTTAATTTTCTCTATTAATCCAAAAACCTAAGTTTGAACATGAAGTACCCATTTCAGACATGCAAATGCTCCACAAAATTCATGATAAATACAAGATGATTATTTAACATAGAATCCAAAGTCTCCCAATGTTTCAGCAAGGTTAAAGCCTCTAATCCTAATTTAAAATATAACCTATCATAAATCACTTTAAGAGACAAGCATAACAAGAATACTTCCACAAATTCTGAGAAAATTCAAGGATGATTGTAAGGACATATAAATACTTCAGGTCAAGTTTCATAATTTATCAATTAATAAAGAAATCTAAACCTAATTTTGATCAAATATTCAAATTGATAATTTAATGCACTAAGTACATAAATTATTCATTTAAAAATGGTAACAAAAATCTCCACTAGAGCATGTTGACCTAAAATCACTACTGATCATGTTTCACAATTTCTCAACAAATAATCAGCTCTGAATAAAATATTGAACAAGTTTCCAAATTAATGAGTTTGTGAAGTAAGTACCGTAATTATGTATTCAAAAATTCTAATAAAATTCATACATGAGCATAATTGTCTAAAACTCCCTTTGCCCAATTTGCATGGCTTTCCAATGGACAGTGAGTTCACAATATCCAAATAATTAAGTAGGGCTAACTCATGTATTACAAAGGAAGTACTAAGATTATTGATCCAAAATTCCCAATTAAATTTCTAGAGGTTCATACTACCCTTATGACCATAATACCCCAGTTTCATTACTGTTCAATGAGTTTTAATACCGAGTTCTATCACTACTAAGCTTGTGCCCTAAACTAGGGTTAGGGTTTTGAGGGGCCTATCTATCTCCACATCCTCTAAGATTTTTACCAGTGGGTTTTAGCTACCCTAGTACCCTCCCTAACAAATTTCAAGTCCATACAACGTCTTTTGGCCCCATGCCCTTCACAAGATACCAAAGCCCATCCTTAGGGTTTGGTCTTAGGTCCTAGGGAAAATCTATTCCAGTCCACCCCATCTTCCATGGGAGAGTGTTAAAAGCCATGTCAAGTCAGTGGCCCCAATTTCAACCTCTGTTGAGGTCATTTGGCCACTTAAAACTCAAAGTGCACTTTTGACCTAAATACCCATATTAAGGCAAGTCTAGGGTTTGCATGAATTCCATCCAAATCATCTCCAAATGAGATGAAATTTTAACCAGAGTCTTGTGATGACCCCAACGACAACTCACCAAAATTTGGGTGAGTTTGGAGGTAATTTGGTCCCTTAATTAATTTACCCTAGAGTAATTAAATGATTTCAAAAATTATAGAAAAATCATCCCCAAAATTCCCATTTTTGGGCAGGACCTAGGTATAGACTAGAGAGGCTCCCTGTCCAATTTTCAGGACATTTGGACAAGAGATGAAGTGTGGGCACTCATTTTAATCTTGCCTAGGTCTAGGTATAGATCCCACCAAAATGAGTGCCCTGGTCAAACCAGACACCCAAATTGGTTCAAACCAATTTTAAATTAAAGTACACCCATAGGGCTACAAATTATATGTTTACCATTTTCTCTGAATTAGCATCAAGGTATTTTTAATAATTAAAGACATTAAATACTAAAGGTGTGACAGAAATGAAATAAACAGAAAGTACATAACCTATAGTTTAAATCATTTCCAACGCGAATCTTGGCGCAGATCGGGCGGCTGTCGGTTGTCTTCAACCTCCAACCAACGGCCTCGATTTCTCCTTCTGAGAGAATCTTCCACACGCTGCCTCCGGCCATCCGACCACCTCCCTGGCCGGCCACCGCCACAACCACCTCTGTTGAGGTGGTGGCTATCGCCAGGCGGCGCCATAGCCGCCGGAGGGGCGGATTCTGGCAATCCTGATGGGATGAAATAATGCTAAAAACCAGGAAATTTAAACCTTTAATCGGGCTCAATTGAGCCCGATTCCCATTCAAAATGAACCTGATGATCTACCCATGGTTGAAGGAGAACGGGAGGACCTGAATGGCAGCCTGAGAACGGGTGTTGTGCCTCCTTGCCATTTCCGACTACCGAGCTTTGGATCCTCTGAAACCTCCACACCAACTCCTATGAAACTGAAATGTGATAGCGAAAAAATCTTTCCCTTGCCCTGATGAAGGTTTCTAATGTAAGAATTGGGGAGAGGAGGTTTGTGACTCCACAATTAATCAAAACACCATTAAAGCCATAAATGGTGAGTTTTCGGTTTCACCCAATTTGATGTGTTGAGCCTCCCCACTGGCCTACTGTACAACCCCGTGTCTGGCGAGTGAGGTCACCAAGAACCATACCGAGCGGTTCAGATCGACCAAGCAACAGGAGAGCCCAGCAAAGGACACTGAAGATTGTGGGCGAGCTCAGCAAGGAGAAGCCGAACCCAAGCTCGCCATTCGTTGACTGCGAGCTCGGTATTCGCCAAGCTAAGCCGGGATTCGTCGAGCTGAGGCCGACTAATGGAGGCCAACTGATGGGCGAGCTCGCTATCCCAAATCGCGTTCGCGCAAAGGAGGTCGGCAATAGCAGGCGAGCAGGATCTGCCGAGGTGGCCAGGCTCCCCAGCTCGCCCAGATATATGAGGTACTTTTTACTATTTTGCCCCCACTGGTCTGCCCATAGCCCTTCAAAACAGCGGTGATTGGCTGTTGGCAGACCCGACCAAGGGTTTTTTGGTAACTTCAGGTCAGTTTAGTTTGGTTATTGGCAGTCCAGATTTAAAAACTATAAATAGGACCCAAGGGGTACCCCAGAAGGCATGCTTCCTGCGCTCTCCTGCTCCAGTTTTCAAGTGCTTTCTGAGGGTACCTTAGCTCGTCCTCTTGCTAAGGAGGGGAAGCGCTCTCAGATCTTCCGGGTGTGTGGTGGGTCCTCCCCGCCGAGCCCTTGGGTCGGTCCTTCCCTGTTTCTTTTGTTGTTTTGCTTGTAGTAGTGAAGTAGGAGCACGATCACCCCTTCCTCGTGGGCGAACTCCACAGGAGACCGAGATTTCGGTTTCAACATTTTGGTGCGGTGAGCGTGGAGTGTGGTCAGTGCACAAAAGCTTCTACAAGCCCGATGATAGGAGGACAGGGATTTGACAGGCCAGACTGGCCCCCCACCCCCCCCCCCCCTCTCGCTACGGTGAGGATGTTCGAGGATTTCAGGAGTGAGGTGCTGAACCTCGTCACGTTCGCACTCGGCATGCGGGTCGAGTACTCGACTCCAGCAGCCCAGATCACTGCCGCCCCCTCTCTGGGTGAAAACGCCCCCAGCAGGCGAGCTGGGAAGGAAGTAGCCGAGGAAGGACGGGGGTGCGAGCTCCTCGAGCGCGAGCACTTCCCTGGCTCGGCAAGCCGAGGCCGGTTCGGCGAGCTAGGCTCGCGAGACTCTCCAGCTCGCCCAGTAGGGGGAGGAAGCCCCTTCAGTGACTTGGTTTCCTCTGCCGCAATTCCAGATGGGTTCAGGGAAACCAAAATTCTAACTTGAAAGTGATAGATCTTGACTTAAGCTGATAGGAGTTATAAATATCACAGCACAAAAACAAAACTAAAATAAGAAATGCAGAAAGAAATCAAGCCCCATAGAAAAGACACAAGGATTTTTATAGTGGTTCCCCAAATTTGGGTAGTCCACTCTTCTACCACCCTGGAGGAATCCACCCAGGTTTTTTTAACAGGTGCCCTATCACCAATGGGTTTTGATTAGGTCCCCAAAAACCAAAACCTCAAGTCTTTTGGAAGGAGACTTGCAACCAGGAATCACTTTTGAAGGGAGATGACAACCCTTTATATAGGAGGTGGTGAGAGAGTGATGGTATCTTCTCTGTCAACAATCAGAGAGAACATTCAAGTGGAATGATGTTAGCAGCTTGCTCCCCCTGAGATCTTGAATGTATCAGGAAGGCTGGAGTACTGCTTCAGGGTGATAGGCCTTCAATCTTCAGGCCTGAACCAGAGTATCCTTCAGGAACTTCTGACAGATAGAGTTTTGTTGTCCTTGAAATTGTCCTGTAGGAATGAGGAAGAAGAAGACTCTTGATATGAATGGATGTTCTTCTTCTTCTTGAGATAGCTGTTATTGCTCTGGTCTAGGACTTCTAGTTACTGTAGTGATATTGCCCTTTCTGAATCTTTCTTTCTCTGTGTTATCTCTGTCTATCTGCTCTGTCTGCTTCCCTGTATTTGAAATCCGTAGATTTGATGGCGGAAGAAACATTCCCGAGAGTAGAATATGCTTTGGAAATTGATCTATAATTAATCCAACTATAACTGTCCATTTGAATGGATATTTTTACTGGGAATATTGACTGTAATTAATCCCCAATTAATTCTGCCAACTGTTACTGATTGCTCAGAAATCGTCGACCTGAACTTTCGTCGAGTTCATCAATCGTCGACCTGAGTTCGACATTCGTCGAACTCAGCTAAATTCGTCGAGATGAATATCTTGCCTGTGTTCATCTACCGGAGCTTGCAGTTCGTCGAGCTCAGTTTCTGTGTTCGTCGAGCTGAGAAACTGACTTGATAATTTTGTCAAGCTGAGCAAGTGTTGTCCATCAATCGTTGACCTGATTTCGACGTTCGTCGAGCTGAGAATTTTACTTGATCTTTCTTGAAACAGCTCCCATGACCTGTGTCGACAGATTATTCTGGGTGTCGACACAAATCCTCTATATGTTGACATAACCTTTCTGAAGTGTCGACACAGTTGCTGTGATGGTGTCGACTGAGCTAGGGTAGACTAATGTTGCTATGTGTCGACTAATATTTTGTTGTGTCGACACAAATTGTCTGGGTGTCGACACAACCTTTCTGTGTGTCGACACAACTGTTTGAGTCTCTGGCAGTCCTGTTAATGGCTGATCCATGATGTTGACTGTTGACTTAGACTCTAGAAATAAGCCTATGACCCATGACTATACATGGTGGGTCATTCTAAGCAACCCTAATAGTGATCCTTGCCCAAATCCTAACCGGGGTTCCAACAATTTCCCCCTATTTAGGTAAGGACACTATTTACATAAATATAAGTAAAATACAAGGCAATTAAATACAATCTCCCCTAAATCTGGATCAAGTACTACTATTGTTGTTGTTGCTGCTGATACAACTGCTATTGATCCTTGCCCAAATCTGCAGCATTATGATCTGTTGTTACTGCTGCTGCTAGAATTTCTGCAGCTTCATTTAGAGGCATCTCCCCCTATTTGCATAACCACTATTCCTCTGTGGTAAAACAAACAATCTCCCCCTATTTGCATTTCCTTGCCGAAATCCAACAGCCACTGATATAGCCTGTATATTTCTTGGACTGAATTCTTTTCCTGCAAGGAGATTTTAGGAGTTCTGGACCCAGATAACCTTGGGTCCTGGTTCTCTTTTATAATAATCAGAAATAAAAGAATAAAAATTTCTGGTTTGAAATTCTGAGTTCGACGAATTAAAGTACTGTCGTCGAGCGGAGTTCGACGAATGATATTGAGTTCGTCAAGCTCTGTTCACATAATGATAATAATTATTTTCTGTGATCCATTTTCGTCGATCTCTGTTCGACAAATGATATTTATTTCGTCGAGCGAAGAGACCTGAATAGTTCAAAGAAAAATCTTTGTTCAGCGATCATCGACCTGAGTTCGACGAATAGGATTGATTTCGTCGATCTTTGTTCGAAGAAATAATTTTAACTAAGATTTTCTGATGATCAGAGTTAAGTTTAGCTGAAGAAGAGTCAAGGGAAGAAATAACCTGATCCTCTTCATCTGATTCATACTCTGATTCTTCATATTCTATAGCATAGCTAATGCGAGAAGCATCTATTGCCATTAGGCAAAATTCTCTTGCTCTTGCTTCTTCTTCATCACTCCAGGATTCAGCTTCAATTATTCTTCCTTTTTTTGATACAGCAGCTATTGCTGTGATGGAGTTCCACATCTCTTGTGTAGATGAACATTCAGCAAGTTCTTCAAAAATGTCATCAGACATTGATTGTGTCAGAATGTTCATTTCTTGAGCATCAGCAATCTTCATCTTTTGCTGGGTATCTGTCCATTGGGATGATGGATCAGCATCTGGACTTATTGTTTGCTGAGGTGGAGCTGGACCTGACAAAATAGATTTAAAGATGTTTTCATCAATGGAGTCCATAAAGAATCTAATCCTTGTCTTCCATAGTGCAAACTTATCTAGATTGCACATGGGCAGTCTGGTGCTTGCAAAATCTGCAATTTGTGCCATGATAAAACTCAAAAGATTCTTAAGATCTATCAAAGGATCTTTGTGGTTCAGGTGTTATCCTGTACAACCAACTAAGGTGTGGTATTTTTAACCAAACTCGCTCTGATACCAATTGAAAGTGATAGATCTTGACTTAAGATGATAAGAGTTATAAATATCACATCACAAACACAAAACTAAAATAAGAAATGCAAAAAGAAATCAAGCCACACAGAAAAGACACAAGGATTTTTATAGTGGTTCCCCAAATCTGGGTAGTCCACTCTTCTACCACCCAGGTTGGAATCCACTCAGGTTTTTGATCAGGTGCCCTGTCACCAATGGGTTTTGATCAGGTCCCCAAAAACCAAAACCTCAAGTCTTTTGGAAGGAGACTTGCAACCATGAATCACTTTTGAAGGGAGATGACAACCCTTTATACAGAAGGTGGTGAGAGAGTGATGGTATCTTCTCTGTCAACAATCAGAGAGAAGATTCACGTGGAATGATGTTAGCAGCTTGCTCCCCCTGAGATCTTGAATGTATCAGGAAGGTTGTAGCACTGCTTTAGGGTGATAGGCCTTCAATCATCAGGCCTGAACTAGAGTATCCTTCAGGAACTTCTGACAGATAGAGTTTTGTTGTCCTTGAAGTTGTCCTGTAGGAATGAGGAAGAAGAAGACTCTTGATATGAATGGATGTTCTTCTTCTTCTTCTTGAGATAGCTGTTATTGCTCTGGTCTAGGGCTTCTAGTTACTGTAGTGATATTGCCCTTTCTGAATCTTTCTTTCTCTGTGTTATCTCTCTCTATCTGCTCTGTCTGCTTCCCTGTATTTGAAATCCGTAGATTTGATGGCGGAAGAAACATTCTCGAAAGTAGAATATGCTTTGGAAATTGATCTATAATTAATCCAACTGTAACTGTCCATTTGAACAGCTATTTTTACTGGAAATATTGACTGTAATTAATCCCCAATTAATTCTGCCAACTGTTACTGATTGCTCAGAAATTGTCGACCTGAACTTTCGCCGAGTTCATCAATCATCGACCTGAGTTCGACATTCGTCGAACTCAGCTAGATTCATCGAGCTGAATATCTTGCCTGCATTCGTCGACCGGAGCTTGCAGTTCATCGAGCTCAGTTTCTGTGTTCGTCGAGCTGAGAAACTGACTTGATAATTTTGTCGAGCTGAGCAAGTGTTGTCCATCAATCGTCGACCTGAGTTCGACGTTCGCCGAGCTGAGAATTTTACTTGATCTTTCTTGAAACAGCTCCCGTGACCTGTGTCAACAGATTGTTCTGGGTGTCAACACAAATCCTCTATGTGTTGACATAGCCTTTCTGAAGTGTCGACACAGTTGCTGTGATGGTGTCGACTGAGCTAGGGTCGACTGATGTTGCTATGTGTCGACTAATATTTTGTTGTGTTGACACAAATTGTCTGGGTGTCGACACAACCTTTCTGTGTGTCGACACAACTGTTTGAGTCTCTGGCAGTCCTGTTGATTGTTGATCCATGATGTTGACTGTTGACTTAGACTCTAGAAATAAGCCTATGACCCATGACTATACATGGTGGGTCATTCTAAGCAACCCTAATAGTGATCATTGCCCAAATCCTAACTTGGGTTCCAACACTACTACACTGGGAAGCGAGACCCAGTCCAACACGTTTAATGGTTCGAGGATGTGGTTTCAATCCAGCAAATGTCGGACGGGTTCAAGTGCCGACTCTTCGCTATCACCCTCAAGGAGAAGGCCAGGGAATGGTTCCACCAGCTACCGGCCAGCTGCATCTACTGCTTCGAGGACCTGCGCCGGGGGTTCATGCTGAGGTTCACTACCTCGAAGAGGAGGAAGGAGTCGGAATCCCTATTCCACATCAAGCCGGGGGTGAATGAGACGTTGGGACCTACGTGGATCGGTTCCAGGAGGAGGTTACTCAGGTCCAGAAGATTCCGGGCCATAGTTTGATGATGGCCTTTACCTTGGGCCTGCAGTAGGGATTCTTCAGGATGGAGCTGAAGAGAGTTCTCCCCCCCTCTCCTACGAGGAGATGATGGAAAGGGCAGAGAGAGAGGTTGATGGGGAAGCGTCAAACCCAGAGTTTGCGCGGAAGCTGGCCAGATGTGCCACGGAGGAGGAGTCGAGAGGAAGAGGACAGGAGGAGAGGAGAGGAGAGCCCCTATATAGGGAGCAGAGGCAGCTCCAGTGGCAGCAACAGCCTAGGTGGGGACGTCAGGAGCCCGACCATTGGCTGGGATGGAGGCCTGAGTGGCAAGGACATGGGCCACAAAGAGGGTATCAAGGAAGGGATCGCCATCAAGGGGGAAAGATCAATTCCACCCCCCGGGCTGGAGGCAGGCCCAGAGGCCCCGAATCCCCGATCAAGAAGAGGCTATAGCCATAGCCATGGGGAGAGGAGGAGTCTAGCAAGGAGGAGGAGGAGGAGGAGAGAAGTTAGGGTGGAGTTGCCCTGTTGCGACTTCCATCAGGAAGAGGGGCACGCCACAGCCACGTGCCCGGAGTTCTTTGAAATGAGAGGGAACAGGGAACAACAGCAGCAACAGCAGGGGCGCTAGGAGGTGAGGATAGAGGAGGTCCTTCCTCGAGTAGAGGAGGATGGTTGCAAAGATCGGGTGGACGTTGGGACCCGAGGAGGGATCGGAGTGATCCACGGGGGGGGGGGGGGGGGGGGGGGGGGGGGGGGGGAGGGGGTTGAGGCTTCCCGGAAGGCGAGCCTTCACACCATGTATCGTCGGAGTGTTGCCTCCACATCCCAAACCCCACCACCATAAGAGAGGATCACCTTCTACAGGAGCGACGTGCCGGATCACGAGGATCCAATTTGTGATGCGCTGGACATCAAGGCAGCCATCAAAAATTTCACCGTCTCTCGGATCCTCGTTGACAACGGAAGCTCCTTCAATGTCATCTTTAAGAAGGCATTTTATGCGATGAAGGTGGAGGCAAAGAGGGTGCTGGCCTTGGATGAACCCTTGTTCGGGTTTTTGGGGGAGAGGAAAGAAGTGGAGGGAGGCGTTGGCCTCCATGTCACCCTGGGGGGCAGTCCAAAAACTACAGGTTCGTCATCGTGGATGCCCCCAGCAGCTACATCGCCATATTCGGGAGGCCCCTTATCAGTGCCTTCCACTGCGTCCCCTCATCATTCCATCAATACTTGAAGTTCAATGTTGAGGGGATTCAGGTCAGGGTCAGGGGGGACCCCAAGGTAGAGCAGGAATGCTACGTCACCACTGTGAACTCCATCTCTTGGCAGGAGGGAGCCGAGGAGATGGGGCGAAGGAAGGAGGAGGCTGAGCAGGGAGCCGAAAGGGAGGAGCTGGAGGTGGAGAACTGCACAGAGGAGGAGGCAGCAGGAAGAGACTAGGAGGAGATGGCCGAAGTGATGGCCGTAGAGGAAGAGGTGGAGGTGGAGGTCCTCGTCCCAGAGGAGAGGCATGCTGAAGGATGTGGGAAGCAGTCCAGTTTGGAGGCTGCAGAGGAAGTGGTGGAGTTGGAAGTCCTCACCCGTGGAGGCAGGGTGGAGAAGGTCCGCGTCAGTGGAGGGCTGAGCCTGGAAGACCAAGGCAGGATGCTGGAATGCATCCAGAAGAATGTGGACATCTTCGCATGGAACGCCGCGGAGATGCCGGGGGTTGACGCGGATGTGGCCTGCAACTACCTTAACCTGGACCCGGGAACACACCCCATCCAGCAAAGGAAGAGGTCCACCGCAGACAAGCTGGCACAGCCCATCAGAGAGTAGGTGGCAAAGCTTCTTAAGGCTGGCTTCGTGTCCGAAATCTAATATCCCGGCTGGGTCTCCAATGTGGTCATGGTCAAAAAGGGAGACGACCGGTGGTGAATGTGTATCGATTTCTCTTTACTTAATAAAGCTTGTCCTAATGACTGTTATCCCTTGTCTTGAATCGACGCGCTGGTTGACTCAGCCGTTGGTTTTTCTGTAATGAGTTTTCTAGGTGGTTTTTCAGGTTATCATCAAATCAGGATGCACCCCCAGACGTCAAGGATGTCTCGTTCATAATGGGGGATGGATGCTACTATTACAAGATGATGCCCTTCGGGCTAAAGAACACAGTGGATACCTATCAGAAGATGATGGATAGGGTCTTCAAGGAGTAAAAGGGGAAGAACCTGGAGGTGTACGTGGATGACCTTATGATCAACAGTCAGGATGTGGACTCCCACCTCCAGGACCTAGAGGAGACCTTTGCTACCCTGTGCAAGTACAAGATGCGATTGAACCCCCTGAAATGTGTCTTCGGGGCTAGCAGGGGAAAGTTCTTGGGGATTCTCCTCACCCCTGCGGGGGTCGAGCCGAATCCTGACAAGGTCAAGCCTATCATGGAGCTAGGGTCGCCACGGAATACCAAGGAGGTGCAGCGCCTGACAGGAAAGCTGGCAGTGCTAAGTAGGTTCCTCTCCCGGGCTGGAGAAAAGTGCTACCCCTTCTTCAAAACGCTAAGGGGAAGTCAGAGGTTTGAATGGACTAAGGAGTGTGAGGAGGCATTCCAGGCCCTCAAGATGCAGTTGACCCAGGCTCCGCTGCTCCAAGGGCCCGAGGGGGGGGAGGACCTATTTTTGTATCTCGGGGTGGGGCAGAGGCCTTGAGCACCGTCCTAGTTCGGGAAGAGGGGAAGAAGTAGCTCCCTATTTACTACGTGAGTTGGGTCCTGAGGAAGGCCGAACTCCGGTATCCAATTTTGGAGAAGCTGGCTTTCGCCCTGATCATCTCAACCTGAAGGTTGTGACCTTATTTCCAGGCACACTCAATCCGAGTGGTGACTGATCATCCTCTCTGCAACATCTTCGAGGGGTTGGAGCGTTCTGGCAGGCTGGCCAAGTGGTCAGTGGAGTTGAGTTAGTTCGACGTTTCCTTCGTTCCGCGCCTCTCGATCAAAGCTCAAGCAATGGCCGACTTCTTGGCTGATTATGTGATTGAGGTGGTGGAAGAAGAGCTCACTCGTTCGGCTCCTTGGAAGGTGAAGGTGGATGGCTCCTCGGATAGGCATTCCCTAGGAGTGGGGGTGATCTTGGAGGGCCCTCAGGGTACTAGAATTGAGCAGACCGAGGTGGTGCACTTTCCCATCACCAACAATCAAGCCGAGTATGAGGCCGTGATAGCAGGGCTGCGCCTGGCCAGGGAGCTGGGGGTGCTGGACGTGGAAGTCATTACCGACTCCATGGTGGTAGCTTCCCAGATCAACGGGTAGTTTGAAGCAAGAGAGCCTACCTTGCAGTTATACTTAGCCAAGGTAAAGTGAGTCATCGACACGTTCCAAACGTTTTCCATCCAGCACGTTCCCTGGGAAAAAAATGAGCAGGTCGGTCAGCTCTCAAAGAACGGTCCTCGGGTGGGAGGTACCATCACCGACCTATTCTACCCTTCCATCGAAGAGGGGGAGCTCATGGAGATAGATCAACGGCCTTCGTGGATGGACCCAGTTTTAACTTTCCTTTCCACGGGAGAGTATCCGGAGGGGGCAGATAAGAAGAAGCTCAGGCATAAGTCAGCGTATTACCTCCTCCAGGACGGATAGCTGTACATGAAGACACTCTCAGGGATGTTGGCTCGTTGCGTGGCTGAGGGGGAGGTACAAAGAATCCTGGAAGAAGTCCACTTCGGAGAGTGTGGGAGTCACTCCGGGAGTCAGACTGTTGGATCCCTAGTTGATTTGGGCTAGGTTCACTAACATGGGATGATGTGACCCAACATGTATAGGCAGGGTCATAGTTATGTCCTAGAGTCTAGGCCAAGTCCTTAGAGTCAACATCAGATGGAGCAGCTATCAACAAAACTTCCAGAGACTCAAGACTTAGAAGATTTCAAGACCAAGAAAAAATGAGTTCGACGTTCGTCGAACTCAGGTCGACGAAAGACATTCTCAGCTCGACGATCATGGGATGTTTATCTGAGCTGAGCTCGACGATCTTCATTCTCTGGTCGACGAAAACTGGGATACTTCAACCAACTAAAGTCAGGATAACTCTAGATTATTCTAAGACCAATTTCAAACTTTGGTCGACGAACACGATTCTGAGGTCGACGAACGTGGACCTCAAGTTCATAACTTCTCAGGTCGACGAAGTCAACTTCTCAGGTCGACAAAGTCAACTTCTCAGGTCGATGAGCTCAGTACTCTACTCGACGAATTCTGGAACCAGAAGATTTGTGTCGACAATTAGGGCATGTGTCGACACCAGAAAACTTGTGTCGATACCAAGAATAATCAGTCGACACCCACTTATGTCGACACCAGAAAACTTATGTCGACACCAGAAGATTAGTGTCAACACCAAGACTAATCAGTCGACACCCACCTAAGTCGACACCAGAAGATTCATGTCGACACACATAATATCAGTCAACACAAAATACTTGACTAAGTCTAGAATTGTTGCTGAACTCCAGTCGACGAATGCAACTTGTCAGCTCGACAAACTTTAGACAAAAAGGCGAAGTTTCATAAGCATGCAGTTCTGTTATCAGCTCGACGATCTTGGAACTCAGCTCGACGAACAAAAAGCTGTATGGTCGATGAATACAAAATCTCAGTTCGATGAACTAGTAACTCAGCTCGACGAATTCTGTTATTCATTCGACGACTCCAGACTTAGCCATTTCCGGCCTTCTGTCCCCATTCTTATGAGGAAATTCCTGAGTAATTAATGCTCTACATTCTCTGATTTTATCCATTAGAAGGAGCATTGATTACGGTGTTCTTCAGGAATATTACTTGTTGATTTTCCACGGGACAGTTTAGGAAATGATTCAATGCCGATTATTCTCAAGGCGTCAGCAATAATTACAGAGGATTCAAATTTTTGAAAAGATATAGAAGAAAACAAGATCGAGAATTAGAAGAACAAGAACATACTCAGTCAAAAAAAGATACACAAACACAGACTGACTGCAAGAATTCATGCAGTAGCAGAAAAGCTTCACACAAGAAAATCATAATGAAGCTCACAGTGACAGGCAGTGATCTTCATTCAAAAGAAGAAGAACAATCATACAATATCAAGAGTCTTCTTCTTTCATATTATCCCCAGGACTTCCAAGGACAACAGATATCAAATCAGTCAAGAAGCTCCTGTATCACTACTTGTCAAGAACTCTGATTGAAGACCTATCACCCTACAGCAAAGCTTCCAAATCTTCCTAAACCAGTCAATAATTCAGGGGGAGCTTTTGCTAAACGTTAATCCACTTAAGTCTTCTCAGTTTATTGAGAAAGAGAAGACAAAATCACTCTCTCACCCCCTCCTATATAAATGGTTGTCATCTCCCTTCAAAAGTGATTCCTGGTTGCAAGTCTCATAACCAAAAGACTTGAGTTGGTTTTTGGGGACCTGATCAAAACTCATTGGTGTCAGGAACCTGATCAAAAACCTGAGTGGATTCCTATCAAGGGTGGTAGAAGAGTGGATGTTCCTAGGTTGGAGAACCACTATAATTTTCTTGTGTTGTCTGGTTGCCTATCTTTTTCTTTTTGTTCTTGCTGTGTGGCTGTGATTAGCATTATAATTATCTGTTTTTCAGTTTTTTATTTACTGCACTTCTTCAGTTTACAGCAAAAGCTGTAGCAGCACTTTTATAGGGACCCTAGAAGGGAGGATTGTCAAGAAGGGGTACTTCTAGCCCACCCTGGGCCATGATGCAACGGAGTTCGCGAGAAGGTGTCATAAATGCCAGTTGTTTGCCGCCCTTTAGCTACAGCCGGCTCAGCGACTTAAAAGTATCACAGCCCCCTGGCCCTTCGCCATTTGGGGAATGGATTTGGTTGGACCGTTCCCCCAGGCCAGTGGGCAGAGGAGGTTCATCCTAGTAATGATCGATTATTTCTCCAAGTGGTTGGAAGTGAAGGCGCTGGCCAAGGTGACCTCCCAAGTTATCAGAAACTTTGTTTGGGGGGAGATCATCTACAGCCATGGACTGCCCCAGGCCATTGTTACGGACAACGGACCCCAGTTCGCCAGCGCTGAGTTCACTATTTTCTGCGAGCAGCTTGGAATCGATCTCAGGTTCTCCTCGGTCCATCACCCTAGGAGCAACGGGCAGGTGGAGGACGGGAACAAGATCATTGTCAACCTCCTAAAAAAGAAAGTGGAAAATCTGAATGGAAGCTGGGTGGAGCAGCTCCCCGCGGTTCTCTGGGCCCTGAGGACCACCCCCAACACAGCCACCGGAGAGACCCCCTTCAAACTCTCTCATGGGTGCGATGCAGTGCTCCCCATGGAATTTGAAGTTCAATCACCTCGAGGTTTCGTGGCCAAGGAAGGCAGGGCAGAGTGGCAGGATGAGAATGCGGAGGAGCTGCGGCTCTCCCTTGACATGGTGGAAGAACTTCAGGATCTTTCCGCCCTCCGGCAGGAGGAGATGAAGAGGTGGATGGCCAAGTACTTCGACAAGCACGTCAGAGTCAAACAATTTATGGAGGGGAACTTGGTGCTGAAGAAGGTGGATGCAGTAGGGAGATCGGCAACCATGGGGAAGCTCAACCCCAGCTGGGAAGGCCCATTTATTGTAAAAGAAGCCTTGAGATCGGGGGGGGGGTATCGAATCCAAAATGTGGAGGTCGAGATCCTAAGTCTCACCTGGAGTGGTGACGACTTAAAATCTTTTTCCCTTGAATCTTGTAAGTTGTACCTTGATTTTTAATGAAAATTCTTTAATATGCCAAGGTTGTCGCAATGAGCTCGCATGAAGAAGTGAAGTGAATTTGTACCCCGAGCAGATCCCTCTATCAGGCTCTCACCTAGCTGGCAGGGCTGGAAGTCACTCGGTGTCATCCTTGGACCTCGAGCAAATCCCGCTTTCAGGCTCTCACCTAGCTGGAAAGGCTGGAAATCACTTGATGGTGTTAGTAGTGAATTTGGACCCTGAGCAGATCCCGCTGTCAGGCTCTCACATAGCTGGCAGGGCTGGAAGTCACTCTGTGTCATCCTTAGACCTCGAGCAGATCCCGCTGTCAGGCTCTCACCTAACTGGCAGTGCTGGAAGTCACTCGATGGCGTTAGTAACGAATTTAGACCCCGAGTAGATCCCGATGTCAGGCTCTCACCTAGCTGGCAGGGCTGGAAGTCACTCGGTGTCATCTTTAGACCTCGAGTAGATCCAGCTATCAGGCTCTCACCTAGCTGGCAGAGCTGGAAGTCACTTGATGGCGTTAGACTTAGACCCCGAGCAGATCCTGCTGTTAGGCTCTCACCTATCTGGCAGGGCTGGAAGTCACTCGGTGTCATCCTTAGACCTTGAGCAAATCCCGCTGTCAGGCTCTCACCTAGCTGGTAGGGCTGGAAGTCACTCGATGACGTTAGCCTTGGACCTCGAGCAGATCCTGCTGTCAGGCTCTCACCTAGCTGGCAGGGTTGGAAGTCAATCGATGGCGTTAGCCTTGGACCTTGAGCAGGTCCCGCTGTCAGGCTCTCAACTTGCTGGCATGGCTGGAAGTCACTCGATGGTGTTAGTAGTGAATTTGGACCCTGAGAAGATCGTGCTTTCAGGCTCTCACCTAGCTGGCAGGGCTGGAAGTCACTCGGTGTCATCCTTAGACCTCAAGCAGATCCCGCTGTCAGGCTCTCACCTAGCTGGCAGGGATGTAAGTCACTCGATGGTGTTAGTAATGAATTTGGACCCCGAGCAGATCCCGCTGTCAGGCTGTCACCTAGCTGGTAGGGCTGGAAGTCACTCATTGTCATCCTTAGACCTCGAGAAGATCCCGCTGTTAGGCTCTCACCTAGCTGGCATGGCTGGAAGTCACTCGATGGCGTTTGACTTGGACCCCGGGCAGATCCTACTGTCAGGCTCTCATTTAGCTGGCAGGGCTGGAAGTCACTCGATATCATCCTTGGACCTCGAGCAGATCCCGCTGTCAGGCTCTCACATAGCTGGCAGGGCTGGAAGTCACTCGATGGTGTTAGTAATGAATTTGGACCCCGAGCAGATCCCGCTGTCAGGCTCTCATCTAGCTGGCATGGATGGAAGTTACTCGGTGTCATCCTTAGACCTCGAGCAGATCCCGCTGTCAGGCTCTCACCTAGCTGGCAGGGCTGGAAGTCACTCGATGACGTTAGTCCTTGACCCCGAGCAGATCCCGCTGTCAGGCTCTCACCTAGCTGGTAGGGCTGGAAGTCACTCGGTGTCATCCTTATACCTTGAGTAGATCACGCTATCAAGCTCTCACCTAGCCGACGAGCTGAAGGTCACCCAGGGAAGTCCTTACCCCTGGTAGTGCCTAACAAACTTGACCCTTCGAAGAGAGGAGAGCTCAGCATGGGCTAGTGCGAGCATGCTAATCCAGATCGGACTCGGTAGAAGATCGGCAAGCTAGGGCCTTGGACCTTGCTAAGAGGAGGCGGGTCCCGCCGGGCCACCTCGTCCCCCCACTATGTTTTACTCAAGGAAGATTTAGAGAATTTGGTAAAACATAGTGGGGGACGAGGTGGCCCGGCGGGACCTGCAGACCCTCATGGCCGATCTGTCGTGGGTTCATGCTCTTGTAGGCCTCGGCATCCTCGCGGCCATAGAGGCCGAAGCCGAGGGCATAGGCTTGGCCGGTGGCAGGCTTGCGGTCATGCCAGGAAGGATGCAGGGTGGAGACAGAGACTCGGTGGGCCAGCTCGTCCCACTGCACCATGGGCTCGCCCGCCGAGTCTTTCCACCGACCCCTAAAGTTGTAGAGGGGGTGTAGTTTCGGCGCCCCGTGCTTGTGAGCCATCCTCTTCGCCGAAGGAGGTGGAGAGATTGCCACGGAGGGAGCAGCAGCCTTGCCACCCTTCCGCCCCTTGCTGGTGATCTCCTTCAGCGAGCTCTCCGGTGACGCGTCAGGGATGGTCTCGGGAGAGCTTATGTACTTGGGGATGGATTGATGTTGTTGATGTCGTTTCCCCCGAGGAGCGAGCATAGCCTTCTTCATCTTTTTTGTAATGGTTTGCGGTGTGCCGGGTTCAATCCAGCATCCTCGGACCGCCTCTTGCTGGAAGAAGGTTGGGGGAAGGCAGCCTCATCTCGGCAGGCCGCCGCCGCCTTCTCGTGAGCTAAAGGGTTCGGGTGCGACCCCGAGTTTGCGAACGACAGATTCACAGGGATTAGCCGCTCCCCTGCGAAAAAGAACTTGGAAAAAGTTAGATCTTCAGCAACAATGTGGCGAGCTCGGCAAAAGTGGGGGGGGGGAACCATACCTTCGCCGGGTAGGACAGGGAGAAGTGCGTCAAGGTCCCTCCGCAGGTCGGAGATCTCGAAGTCTTTGTGGAGGAAGTATTTGTGGAGCTCGACATCGTTTCCGGACATGGCAGGCGGGCAGTACACCTCCTCTCCTTTTTGCTGCGGCGAGTACGGGATGTTGCCAAGATCGCCCCTGATAAAGGCAATCCTGGTCATCCAGTTATGGTGCTTGTTCGCGATCTCGCGAACTTTGATCGGCAAGCCGCCGAAGTAAGCGACCCCATCCGGCGTAACCTTATAAGAAAAGAGTTTCCTGAACACTGTCAGGTTGAACTCTATCCTCTCTCGCCGGAGGTAGCTCGCGAACTCCACCATCATGGCGATGGCGTTGGAGTTTAGCTGCGCGGGTACCGCGCCATAGTACTTCAAAATTTGCCGGACCTCCGGCCAGAGGGGGAGGCGCAACCTCACCTCAAAGTGAGAAATGGGGAAGACGAGCTCATCATCGTAGAAGGTATTGATGGCCTCCCCTTTCCTCGGCCGGCGCGCCTCCAAGCCCGACGACACATACTCTGCCACGAACTCCGCGAGCTCCTCTTCGCTGGTATGCCCCTCGAAGAAGCAGTAGTTGGTGATGTGCTGGGCGCACTTGCTGCGGCCATCAGCGTCGGGATTGGTCTTGCCCATGCTCGCGAAATAAGACGGGGCGCGAGTGGAAAAGGAGAGAAGCGTAGAGAGAAAGAGAAAGCAATAAAAGCACAGTACGGGGGTTGGTGGGCGGGGGGGGGGCTATTTATAGAAAAAGAAATCTGGGGTCAGGCCATCCAATCGGCTCTGCTCGCCGCCCCAGCTCTCCACCACCAGCTCGCCACCCCCAACTCGCCACCCCCGACTCGCCACCCCCGACTCGCCACCCCAGCTCACCGACTTCTAGCCCGTCCCAACCAAGGCTAAGTCGAACAGAGCAATATATTATTTGAATACCACATGACCAAGAATATTCTAAAGTTACTTATTACAGATATCAAGTGCAGGAATAAAAAAGCGAGGCGCATGAGCAGGGGGAACACCAGGAGGTGAGTACCGGTCGGCTCGATAAATGAGTCGCCCTCTTATCTACCCCGGTCTCGCGGCTCCCGCCCCCTAGACTGTCGCGCGCAGAGCAGCTCGTGGATCCTCCCCGAATTCCTTTGCGCCACAGAGAGGCCATCATCTATCTCGTCCAGAAGCCGAGAAGGGGACATCTACTCGCCATCCTGGCCGCTTCGCACCTCGTCAGCGAGACGCGCGTTATTGCGTTATAGCGTCTCGTTGACCCCCTGCACCTCGCGCAGCCCGCACACCATCTTCTTAAGAAGCTGAACCTCCCTCCTCGTCAGCTCGCCTTGGTCCACTTCGGGGCCCAGGTAAGAGTCCAGCGAGCTTGGGTAGGGGAGGGGAGAGTAGTGGGGTGCCCGCGAAGATTCCACGGCAGTGGATTGGCTGGGGGGAACTGTGGAGACAAACATCAGGAAATAGAGGAATGTAGGAAAAGCGCATGAGGCAGGAATCCAAGCAAAGTTGACCTGACGAGCTCGGCAACTCGAAGGAGTTGAGGGGAGGAATGAACCTCAGATCCTTCCCGCAACCTGGTCCGCGAGTCCCCGGTGAGAGAAGATCGAATCCCGGGGTAGAGATGGTTTCCAGACTCGCCCCCGCGTTCACGATAGTTTGCCGAGGAGAGGGGGCATGCACCGGGGAGCTCATCCTCTTCGAGCTCAGCCCCAAGGTCCCAATGGGAGGGGACGGCTCCCGGTGGCAGTTTTCCGGAGTCATGAACCGCAAGTCCCCAAGAGTGGTCTTGGATCACAGGGTGGTGTCTCACGGCGCAGCGTCTTCTATACCATCGAGGCGGCTCTCTGGGCCGTCGTAGATCTCGACAACATTCCTCCGCCTTTCAGAGGCAGGCAGAGTGGAGGAGCCGGTCCCGTGCTCCAAGGTGGCCCTCAGGTCATCATAGATGGGCTCGACCGCATGAGGGAACAGTTTCATCTTCTTGGAGCTGGGCTCGGCAGAGCAACCCTGTGGCATAGTGGCAAGGACCGCCGTCAGGGCGGGTACGCGAGCTGTAGAGGCCTGGCGAGCTCGGTCAAGGCGCTCTTGAATCTCCTTGGGGATCGGCATCTTGGCAGGATTAGAGAAAAGGGAATGGCAAGAGTCAGGCAGGTATGCATGTGCATATATATAGCCACAGGTGGACCCCACCCAAAGATTCCCTCCAGCCCACCGCGCACTCGCCAAACACTTGGGGTTGGATGTTTCTTTCCGAGCTTTGCCAAGTTCAAAACGAGCGGAGATTATGTACAACCCCGTGTCTGGTGAGTGAGGTCACCAAGAACCATACCGGGCGGTTCAGATCGACCAAGCAACGGGCGAGCCCAGCAAAGGACACTGAAGATCGTGGGCCAGCTTGACAAGGAGAAGACGAACCCGAGCTCGGCATTCGTCGACCGCGAGCTCGGTATTCACCAAGCTTAGCCGGGATTCGTCGAGTTGAGGCCGACTAATGGAGGCCGAATTATGGGCGAGCTCGCCATCTCGAATCACGCTCGCACAAAGGAGCTCGACAATAGCAGGTGAGCAGGATCTGCCGAGGTGGCCAGGCTCCCCAGCTCGCCTAGATATATGAGGTACTTTTTACTATTTTGCCCCCGCTGGTCTGCCCATAGCCCTTCAAAACAACGGAGTTTGGCTGTTGGCAGACCCGACCAAGGGTTTTTTGGTAACTTTAGGTCAGTTTAGTTTGGTTATTGGCAGTCCAGATTCTAAAAATTATAAATAGGACCCAAGGGGTACCCTAGAAGGCATGCTTCTTGCGCTCTCCTGCTCCAGTTTTCAAGTGCTTTCTAAGGGTACCTTAGCTCGGCCTCTGGCTAAGGATGGGAAGAGCTCTCAGATCTTCCGGGTGTGTGATGGGTCCTCCCCGCCGAGCCCTTGGGTCAGTCCTTCCCTGTTTCTTTTGTTGTTTTGCTTGCAGGAGTAAAGTAGGCGCGCGATCACCCCTTCCCCGAGGGCGAACTCCATAGGAGACCGAGATTTTAGTTTCAACACCTGCCACCTCCTAAAAACTCCTCCCCTGCCTCCAAGGAGTTAAAGCCCCATCAAAAGGGGTAGTTATGGGGCCTCCATGGCCATGATAACCATTAAGCTCTTCTTTCTCTCTCCTCCAAATTTCGGTAACTCCCTCTTTCTCTCTCCTAGTCACCAAATTCTGAACTTGGTGGGCCCGAAATGTGTCTCACCACCTCCTAGACTAATGAGCCACACTTGTCTGGGCGTAGCGCACTTGGATTGGGCTTGAGTTAGCCATTTAGGCTAGTTTAACCACTATGACCCAAGAGTTGACTTTGGTCAAATTAGCCACTAGGGCTGACCCCAATGAGTCCTTGGTGACCCATGGGTCTCCCCTAAAGTCTATAAGTACTTGGGTAGGGTTAACTTTGCACTCTGAAGGTCACTTGCCCCTTAGTTAGGGCACTTTGACCTATTTAGGGCTAAGGTTGACTTGGGTCAACTTACGCTCTAGAGTTGACCCCAATTGGTCCTAGGTGACCCATTGATCTCACCCTAGGGTTAGGAGGACATGAGTGGGATCCACTTGGCTAAGGAAAGGTCAATTGACCCTATGTAGGTCAGTTTGACCCATTTAGGGTTAGAGTTGATTTAGTTCAACTTAACCACTTTGACTGCCCTCCATGGGTCCTTAGTAACCCATTGACCCCACGTTATGTCTAGGAAGACCCTGGTAGGGTTGGTTGGGCGTTACTAGGGTACACTGCCCTTAGTTTGGGTACCTTGCCCAATTTAGGCCTAGGTTGGTTCTAGGTCAACTTGGCCACCCTGGGTCGACTAAAATGGACCCTTAGGGCTCTAATGAACCTCCCAATAGATTGGTGAGATCATGGTGGGATCTTAGAGTCATGGTAAGCCTCATGGTTATCCTAAACTAGGGTTTAGGAATTTACTATTTGCAGACCATACTGATCTCACGTACATTCCTAGGTTCACTTGGCCTTTTTGGGCTTCCTAGGGTTTTGTCATGACCTAGTCATAACACAACCACTCTTAGGGGTCTAGTTGTTTGAGGGATGTTACAATATGTAAGAAATTACCTAAGTCCACAGGCATTGAGTGGAGAAAGCTCACTCAACGCCAGATAGCTTAAGCAAGGAAGCTGGATAAACAAGTGCAGGTAAGTCCACAAACGTTGAGTGAAGGCAGATAACTCAACGCCAAAGCACAAAAAGCGCTGAATAAAGCCGGGTATGTTAAAGCCTAAGCAGTGGAAGACAGAAAAATAGCTAAGTCCACAGGTGTTGAGTGATGTCAACTCTCTCAATGGCATGCGATATAATTCGTTGAGTATTGATGACTAAGTCGCCGCAGAGTTGCTGTCAAAGAAAAATAAGCTAAGTCCAGAAGCATTGAGTGAAGCCAATTCACTCAACGCCATTCTCATTCTGTAAACACCATAGAAGATAGACTGGAAAATTCGTCTAAATCGACAGGCATTGAGTGAATCCAGTTTACTCAATGCCAGATGATAGAAAGCTTTAAGTCAAGCTCTAGCAATCAAAGCCAAGTGGAAAGAGTTAAATAGAAAAGTGGCTAAGTACAAAAGTGTTGATTGATGAAGGTACGTTCAACGCTCTCAATGCCATGCAGAGGAGCAGTTGCGGCCAAGTACAAAAGCGTTGAGTGATGAAGCTACACTCAACGCTCTCAACGCCAAGGTTTCTGAAGAAGTAGAAAATAATCTATGGTGAAAAAGCATTGAGTGATGAAGCTACACTCAATGCTTTCAATGTCAAGGTTGCTGAAGAAGCAGAAAATAATTTAATGCAAAAAGCATTAAGTGATAAAGCTACACTTAATGCTCTAAACGTCTAGGTTGCAGAAAGAGCAAAAAACTAAGCTAAGTGTAAAAGCATTGAGTAAAGGTCATTCACTCAGCGCCACTCAACATCAAGGAAGCTGCAAAATGACTAAGTACAGAATCATTGAGTGAAGGCCACTCACTCAATGCCACTCAACTCCTGAGTGGATTCTGAGAATTTGGTTAAGTCCACAATGGTACGACGTCAGCAAAAGTCAACAAAGTCAACATAATTCAAAATAGTTGCGGGAAATCTATAGAATAGTGTTAATGGCGCTGATAGCCAGCGGGTTGTCTTCTCGTGTAAAAGGAAGGAGATATTCCAGCAATTAATGTCGGGCCCACGCAGAAAAGAGCTGTTGATCAGCATACAATAAAAGGGGAAGATTGGCTGAGTCAACGACAATAATTAGGGTTTTTTGTTTACATATTCTTGCGGTTGAACATTGTCTTCTTCATCGCCTTCTTGCCGAGCCTGGAGATGAAGTTCAGATCAGTGAATCTGAAAGCGAATCGAGAGAGCTGAAGCATTTTTCATCTGCGACAGCTAACTCGGAATCATATTCTGAAAAAGGTGAAGGAGTAGAGTTCTCAAATATCTGTAGAGAAGAAGGTAGGGTTGAGATAATCTCTATCCAGGAAAGGCAGACATAGAGAAATCCTCTGGTGTCAAAATCAACACATCTATTATTTATTTTGTAGGATCCTTTAGGATCTGAGTGTAGGCCTAATCTATAAAGGATGAGAGGTAAGATTCCTGTGTGTGAATCCGAGTTGTAGGCCTGTGTTTTAAATGTTGAGGTAGTAACATTTGCTGATCTGAGTGTAGGATCCATTTTGGATCTGAGTGTAGGGCTTAGGCCTGAGTTATAGGTTCCTTTGGATCTGAGGTAGGGCTTAGTGCCCGAGTGGTATGTCTTGGAGAAGACTGAGAGGTCCTGCATGATCTGTGCTATAAGCTCTTAGGAGCCGAGTGTTGGTTTTGTGCCTCATCTAACACATTGTTAGAGAGGTAGGAGGGACAGTAGACATACGTAAGATTGAGGAATCACTATAAATCAACTGTGTCATCTGTGATTGATCTTGAAATCCAAACTAACCTAATCACTAAGCACAACAAAATTATTTAAGGTCTAAATAAATCAAAAAGTGACCTAAAACCTATTCACCCCACCTCTAGGTGTTTATCTTACCTTGAAAACTAGACTTTCAGATTCGACGATTCTGAGTCTCAGACATTGAGTGCATTGAGTCCACTCAACGTCTTCATCGAGTTAAAGGTTGCCTTGGCAAATCTGGCACTTGGGCGTTGAGTGCATTGAGTCCACTCAACGCCTTCGTCGAGTCAAGTGTTGATTCGCGGGTTTGGCGCAGAGAGCATTGAGTTCATTCAACACCATTCGTCGAATATCTAATGGATACTCGACGATTCGTCGAGTATAGTTTGTATACTCGACGATTTGTCGTATATCTCATTGATACCCAATGATTCGTCGAGACAAGGGATGTCTGGTCGAAAAATGCTGGATTCTAAGTCCTGGGTCTGTGAATAACGGCGGGGTGTTCTATTTATTCCTTTGGGTATTAATATAAGGGTTTTAGGGTTTCTAAAGACCGACCAAAAAACTACTACTGTAGAGCAATTTTGACGGCTTTCACACGAGCCGCACTGTGTGATATCCCAAAACTCTAAAAGCCGACAGAAGTTGTTCCGCCCGCTCCCCGATCCCGTCACCGTCGCTTAGCTTAATTCTGGCGAGTGTTGCCACTGCCTCTTCTGTAACGAACCTAGCAGTCCATAAAGACGTAGATCTTTCTCTCTCGACCTAGATCTTGTGCGACAAGATTCTAGGAGTTCTCCCGTTTGTGTGGACTTCCTGTAGATATACAGACAATATTCTGCACTAGGAACTGTAGCCGCAAAGTGATCGGCTGATTTTTTACAGCATGTAAGTGGAGTATAGAGTTAATCCCGCAGAGGTAAATTTTATTTATAGCACTTTCTTCCTGATACATGTTCATTGCTAGATCCGAACGTTTTTTGGTTTTCTCGTTCCTTATTTCCACTACGTGCACAACTGTTGTGCCATCTAGTAAAACCCAACAGTGGTATCAGAGGGAGGTTATAACAATGATCATGGAATCACATAAATCCATGGCATGTAGATCTGAAAATTTAGAAATGTTCTAAATGCCCAAATCTATTCTTGGGATCCCGCCAAGAACGCATGTGATTTTGCTGTGATATCATGTTTATCCTTATTACCCCTTGACAGTAACCGTCCCTCTTGTTGGTTTGTCAAATTAAGTATGTTTGTTTTTGAATCTCACATTGAGAGACGAGCTTGTCTACTGTCTAAGTGGGATTTGTGTTGCTTATGTCCAGCGCATGTAAATTCAAATATTTAGAAGGGTTCTAGACATTTCGATTTAGCCCAGTTCATCAAGTGTTGATGATCCCTCTTGTGCATATATGGGATGTACTTGGATTATGATTGTTGTCTAATTTTATTTTATGGATGTGCACATTGGTTAATTGTTAACCATGATTAAAGAGTTAATTAATCATTTAAAAATCTCTTAAGCAATATTAAGTATTCGGATACCTTCCGATGGATTACACTCTTCCTTCCTCGATCGATGAAGTGTAGGTTTGCCAAAGCAAGGTGCATTAATCTATTTTGGTAAGGGTACGAGCGGATAATTGTGATATCCCACTATCAACATCGGGTCAAACTTAACTAGGTGACCTCAAAGGTTGAGTGCCCATAGGCACATGGTTGGAATGCACCATATGATGGATGTGAATAAAGAGTGATTCACCAGCCATACATGAGTTGTATTGTGATGCAATTGGCAAGTGTTGCCTACCTAAATAACTACATTGTGAGAGGAAAATCAAAGCTGACTCATAGTGTTAGTAAAATATGGATATTATCCACTAAACGATTTACTCACAAAAACTCTTCGAATTGATATCGAGGACTATCAGTTTGATAAAAAAGTGGGAGTATTTGGATCAAAGTCCTAATTAAAATAAATAAAATGTATTTTGAAATGTCGTACTGATTTTACTTTCAATTGATCTTTGTAGAATTTCCATGGCAAGTGGTTCACACTCCACCCTGTCCCTCAGAGCCATCCTTGAGAAGGAAAAGCTAAGCGAGACTAATTACTTAGACTGGTATAGGAGCTTGAGAATTATTCTCAGGAAAGAGCGCAAGCTCTATGTTTTAGAAGAGGAATCCCCTGAAGAGCTTGCCAGGAATGCATCCCGTGTTGATAATGATGCTTATAAGAAGTATCTTGATGACTCCTTAGACGTTGAATGTCTCATGCTGGCAACCATGAACTCTAATCTCCAAAAGAAACA
The DNA here is from genome assembly GCA_039583875.1 of Platanthera guangdongensis. Taxonomy (NCBI): domain Eukaryota; kingdom Viridiplantae; phylum Streptophyta; class Magnoliopsida; order Asparagales; family Orchidaceae; genus Platanthera; species Platanthera guangdongensis. The sequence goes on from JBBWWR010000103.1 coordinate 180,970, forward strand.
TGAGAACATGGGTTTCAAGGAAATTGTCAAGCATCTCAAGAAAATGTTTCAAGAGCAAGCTCGTCAAGAGAGATTTGACGTCACTAAGGTGTTGTTCTACTGTAAGATGGGAACTCGGGACCTAGTAGGGACTCACGTACTTAAGATGATTGGGTATATAGAGAATTTGAAAGACAAGGTTTCCATCTGGGCCAAGAGTTGGCTACAGACCTGATCCTGCAATCATTGCCGGACAGTTATGAGCAATTTGACTTAAACTATAACATGAATGAAATAGACAAGACACTGCCCGAGCTCCAAGGCATGTTACGAACTGCCGAGATCAATATGAAGAAGGCCAAGACTACTAACCCCATACTGATGGTGCATAAAGGCAAGGGAAATGCCAAGGGCTTCAAGAAGATGAAAGCAGGACCTAAGTCTGCTCTGGAGCCCAAGTCTTCCGCACTGAAGAAGAAAGGCTTTATGAAAGAAGAGAAATGCCACCACTATGGTAAGGTTGGTCATTGGAGGAAGAATTGTCGTTCATACATTGAGGCCCTGCACAAGATGAAGGGAGGTATATGTAACATCCCAACTTTTATTGGGCCACCAGAACCCTAGAAGGCCCAATAAAAGTAACCCGAACCCCCTACCGATGACCCGATAAAAGGTAACCATAGGCAAAAAATAGAGCTAGAGAACTTTGATTTGAGTTCTGTCAGTTCATATGACCTCGTATAGTCGATACGAGCACGTCAGAACTCATCCCATTGAACCCAGAGGTCATATGGTGGATGTAACTATTACTCGTGAAATGCCACGAGAGCCAGACTCTGGATATTGGCCTAGAGAACTCCGATTTGAGTTCCGTCAGTTCGTGTGGACTCGTATAGTCAATACAAGCACATCGGAACTCGCCGCGTCACAATTCAAGATCTAACGACGGATATAGATATTTTGACCACTTTAGCGCGCTGCGACGCGCAAATTCTAAAATTTTACCAAACGAACTCCGATCCAACCGCGTTGGATTCATATAGTCAATACAAAGTCCACAAAATTGGTTCCGGTCAATTTCGATAATGGGTGGTCAAACCGTGGTCAAATCAAGCTCAGTTGTGCACCGAAAAGCGTACACACACCAATTATGACCCAACATCCCAACTTTGACCCAACTCCTAGTGTCTTGGACTCACTTTGACCTTGACTAGCATGGGGGACCCACCCTAGGATTGACTTTGATAAAACCCCCCTAAAAAGTCCAAATTGTTTGATTTTTCCAAAAGAAGTATGCTTTTCCCCCTCCTCATTAATTAATTAAGATTTTACCTTTCCCCCTCATCCACTATGGGCCCCAAACCAGCAAGCCCACCCTTGAACGCAAGAGGAGGCCCACCAACTCAATCTGCCCCACCTCTCTCATTTCCCTCCCCCACTTTGTAAAAGCCCAAGACCATAAAGGGGCTTAACCTCATTTCCCACATGAGGAAATACTTTGAGCCTCCAGCTGTCCTTGGACAGCTGGAGGGTGGAGATTAATCCCTCCCTAAGGATGGATTAATAACACATTGGGAAAGGGGATGAGATCCCCTCCCCTCCAGCCTATATAAAGCCCCCTACCCCTGGTAATTCCCTCAGAAGATCAAAGAGCAACTTCCCCACCCCTCCCCAAGCTCTGTCGGTGCTCAGGTCGCCAGAAAAAGGGCAAGCTCGAGCTCCACCTCTGCCACCTTGCATGGACAACCAAGCTGGTCCCTCTCAAGTCCCCCATAGGTAGAAACTTTTCCCCTCCCCCTTCCCCTCCTTCTGGACGTCTTGCATGGGCCCACCAGCGGCCAGAGTGCTGTCGACACCAACTGAACCATGCTCCAGGTCGGGTGATGATCGCAGGAGAACTGTCCTCTCCCCATGCAGGGGGTGATGATGAAAAAGGGTTGACCACAACAGGAGAATATCCCTGCCCCCGGCGTGCCGGCCGGGGGTGGTTACGGGGCTGTGCTCAACGCCGGATAAGTGGGGTGGTGCGCAGGCGGTGAAGAGCTTTCCTCGATGATTATCGTCGAGCTCCGCTCGATCACGACCCGCCTCAACTTCAGCACCTTCACAGTAGATCCGCGACCGATCCTCTATGGGGTTAGAAGGACTTTTTCCCGAGGATTGGCTCGTTCTCAGCCACAGGATATTCTTGATCTGCTATCAGCTGACCAGATTATCATATTAACTTTGAGATTTTTTCTGAGTCATTTATAAGCCTGTGGGGGCAAAGTGATCAACATGAAAAATATTTCCCATACAAAGGCCTTCCTCCACAAAAATTTAGAGAATTTTTGGAGTTTATTAAGTATTTTTAAAAGCCCAAATGAAAATTGTTTGGCCAAATTAAAGGCCCAAAACTCTTCGAAAAATTATGAAAATTTCTATAGGTTCATTATAGACCACTTTAGAGGTTGTATCAAAATTATGGGACTTGGGGATCAAAATTGAATTTTCCACAGTCCCTTGGAGCCTAGGGCCGTGCTTGGAATTTATTACGCACATTTTCCTCAAAAGTGAAAATTGAGCGCGCGACCACCCTTTCTGATATGAATGATAAATGGTATTATCAAAGGGAGTGGTCGAGGAAGGTGACCAAGCTCCCGGAGTTCTGAGATTTCAAGAAACCGTCAAGCACCTCGACCTTCGGGTAATTTGGGACATGCTCGGAAGATAAGAGTACGAGTAGTGAGTCGCAAATTTATCCTTGATTATTAATAAGGAAGTGACTCTGTTGGAACACCCTATTACTGATTTGGGCAAGGATCACTATGTCCTTTAGGAAATCTGTTTTGACCTCCTTGTATAGATCTAAAGGTCAATTAGAATTGAGTCTAAGGGTTAGTATGTATGTTTCGAAGCTGCCTTCAATACCCTCAATACCAGATATTTCAGTTCATGAGACTAAGTCATTTTGTCGAGCTCAGCACGACGAATCGTCAAACTCCATTCGACGATCTCTGAGCTCACCTCGACGAATCGTCGAACTCCATTCGACGATCTCTGAGCTCAACTTCAACGCGTCGTCGAACTCCATTCGACGATCTTCGAGCTCAGATCGACGTTCCTGTCTCTAGTTTGTTTCCTTATCCCTGAGCTCAGTTCGACGATAGTTGAGCTCAGATCGACGCTTTCTGCTTCAGTCTAAGTCCAGTCTCTGAGCTCAGTTCAACGATAGTGGAGCTCAGGTCGACGTTTTTCTGAAGAGATCGACGTTTTTCAAGATTCAAATTCAGACAGTTATGGAATTATTCTCAGCATTTATGTCAAGGATCTTGTAGCCGTTTCAATTAATCTGGAGCAAGTTTCAAGGGATTTTCAAAGGAATGTTTTATTGTACTTACCTCCAGAAGACAAAATGCAGTTAAGGAAGTCATTTATGACAGGCTAACGACTATCTTGGACAGAGAAATATTCTATTCAGATCTAAAGAATAAAAGATCAATGGTTTTTAATTCCTGCTGGACATCATCAACAACAACTATTACAACAAGAACAATAAAAAGAGAAAGAGTTGCAGATATTCTCAGTATTAAAATTCATACAAGAACACACATCACAAAAGGAGATCAACATACTTAAATTTCTAGATCTCTTTCTGATTCCAGTGTTCAAAGGCCATCATCATTCAAGACTCCAGACACCTCACATTTCAGCTGCTGCTGGAATCATCTTTTGCTGGAGATCAAATCTTCTGAAGGCCCATCACCCTACTGCAAAGCTTCACTTCCTGAACAACTATAGATCTCAGGGGGAGCTTTGACAACATCCACTATCTTCTCTCTGATTGTTGACAGAGAAGATCATCTCATCTCTCTCTCTCTCTACTATAAAGGGTTTATCAAACTCCCTTCAAAATTTTGTGCTGGTTTCTGAGACCTTGTCAAAACTCAGTGGTGGAAAGACACCGAATCAAAAAATCTGGTTTGGTTTTTGAGTACCTTATCAAAAGCTCATTGGTGCCCAGGACACCTGATCAACTCATCCTGCAGTGGATTCCTACGTAGGGTGGTAGAAGAGTGGATGTACCCAGATTGGTTGGGGAACCACTATAGCTCCTTGTGTCATCTGGTTGCTTATTTTCTTCTGTTTTCTGGCTGTGGTTTGTGTTTGTTCTGTGATTGCTTTTTGATTAGATAGTTGTTGTATTTCATTTGCTTCCCTGTTCACTTAGGAATACAACAAGAGTTGTAAAAAGTTTTTAGCAAGCACCATACTCTATTCACCCCCCATCTAGAGTATATCAGATCTAACTTGCACTTTCAATTGGTATCAGAGCTAGGTTGGTTAAAATACCACACCTTAGTGGTTGCACAGGCTAACACCTGAACCCAAAGATCACTCTAGTTAGATCTGCTTATTTTAAGTTTGTTATTAGAATTATTTCTTCACAAAACATGGCCCAAAATAAATATTATGCTAGCACCAGACCTCAAGTGTGCAATCTATCTAAGTTTGCACTTTGGAAGGCAAGGATTAGACTGTACATGAACTCTATTGATGAAGACATTTTCAATTCTGTTTTGACAGTGTGTCCAAGACCCCCAGAAAATACAAGTACAAGTGCTGTTCCACCTCCTTCAGGAACAGATGCAGAAATCAAGAAATGTAAAGTGGCAGATGCTAAGGCTATGAACATTCTAGCCCAGACTATGTCTGATGAAATATTCCAAAAGGTAGCTGAATGCAACTCAGCAAAGGACATCTGGGACAAGTTATCTGAGATAGTCTCAGGATCTGCTGATGAGAGAAAAGATAGAAGATCTTACCTCATAACCTAATATGAGAATTTCAAGAAAGGAGAAGCTGAGTCAGTAGCAGATATGTATAATAGACTCAGTCTCATAGTCAATGAGCTGAAAACATTGGACAAAGAGATCTCATTGACTGAGCTCAATGATAAAATCCTAATGTGCTTCCCAAGCACTTGGGACTCAAATATCTGGCCAATCAAGGATGCCAGAAGCCTAAATGAGATCACAACTGAAGCTCTCTTGGGCAAGCTCAAGTCTTATGAGCTGCTCATCAAGAATAGAGAAGAAGAGTAGAAGGCTGCCTCACCAGCTACAAGAAAAGAAAAATCAATAGCTTTCAAAGCCATTGAAGATCAGCCTGAAGACAAGGTCACAGGCAATGAAGAGCTGCTAAGCCTACTGGCCAAAAGGTTTTACAAAATGGTCAGGAAGGATTTCAGGAAAAGATCACACATAGAGCATGACAAGCCAAGGTATGCCAAATCAAATAACAAAGAGATTATTTGTTTTGGATGCAGGAAACCATGCCACATTGTTCCTGACTGTCCAGAAAATAAAAACAAGGACAAGAAGGATAGGAAAGAAAGGAGAAAAGAAAAGGACTTCAAGAAGAGCAGCAATGTCAAACCCTCCTCCAGCAAGAGCAAACATACAAGGAAGGGGTTTGTTGCTGAAACATGGAGTAAGATAGAAGAAGAATCTGAAGCCTCATCCAGCTCAAGTGATGATGAAAATGATGCTGAAGAAAAAGAATTCTGCATGATGGCTATCAATGCCTCACAACAAAATTTTGATGCAGAAGAGTCAGAGTCAGAATCAGAGACTCAATCTGAAGAGGACCAGGTAATAAGTTCTTTTGATTTTAATTCTGAGGACTTCAAGTGTGAGTTTAAAGCACTGTGTTTAGATTTATTAAAATCTGAGAAGAAAATCATTTCTCTCAGAAATTAGCTCTCTGAACACAGCACTTTAAAATCAGAAAACCTCAAACTCTCTAAGGAGTTGGAATGCTGTAGGGAGCAGATAGCATCACTAAAACGTTAGCTATCAGAGGACAAAAAGTTTGAAGAATCCCTCAATGGGAGAAGCATCAAGCTAATGGACATCACAAGCAAAGTGAACTCAAGATTCAATAGTACACTGTGCTTGGGTGCCTCGTCTAGCCAACCTATAGTATTAACAACTCCAATCAAGTTTATCTCTGATAAAGGTAAGGGAGTTGTAGAGGTAGCTAGGAAGAATTCTAACTTACCTAAGAAAACAAGAGTTCAATAGAAATCGTCGAACGGAGCTAGACGATCGTCGAATGAAGATCAACGATATCAGGCCAAATCGTCGAACTCAGGACGACGATCTCTAAACCCTAAACTCTGCCACAGTCGATCTTCGAACGGAGCTCGATGATCTGACCCAAGATCATCGAACTCAGCTCAGCGATGGTCGAGCAGAGATCAGAGTTTTGAAAAAAATTTTCAAAGGTAAATCAAATTTCAAACCTAGGGGTCCTTCATCCCAAAGATTTAACCCTTATACTGAATGGATAATACCTCCAAGGAGATATCATCCTGAAGGCTATAAGAGTCAACCAGGGATGTCTTTTATTTCTGAATTCAAAGGTTATCAACCTACGCCCAAGGTAAACTGGGTCAAAAATAATTAAATTGCTTTATGTGCAGGTGAAGACCTATCCAACATCAACCATCAATGGTATCTGGATAGGGGTGCTCAAAGCATATGACAGGAAACAAGGACAATTTCAATCCTTCAAAGCCAAGAGGTGGACCCAAAGTAATATTTGGTGATTCAAACTTGGAGTAACAAAAGATATTTGTGCAGTCCAGATTGGCACAGTCACATTCAAGAATGTAGCCGATGTGGAAGGACTGAAGCACAACTTGATCAGTATCAGTCAACTATGTGATGAAGGCTACAAGTGACTTTGAACAAATCCTTATGCAAGATCAAGTCAGAGGACAACACAACTGTGTTAACAGGTAAAAGGAAAGGTAACATCTATCTTGTAGATTTTCTTTCAACCAGTTAGATATTTGCTTGTTTAACTCTATTTGTACACTAATGAACTATGAAATAAGAGATTAGGACATATAACCTTAGAACCATGGTAGGCTATCCAAGGACAACCTCGTTAGAGGACTACCTTCTGGCCCCTACAAGA